>CM051695.1:28263505-28301005 GCA_028022725.1 Lycodopsis pacificus
CTTCTCTCATGAACATTATGTTTTTATAGTCGTTATAAGAGAACAATCAGCTTCTGTGTCATCACTCATTTTGCTGCCAATATTTATTTTTTCATATTTTTACAGAATAATATTCAAACTGTAGAATCCCTGCTGGCACTAATGACCCTCCATACAGAATGCCGTCCCTCCGGCCACACGCACGCACACACACGCACAGAACCTCCCACATATCGATCAATCCCAAAGAGCCGTTGTGCTGTACCTCAGCGGGCTCCTGGTTCCCTCCTCTCGGTCTTTGTTCACTTCTTGGGGATGATTTGAACATTTGTTAAACCTCCCATGCGCGCGGAAACATGCCGGCACGCGCCTCCTCTGGCAGCGATGCTCTGTGACAGCAGCAAGTAAATCCGGTTTTATATTAAAAAATAAACTCAATGAAATGTATAGTTCAGTCTTTTAGAGGAAGTAGGCTTCAGGGAAAGTCGCGTTTTTAAAGTTTAAAAAAATGTTTTTTTTGGAAACACAAATGAATACTCCTAAAACGTCACGTGGTTGAAACCGTTTAAAAGCCGAAAGAGTGCGTTTAAACGGTGAGAACCCACGTCATCCACCACGAGGGAGATTCATAACTCAATAAAGAATAATTCCACTTCTCAGTAGCGGGAATCCGAGAATCATGAAATCCGTAGAAGCTGCTTTCTGCTCACAGGTGAATATTCAGATCCGTCTGTTTAATCATCCACGCGCAGCTCGTGCTGCTGCTGAATGAGTGAATGAGTGAATGACTGGGCGGAGAGCTAGGGGGGGGGGGGGGGGGGGGGGAAGAGAGAGGGCGGGGGGGGGGGGGGGGGGGAGGAACAATCGACGGAGATGTACAGAAAAGGAAGGGAGGAGAGAGGAAAGGAAGGAAAAGGAGATAAGGAAGTCATATTTTAGGTTGATAGATAGAACATGTTTTAGGATTTCATTTGAACACGTTCCATGTATTCTGTGTGGTCTATGTATTTCATTTCATATTTTTATTATTATTATTATGATCAGGTGTTTTATTTTCCATTTATTTTTCCATTTTCTGTTATTGAGAAGCAATTTGTGCTGCATTTATTGTGCATTACTGAGTAAGTCAGTGTACATGTCATCATGTATTGTTATTATTATTATTATTATAGTTATTATTCTAGTTATTGTTAGATAAGTCAGTGTACATGTCATCATGTATTGTTATTATTATTATTATAGTTATTATTATAGTTATTGTTAGATAAGTCAGTGTACATGTCATCATGTATTGTTATTATTATTCTAGTTATTGTTATGTTATGTATTTGCTCAGTATTAATAACAGCCTCCATGTTCCTGCTCAGTCTCTTTTGCCCTCATTATGTTTCGCTGTCATCACATTTGATGGCTCCGTGGTCTTCATCACTGCCGGTTGAGGGTCATCTCGTTCCCATCACGCGGCTTCCTCTTCAGCCTCTCTGCAGATCAATAAAAACAAAATGCTGACACATGATTAAAAGCAGCTCGCTCTCACACTAGCTGAACATTCAGGCAACACAAAAACAAACTTTATCGATGATCACAGAATGTCAATGGTCCACTGGAGCTCCTAAAACTGATCAACGACACAGTGCTGCGTCACTGACCAGCAGCGTGCGGAGGGAGTGAGGCTCAGGTGTGCAGAAGACTCGGGGACACCTGGTGGACAAGTAGGGAACTACAGGTAAAAGACAAATATCATATTTCATCACCCTGAAACATGAGGAGGAAACAGAGCATTTGTTGGGGACTATTTTCAGGGCGGATGAATCCACACTCTGTGCTCTAGTGAGGTATTTATTTATAAACTAACGTGTTCATGGTGTTTGCCCTTATTCTAATCTAAAACATATTAATATTATTAATATTGACGTTTATTTTACTGTTACGTTTAATATCATTATTATTCTATCATATCCACTGCTGCTGTTTTACATGTTTCTATAATAATCACTGACATCATTTCTGACATGTGTACTTCTGTGATGTCACACATGACATCACACTTCTGTGCACCGTGCAGATGAATCGCTCTCAAACAGAGCGATGCTGAGCCGCACAGGAAGAGTCCTGAGACGAGCAGCGCTGTGATGTAACGTGAGTGAAGGAAGACATGAATACATGAAAGAGGATTGCATTGGAAGCAAATTCACCTCCATGTCTAGGTCCCTCATCATTCTGATGTCCCAGCATGCACCTGCCTTTGTATAATTGGATTCACGAACCCACAATGCTGCAGCCATAGAAATAGAGAAGTAGATCAGACATTGGACTGTTGAACATTGACTCATCCGTTTACTACAGAAGAAAAGGGAGATTGTTGAACGCAACTCTTTGATTTATTGGTAACTTCTGTACTTCAGCAACGCAACGTCAGTAGTTATCCCAACTCAAACAACAGTCTCCTCTCAACCTAACTCAGTATCTCTTGTTGCCTGAACCTAACTGAGCAGATTGACGTGTTGCTGAAGCTGTTGAGGACACGTTTCCACGGTGAACGGATTCATCCAGTCGTGCTCATACTTCACAAACATCTCGACTTCAAACACTTCGGCCTCTCAGCACCGCGGCACTGTGTGTGCTGAAGTGTCTTAAACAGTACGGCGCAAGTAAAATGATGACATCATCACAACACAGACGAATGGTGAGGACTGTGCATGAGAGGGTGACTGTGTGACGCATGCTGAGGGAGGATTCATTCACGGTGACGCCCCGGCCATCTTCTGTGGATCACTGGTCCGGAGGTCAGGAGTTTAAGTGTGCTGCTGAAGGGCACTCGGGCAGGATGACTGCTTCCAACGCAGGTCGGGTCGACTGATCGATTAGTTGAATGACAGAAGGTTGTTCAAATAAAACAAGGTAAAGCTAAGAGCAGGTTTCATGTTGTGTTGGTTGTGGCGCTCCCTGTGGACTAAAGTGGAAGTGTTTGTGAGCGCCACCCTCCCTTTTTATATTCCCCCTTTCATTACAATGCTTCAAGAAGTCATCTTTACGTAAAATAAAGTAACCTATCATTCCACACATTCAACGTTTATTATATCTTTTCACATGAATACAATATCAACATTTAGGCACATGTTCAGACATTTAGTCTAAAAAAGAGTTAAATATTAGCAAATATTAAAATATGTGGTTTAACCCAAAACAGCATTCCTCATGTAATGAAGCTACACAGGCACGTGTTGTTTTTACATTACACGTGAAAACATGAATTTTACGAGTTTTTATATAGCTGGTTTCTTCCCGTCTTTAAATAAACGTATCATAATTAAAAACATGTCTTCATTAGGAGCCAAACATCGGAGGGAGTCATGAAAAATGAAAGAGTATGAACTGGATGACTTCCTGGTGCGTCGAGTGAAATCTCAACAGCAGGAAAGCAACGATGTGAAACATCAGTTATGGATTTCATTCAACCGGCTGGAAACATGATGGAAACATGATGGAAACAAACATGATGGAAACATGATGGAAACATGATGGAAACAAACATGATGGAAACAAACATGATGGAAACATGATGGAAACATGATGGAAACAAACATGATGGAAACAAACATGATGGAAACATGATGGAAACATGATGGAAACAAACATGATGGAAACAAACATGATGGAAACCATGATGGAAACATGATGGAAACAAACATGATGGAAACAAACATGATGGAAACATGATGGAAACAAACATGATGGAAACATGATGGAAACATGATGGAAACAACATGATGGAAACAAACATGATGGAAACATGATGGAAACATGATGGAAACATGATGGAAACAAACATGATGGAAACAAACATGATGGAAACAAACATGATGGAAACATGATGGAAACATGATGGAAACATGATGGAAACAAACATGATGGAAACAAACATGATGGAAACATGATGGAAACATGATGGAAACATGATGGAAACAAACATGATGGAAACAAACATGATGGAAACATGATGGAAACATGATGGAAACAAACATGATGGAAACATGATGGAAACATGATGGAAACATGATGGAAACAAACATGATGGAAACATGATGGAAACATGATGGAAACAAACATGATGGAAACAAACATGATGGAAACATGATGGAAACATGATGGAAACAAACATGATGGAAACATGATGGAAACAAACATGATGGAAACATGATGGAAACATGATGGAAACAAACATGATGGAAACATGATGGAAACATGATGGAAACAAACATGATGGAAACATGATGGAAACATGATGGAAACAAACATGATGGAAACATGATGGAAACAAACATGATGGAAACATGATGGAAACAAACATGATGGAAACATGATGGAAACATGATGGAAACAAACATGATGGAAACATGATGGAAACATGATGGAAACAAACTGATGGAAACAAACATGATGGAAACAAACATGATGGAAACATGATGGAAACATGATGGAAACAAACATGATGGAAACATGATGGAAACATGATGGAAACATGATGGAAACAAACATGATGGAAACATGATGGAAACATGATGGAAACAAACATGATGGAAACATGATGGAAACAAACATGATGGAAACATGATGGAAACATGATGGGAAACAAACATGATGGAAACATGATGGAAACAAACATGATGGAAACAAACATGATGGAAACATGATGGAAACATGATGGAAACAAACATGATGGAAACATGATGGAAACATGATGGAAACAAACATGATGGAAACATGATGGAAACAAACATGATGGAAACATGATGGAAACATGATGAAACAAACATGATGGAAACATGATGGAAACATGATGGAAACAAACATGATGGAAACAAACATGATGGAAACATGATGGAAACATGATGGAAACAAACATGATGGAAACAAACATGATGGAAACATGATGGAAACAAACATGATGGAAACATGATGGAAACAAACATGATGGAAACAAACATGATGGAAACATGATGGAAACATGATGGAAACATGATGGAAACAAACATGATGGAAACATGATGGAAACATGATGGAAACAAACATGATGGAAACAAACATGATGGAAACATGATGGAAACATGATGGAAACAAACATGATGGAAACATGATGGAAACAAACATGATGGAAACATGATGGAAACATGATGGAAACATGATGGAAACAAACATGATGGAAACATGATGGAAACATGATGGAAACAAACATGATGGAAACAAACATGATGGAAACATGATGGAAACAAACATGATGGAAACAAACATGATGGAAACATGATGGAAACATGATGGAAACAAACATGATGGAAACATGATGGAAACATGATGGAAACAAACATGATGGAAACATGATGGAAACATGATGGAAACAAACATGATGGAAACAAACATGATGGAAACATGATGGAAACATGATGGAAACATGATGGAAACAAACATCATGGAAACATGATGGAAACATGATGGAAACAAACATGATGGAAACAAACATGATGGAAACATGATGGAAACATGATGGAAACAAACATGATGGAAACATGATGGAAACAACATGATGGAAACATGATGGAAACATGATGGAAACAAACATGATGGAAACATGATGGAAAGATGATGGAAACAAACATGATGGAAACAAACATGATGGAAACATGATGGAAACATGATGGAAACAAACATGATAGAAACAAACATGATGGAAACATGATGGAAACAAACATGATGGAAACATGATGGAAACAAACATGATGGAAACAACTGATGGAAACATGATGGAAACATGATGGAAACAAACATGATGGAAATATGATGGAAACATGATGGAAACAAACATGATGGAAACATGATGGAAACATGATGGAAACAAACATGATGGAAACATGATGGAAACAAACATGATGGAAACATGATGGAAACATGATGGAAACATGATGGAAACAAACATGATGGAAACAAACATGATGGAAACATGATGGAACATGATGGAAACAAACATGATGGAAACATGATGGAACAAACATGATGGAAACATGATGGAAACAAACATGATGGAAACATGATGGAAACATGATGGAAACATGATGGAAACAAACATGATGGAAACATGATGGAAACAAACATGATGGAAACATGATGGAAACATGATGGAAACAAACATGATGGAAACATGATGGAAACATGATGGAAACAAACATGATGGAAACATGATGGAAACATGATGGAAACAAACATGATGGAAACAAACATGATGGAAACAAACATGATGGAAACATGATGGAAACAAACATGATGGAAACAAACATGATGGAAACAAACATGATGGAAACATGATGGAAACAAACATGATGGAAACATGATGGAAACATGATGGAAACAAACATGATGGAAACATGATGGAAACAAACATGATGGAAACAAACATGATGGAAACAAACATGATGGAAACATGATGGAAACAAACATGATGGAAACATGATGGAAACATGATGGAAACAAACATGATGGAAACATGATGGAAACAAACATGATGGAAACATGATGGAAACATGATGGAAACAAACATGATGGAAACATGATGGAAACATGATGGAAACATGATGGAAACAAACATGATGGAAACAAACATGATGGAAACATGATGGAAACATGATGGAAACAAACATGATGGAAACATGATGGAAACAAACATGATGGAAACATGATGGAAACAAACATGATGGAAACATGATGGAAACATGATGGAAACAAACATGATGGAAACATGATGGAAACATGATGGAAACAAACATGATGGAAACATGATGGAAACAAACATGATGGAAACATGATGGAAACAAACATGATGGAAACATGATGGAAACATGATGGAAACAAACATGATGGAAACATGATGGAAACATGATGGAAACAAACATGATGGAAACATGATGGAAACATGATGGAAACAAACATGATGGAAACAAACATGATGGAAACAAACATGATGGAAACATGATGGAAACAAACATGATGGAAACAAACATGATGGAAACAAACATGATGGAAACAAACATGATGGAAACAAACATGATGGAAACATGATGGAAACATGATGGAAACAAACATGATGGAAACATGATGGAAACAAACATGATGGAAACAAACATGATGGAAACAAACATGATGGAAACATGATGGAAACAAACATGATGGAAACATGATGGAAACATGATGGAAACAAACATGATGGAAACATGATGGGAAACAAACATGATGGAAACATGATGGAAACAAACATGATGGAAACATGATGGAAACATGATGGAAACAAACATGATGGAAACATGATGGAAACAAACATGATGGAAACATGATGGAAACATGATGGAAACAAACATGATGGAAACATGATGGAAACAAACATGATGGAAATATGATGGAAACATGATGGAAACAAACATGATGGAAACAAACATGATGGAAACATGATGGAAACATGATGGAAACAAACATGATGGAAACATGATGGAAACAAACATGATGGAAACATGATGGAAACAAACATGATGGAAACATGATGGAAACATGATGGAAACAAACATGATGGAAACATGATGGAAACAAACATGATGGAAACAAACATGATGGAAACAAACATGATGGAAACATGATGGAAACATGATGGAAACAAACATGATGGAAACATGATGGAAAGATGATGGAAACAAACATGATGGAAACAAACATGATGGAAACATGATGGAAACATGATGGAAACAAACATGATGGAAACAACATGATGGAAACATGATGGAAACAAACATGATGGAAACATGATGGAAACAAACATGATGGAAACAAACATGATGGAAACATGATGGAAACATGATGGAAACAAACATGATGGAAACATGATGGAAACATGATGGAAACAAAACATGATGGAAAACATGATGGAACAACATGATGGAAACAAACATGATGGAAACATGATGGAAACAAACATGATGGAAACATGATGGAAACATGATGGAAACATGATGGAAACAAACATGATGGAAACATGATGGAAACATGATGGAAACAAACATGATGGAAACAAACATGATGGAAACATGATGGAAACATGATGGAAACAAACATGATGGAAACATGATGGAAACAAACATGATGGAAACATGATGGAAACAAACATGATGGAAACATGATGGAAACATGATGGAAACAAACATGATGGAAACATGATGGAAACATGATGGAAACAAACATGATGGAAACATGATGGAAACAAACATGATGGAAACATGATGGAAACATGATGGAAACATGATGGAAACATGATGGAAACATGATGGAAACAAACATGATGGAAACATGATGGAAACATGATGGAAACATGATGGAAACAAACATGATGGAAACATGATGGAAACATGATGGAAACAAACATGATGGAAACATGATGGAAACATGATGGAAACAAACATGATGGAAACATGATGGAAACAAACATGATGGAAACATGATGGAAACATGATGGAAACAAACATGATGGAAACATGATGGAAACAAACATGATGGAAACATGATGGAAACATGATGGAAACATGATGGAAACAAACATGATGGAAACATGATGGAAACATGATGGAAACATGATGGAAACAAACATGATGGAAACAAACATGATGGAAACATGATGGAAACATGATGGAAACAAACATGATGGAAACATGATGGAAACAAACATGATGGAAACATGATGGAAACAAACATGATGGAAACATGATGGAAACATGATGGAAACAAACATGATGGAAACATGATGGAAACATGATGGAAACATGATGGAAACAAACATGATGGAAACATGATGGAAACAAACATGATGGAAACATGATGGAAACATGATGGAAACAAACATGATGGAAACATGATGGAAACATGATGGAAACAAACATGATGGAAACAAACATGATGGAAACATGATGGAAACATGATGGAAACAAACATGATGGAAACATGATGGAAACAAACATGATGGAAACATGATGGAAACAAACATGATGGAAACATGATGGAAACAAACATGATGGAAAACATGATGGAAACAAACATGATGGAAACATGATGGAAACAAACATGATGGAAACATGATGGAAACATGATGGAAACAAACATGATGGAAACATGATGGAAACAAACATGATGGAAACAAACATGATGGAAACAAACATGATGGAAACAAACATGATGGAAACATGATGGAAACAAACATGATGGAAACATGATGGAAACAAACATGATGGAAACATGATGGAAACATGATGGAAACATGATGGAAACAAACATGATGGAAACAAACATGATGGAAACATGATGGAAACAAACATGATGGAAACAAACATGATGGAAACATGATGGAAACATGATGGAAACAAACATGATGGAAACATGATGGAAACATGATGGAAACAAACATGATGGAAACAACATGATGGAAACAAACATGATGGAAACATGATGGAAACAAACATGATGGAAACAAACATGATGGAAACATGATGGAAACAAACATGATGGAAACAAACATGATGGAAACATGATGGAAACATGATGGAAACAAACATGATGGAAACATGATGGAAACATGATGGAAACAAACATGATGGAAACATGATGGAAACATGATGGAAACAAACATGATGGAAACATGATGGAAACATGATGGAAACAAACATGATGGAAACATGATGGAAACATGATGGAAACAAACATGATGGAAACAAACATGATGGAAACATGATGGAAACATGATGGAAACATGATGGAAACAAACATGATGGAAACATGATGGAAACATGATGGAAACAAACATGATGGAAACATGATGGAAACAAACATGATGGAAACAAACATGATGGAAACATGATGGAAACATGATGGAAACAAACATGATGGAAACATGATGGAAACATGATGGAAACAAACATGATGGAAACATGATGGAAACAAACATGATGGAAACAAACATGATGGAAACAAACATGATGGAAACAAACATGATGGAAACATGATGGAAACAAACATGATGGAAACAAACATGATGGAAACATGATGGAAACAAACATGATGGAAACATGATGGAAACATGATGGAAACAAACATGATGGAAACAAACATGATGGAAACAAACATGATGGAAACATGATGGAAACAAACATGATGGAAACAAACATGATGGAAACATGATGGAAACAAACATGATGGAAACAAACATGATGGAAACATGATGGAAACATGATGGAAACAAACATGATGGAAACATGATGGAAACATGATGGAAACAAACATGATGGAAACATGATGGAAACAAACATGATGGAAACAAACATGATGGAAACATGATGGAAACAAACATGATGGAAACATGATGGAAACAAACATGATGGAAACATGATGGAAACAAACATGATGGAAACATGATGGAAACATGATGGAAACAAACATGATGGAAACATGATGGAAACAAACATGATGGAAACAAACATGATGGAAACAAACATGATGGAAACATGATGGAAACAAACATGATGGAAACAAACATGATGGAAACATGATGGAAACATGATGGAAACAAACATGATGGAAACATGATGGAAACATGATGGAAACAAACATGATGGAAACAAACATGATGGAAACAAACATGATGGAAACATGATGGAAACAAACATGATGGAAACAAACATGATGGAAACATGATGGAAACAAACATGATGGAAACAAACATGATGGAAACATGATGGAAACATGATGGAAACAAACATGATGGAAACATGATGGAAACAAACATGATGGAAACATGATGGAAACATGATGGAAACAAACATGATGGAAACATGATGGAAACAAACATGATGGAAACATGATGGAAACATGATGGAAACAAACATGATGGAAACAAACATGATGGAAACATGATGGAAACATGATGGAAACAAACATGATGGAAACATGATGGAAACAAACATGATGGAAACATGATGGAAACAAACATGATGGAAACATGATGGAAACATGATGGAAACAAACATGATGGAAACATGATGGAAACAAACATGATGGAAACATGATGGAAACATGATGGAAACAAACATGATGGAAACATGATGGAAACAAACATGATGGAAACAAACATGATGGAAACAAACATGATGGAAACATGATGGAAACATGATGGAAACAAACATGATGGAAACATGATGGAAAGATGATGGAAACAAACATGATGGAAACAAACATGATGGAAACATGATGGAAACATGATGGAAACAAACATGATGGAAACAACATGATGGAAACATGATGGAAACAAACATGATGGAAACATGATGGAAACAAACATGATGGAAACAAACATGATGGAAACATGATGGAAACATGATGGAAACAAACATGATGGAAACATGATGGAAACATGATGGAAACAAACATGATGGAAACATGATGGAAACATGATGGAAACAAACATGATGGAAACATGATGGAAACAAACATGATGGAAACATGATGGAAACATGATGGAAACATGATGGAAACAAACATGATGGAAACATGATGGAAACATGATGGAAACAAACATGATGGAAACAAACATGATGGAAACATGATGGAAACAAACATGATGGAAACATGATGGAAACAAACATGATGGAAACATGATGGAAACAAACATGATGGAAACATGATGGAAACATGATGGAAACAAACATGATGGAAACATGATGGAAACATGATGGAAACAAACATGATGGAAACATGATGGAAACAAACATGATGGAAACATGATGGAAACATGATGGAAACAAACATGATGGAAACATGATGGAAACATGATGGAAACAAACATGATGGAAACATGATGGAAACATGATGGAAACATGATGGAAACAAACATGATGGAAACATGATGGAAACATGATGGAAACAAACATGATGGAAACATGATGGAAACATGATGGAAACAAACATGATGGAAACATGATGGAAACAAACATGATGGAAACATGATGGAAACATGATGGAAACAAACATGATGGAAACATGATGGAAACAAACATGATGGAAACATGATGGAAACATGATGGAAACATGATGGAAACAAACATGATGGAAACATGATGGAAACATGATGGAAACAAACATGATGGAAACAAACATGATGGAAACATGATGGAAACATGATGGAAACAAACATGATGGAAACATGATGGAAACAAACATGATGGAAACATGATGGAAACAAACATGATGGAAACATGATGGAAACATGATGGAAACAAACATGATGGAAACATGATGGAAACATGATGGAAACATGATGGAAACAAACATGATGGAAACATGATGGAAACAAACATGATGGAAACATGATGGAAACATGATGGAAACAAACATGATGGAAACATGATGGAAACATGATGGAAACAAACATGATGGAAACAAACATGATGGAAACATGATGGAAACATGATGGAAACAAACATGATGGAAACATGATGGAAACATGATGGAAACAAACATGATGGAAACATGATGGAAACAAACATGATGGAAACATGATGGAAACAAACATGATGGAAACATGATGGAAACAAACATGATGGAAACATGATGGAAACAAACATGATGGAAACATGATGGAAACATGATGGAAACAAACATGATGGAAACATGATGGAAACAAACATGATGGAAACAAACATGATGGAAACAAACATGATGGAAACAAACATGATGGAAACATGATGGAAACAAACATGATGGAAACATGATGGAAACAAACATGATGGAAACATGATGGAAACATGATGGAAACATGATGGAAACAAACATGATGGAAACAAACATGATGGAAACAAACATGATGGAAACATGATGGAAACAAACATGATGGAAACAAACATGATGGAAACATGATGGAAACATGATGGAAACAAACATGATGGAAACATGATGGAAACATGATGGAAACAAACATGATGGAAACAAACATGGTGGAAACAAACATGATGGAAACATGATGGAAACAAACATGATGGAAACAAACATGATGGAAACATGATGGAAACAAACATGATGGAAACAAACATGATGGAAACATGATGGAAACATGATGGAAACAAACATGATGGAAACATGATGGAAACATGATGGAAACAAACATGATGGAAACATGATGGAAACATGATGGAAACAAACATGATGGAAACATGATGGAAACATGATGGAAACAAACATGATGGAAACATGATGGAAACATGATGGAAACAAACATGATGGAAACAAACATGATGGAAACATGATGGAAACATGATGGAAACATGATGGAAACATGATGGAAACAAACATGATGGAAACATGATGGAAACATGATGGAAACAAACATGATGGAAACATGATGGAAACAAACATGATGGAAACAAACATGATGGAAACATGATGGAAACATGATGGAAACAAACATGATGGAAACATGATGGAAACATGATGGAAACAAACATGATGGAAACATGATGGAAACAAACATGATGGAAACAAACATGATGGAAACAAACATGATGGAAACAAACATGATGGAAACAAACATGATGGAAACATGATGGAAACAAACATGATGGAAACATGATGGAAACATGATGGAAACAAACATGATGGAAACAAACATGGTGGAAACAAACATGATGGAAACATGATGGAAACAAACATGATGGAAACAAACATGATGGAAACATGATGGAAACAAACATGATGGAAACAAACATGATGGAAACATGATGGAAACATGATGGAAACAAACATGATGGAAACATGATGGAAACATGATGGAAACAAACATGATGGAAACATGATGGAAACAAACATGATGGAAACAAACATGATGGAAACATGATGGAAACAAACATGATGGAAACATGATGGAAACAAACATGATGGAAACATGATGGAAACAAACATGATGGAAACATGATGGAAACATGATGGAAACAAACATGATGGAAACATGATGGAAACAAACATGATGGAAACAAACATAATGGAAACAAACATGATGGAAACATGATGGAAACAAACATGATGGAAACAAACATGATGGAAACATGATGGAAACATGATGGAAACAAACATGATGGAAACATGATGGAAACATGATGGAAACAAACATGATGGAAACAAACATGGTGGAAACAAACATGATGGAAACATGATGGAAACAAACATGATGGAAACAAACATGATGGAAACATGATGGAAACAAACATGATGGAAACAAACATGATGGAAACATGATGGAAACATGATGGAAACAAACATGATGGAAACATGATGGAAACAAACATGATGGAAACATGATGGAAACATGATGGAAACAAACATGATGGAAACATGATGGAAACAAACATGATGGAAACATGATGGAAACATGATGGAAACAAACATGATGGAAACAAACATGATGGAAACATGATGGAAACATGATGGAAACAAACATGATGGAAACATGATGGAAACAAACATGATGGAAACATGATGGAAACAAACATGATGGAAACATGATGGAAACATGATGGAAACAAACATGATGGAAACATGATGGAAACATGATGGAAACAAACATGATGGAAACATGATGGAAACAAACATGATGGAAACATGATGGAAACATGATGGAAACAAACATGATGGAAACATGATGGAAACAAACATGATGGAAACATGATGGAAACAAACATGATGGAAACATGATGGAAACATGATGGAAACAAACATGATGGAAACATGATGGAAACAAACATGATGGAAACAAACATGATGGAAACAAACATGATGGAAACAAACATGATGGAAACATGATGGAAACAAACATGATGGAAACAAACATGATGGAAACATGATGGAAACATGATGGAAACAAACATGATGGAAACATGATGGAAACATGATGGAAACAAACATGATGGAAACAAACATGGTGGAAACAAACATGATGGAAACAAACATGATGGAAACAAACATGATGGAAACATGATGGAAACAAACATGATGGAAACAAACATGATGGAAACATGATGGAAACATGATGGAAACAAACATGATGGAAACATGATGGAAACAAACATGATGGAAACATGATGGAAACATGATGGAAACAAACATGATGGAAACATGATGGAAACAAACATGATGGAAACATGATGGAAACATGATGGAAACAAACATGATGGAAACAAACATGATGGAAACATGATGGAAACATGATGGAAACAAACATGATGGAAACATGATGGAAACAAACATGATGGAAACATGATGGAAACAAACATGATGGAAACATGATGGAAACATGATGGAAACAAACATGATGGAAACATGATGGAAACATGATGGAAACAAACATGATGGAAACAAACATGATGGAAACAAACATGATGGAAACATGATGGAAACAAACATGATGGAAACATGATGGAAACATGATGGAAACAAACATGATGGAAACATGATGGAAACAAACATGATGGAAACATGATGGAAACAAACATGATGGAAACATGATGGAAACAAACATGATGGAAACATGATGGAAACAAACATGATGGAAACATGATGGAAACATGATGGAAACAAACATGATGGAAACATGATGGAAACATGATGGAAACAAACATGATGGAAACATGATGGAAACAAACATGATGGAAACATGATGGAATCAAACATGATGGAAACATGATGGAAACATGATGGAAACAAACATGATGGAAACATGATGGAAACAAACATGATGGAAACAAACATGATGGAAACAAACATGATGGAAACAAACATGATGGAAACATGATGGAAACATGATGGAAACAAACATGATGGAAACAAACATGGTGGAAACAAACATGATGGAAACATGATGGAAACAAACATGATGGAAACAAACATGATGGAAACATGATGGAAACAAACATGATGGAAACAAACATGATGGAAACATGATGGAAACATGATGGAAACAAACATGATGGAAACATGATGGAAACATGATGGAAACAAACATGATGGAAACATGATGGAAACAAACATGATGGAAACATGATGGAAACAAACATGATGGAAACATGATGGAAACATGATGGAAACAAACATGATGGAAACATGATGGAAACATGATGGAAACAAACATGATGGAAACATGATGGAAACATGATGGAAACATGATGGAAACATGATGGAAACAAACATGATGGAAACATGATGGAAACATGATGGAAACAAACATGATGGAAACATGATGGAAACATGATGGAAACAAACATGATGGAAACATGATGAAAACAAACATGATGGAAACATGATGGAAACATGATGGAAACAAACATGATGGAAACATGATGGAAACAAACATGATGGAAACATGATGGAAACAAACATGATGGAAACAAACATGACGGAAACATAATGGAAACATGATGGAAACATGATGGAAACATGATGAAAACAAACATGATGGAAACAAACATGATGGAAACATGATGGAAACAAACATGATGGAAACATGATGGAAACATCATGGAAACAAACATGATGGAAACAAACATCATGGAAACAAACATGATGGAAACATGATGGAAACAAACATGATGTGTTTCTGTGTTGATGTTGAATGTTTGTGATAAACTGAAGCATTAAATCAGCTCGAACAGTTTTACTAATTTTTCACAGTTTTCAAAGATGTGGAAAAGGAGTCAGACCTCGTCCTGCTGATCTGCTCCCATCCACACACTCTCCTCCTCACCTCCACCTGTAACATACCGGCTAAATGGCAGAAGGTGCTGGAGTTCATCTGTGACTCACAGGTCTGCAGATAATCTGCCCACAGCCGTCGCTGCCATGGCAACACGGACCCTTTTGAAATGTCCTCGACAGCAGTAATGATTACGCTCAACCACGTGTAGATCTGCTCCACTGAGTCTGAGAACAAGCTGGAAACACATCACCCAACATGTTGGCCTGGTGACAAAATGTCAGCGGTTACTTTTGGTTTAGTTCTACTTCTCGAGGCCGAGGAGCCGTGAATAGTGTCGGAGCGTGAACGGGTCGACGACAATGTGAAGACGATCGAGTGAATCGGTTGTCGAGAAAATGGAAGGACAGGCTGACAGACAGAGACTCCTACAGTTCAGTGAGATAACATTCAGAATAAACTCATCTTCAGCTCCAGTAGAGATGCTGCACAGCATTACCGGGCGGATGGATACGCTGTTTATCGTCAAGAAATAGTTCCACTTGACTCCCCTAAAACCCTCAAACTGTTGCTTCTACATTTCTGTCAAAGAAACGAGATTCAACGTGATCATCGGGGAGCTTTAGAGTTTGGACAGAGACACGCTAGCAGTTTCCCCCTACTTCCAGTCTTCATGCTAAGCTAGGCTAGCCACGTCATGACTCCAGCTCCCTACAAAACGCACAGGAAGGTGTATATCTAAAAATTAAAGAATTGTTCCTTCAAGGTTTTGATTTTCCTTTTAACGTCCGATATAACATGTAGCGACTAAAACAAAATCATTTTCTAAATACATTTTTGTCACATTTCCCTATTTTTCTTTGTACATTTTCTTCACATTTCTTATGAATTTCTCAACATTTGTAAAGATATTTTTCACACATTTTCTACTTTTGTCAAACATTTGTGGACAAGGAGTCAATGAACATCACTGTTGATTTGCTCTGACCCAAAGGCCTCTTCACCTCCACATGTAGCTCCGCTTATGTTTCATCACTCGTCTTCATCACTGTCTCCTCTGTGAATCGATGCCATTTCAACAGGAAGTGGACGCGCCCCCTTCAGGTTCTTCTTCTCAATTATTCAACAGAAAAAACATCTAAATATTAAAAAGCTCACCATGTGCAGAGCAGCAGTCACTCTGACTCGTAGCTGAAGGCTCAGCAGGTCTTCCTGTGTGAGTTTTTATGACCCATAAGTCTTGTGTGATCTGTAACTTAAACTCTGTGTTGGTTTTTCACAAAGTGGTGTTTTCTACTATTGTAGAGCATCTTCCTGATGCTGCTTGAGGGGCGACCGTGGCGCACTGGGTTAAGAGGTCGTCTGGGAACTGGCAGCCCACTGCTCCCTATATCCAGGGATGGGTCAACAGGGTTCTCCAGTGTTAACCAGACAGAACCACCTTAGCTTCAATGCTAACGATGCTAAGCTAGCAGTCTACGGCTACATCAGAAGTGGAAGACGCATTGAGAAGTGTAGCAATAGTCTGTTGCAAGTAAAAGTATCAGAATGAAAAGTACTCTTAATGTTATATTGTATTAAAATAAGTGATGCATTAATGTGTTTATCACTTTAATGTCGCAGCAGGTAAAGATGGAGCTCATTTTAAGCACATTATTTACTGCTGTGGATAATAATACTTCATCATTTATTACTTCATTACATTTTGTTTTAATAATCTGAATCTGTAAAGTAACTAACGGGCTCAGACGGCTGCTCTGTTCTCTGCAAAGCCTCCTTCCTGATGGTGCTCGTGTTTTTGTTCACAGCTCAGCATGTTAGCTCCAAAGGCCAGCAGCAGCAGCAGGTGAGTTTCAGCTGATGATGGACATGAACAGAAAGCTTTTCTGCTTTTCTCATATCACACTAAAGAGAATAGCAGCAGGTGTCAGACTGTTGCTCCACAAAACCAAGACATTTGAAGACGTCGTCTGATTCTACTCAGTGTTTGATAATGAAAATGAAAATATAGCCTCATTCAGCCTCAGCAGCCTGCTTTCCTCACTTAGACCAATGCTAACCTCGTGAAACCAAATAAATGCAAATGAAGCCTAAATTAGCTTTCTAGCTAGTAAATCGACTTAATTACAGTTAAAGTCTCTGAATCAGAAATAAAACTCAGAGGCCAGTGTGACTCACACAACCTCCAGCTATGAAGAGTGAAGACAATGAGGAAGTGCCGCCGCCCTCTCGTGTCACTTCTGGCAGCAGCAAAACAAGATGGCAACCAAGATGGCCAATAAATCAAGATGTAAATGGACAAAAATCTAAGATGGCAGCAGCCACAAAGGTCAAGATGGTGACGGCCCAAAAACCAAGATGCAGACGGTCAAAGAGTCCAAGTTGGCAACAGCTGAGATTGAGGCTTAAAGTAACCAGTCAGAGTGACTCGTACACCTCTCACAGGCTGTGGTTCTTTGCTTGGAAACAATTCAACAAATTACAACAGATTTTGATGGTTGAATCGTTGATCTTTCAGAAATCTTCTCCTCTCCTGTGAACGTTCAGCAGTGAGTGAGGTAGATACTACGTCTTCTGTTTCTGTGATGTTGTACATACTTGTACATACTAGCCTACATGTCATCATTCACCCATCCATTCATAACTGATGACGACCATGCAAGGACTGTAACTAATCATTCATATCCCTTCACACACCGCAGGCACAGCTTGCGGGAGCAATTTGGGTTTAATTGTCTCGCCCAAGGACACATCGACATGGACTAGCGGAGCCGGGGCTCGAACCGCCGGACCTCTGATTGAAAGACGACCTGCTCTACCGCTGAAAGATGTGGTTCATCACTCACGTTCCCCTTTAGGATGCGTTACAATAACTTGTATTGATCCTCTTACTTTACATCTAGCGCCATCATCAGGTCAGCATGTTAATGTGTCCAACACTTTATGTTTATGACCAAAATACCTGCAGAACTAATGACTGGACCCTGTGTGCCCCACTGTAGGCTGATTCTAACTGAGTGTAGCTTGAACAGCAGTTATAGTTGATCACGCAGTCTGTTCTCATCTGTCTTTATAAAGAGCTGCAAGGACGACGTACTTCGTGTAGTCATCACTGGTTCCCTCCACAAACAGCCAATGGGATTCTTTTCATTGAATTATTAAAAACAAATGTGTCAAACAAACCTTTATGATTCTTACAGGTTTTAAACACAGACCTGATTTCAGACAACGAACCAAACACACATTGACTTCAGACGAGGAACAGGAAGTGAAGAAAAGCTGAGTCATTTCAGGGTTTTAGAACTCATTCCTGCGTCTGTCTTTTGGGGGCTGAGCTGCTGTGCTGATGCCTTTGCTGCAGCAGGGGGAGCCACCGATGCACTGATCTGTTGGGGAGCCACTGATGCACTGATCTGTTGGGGAGCCACTGATGCATTGATCTGTTGGAGAGCCACTGATGCATTGATCTGTTGGAGGGCCACCGATGCACTGATCTGTTGGAGAGCCACTGATGCACTGATCTGTTGGAGAGCCACTGATGCACTGATGCACTGATCTGTTGGAGAGCCACTGATGCACTGATCTGTTGGAGAGCCACCGATGCATTGATCTGTTGGAGAGCCACCGATGCACTGATCTGTTGGAGAGCCACTGATGCACTGATCTGTTGGAGAGCCACCGATGCACTGATCTGTTGGGGGGCCACCGATGCACTGATCTGTTGCTGGTTCTCTCTCCTGGTCTCTGGTGGTCCACATACTCCACTATTGTTCTGGCTCTGGTTTGGGCCTCTTAGTTGAATGAAGGGGAACTTTAACGCTACAGCAGACAATGATTCTTCCATGGATGGATTACAGAACAGGCCTATCGGGCTCAGGCTGTGGGGCCCCAGGGGTCACCCCCCCCCCTCTAACGTCTATTATCTGAGCGCTGAGCTAAACGTGTTGCTGTTGTCAATGAGAGATCCAGAAAGATGTCAGATCACAGCACTATGTAGTTTATATTATATACAAGAGGGAAATATAACTTTTTGTTTCAGAGGGACTAACTACACTGAGTATTCTTTAAGGTACTGAGGACCTATTTAATTACTACAGATTACACTAATATACGACAAAGAATGTCATGTTGTAAAGCCCTCTGAGGCTAATGAAAGAACAACACCTTGATTCTGCACTTGTTACACAGCGTTCTTAACTTGTACTGTAAGTTATGAAGTCCAATAATAGCGGTTCCATTGTTCAGTTCCTTTGTTCCATTTTGTTAAGTTACATTGTTGAGTTACATTTTTCCGTAGCGTTGTTCCTTTATGTTTTATACGTTGTGTTTTGTACATTAAATTGTTACCTTTTGATGTTCCGTTATCACGTTGTTCCGTCACATTGTTCCATTGTTCAGTTCCGTTGTTCCTTTACGTTGTTCCATGGTTACGTTATTCCATTGTTTCATTGTTACATTGTTCTATTGTTCTGTTCCATTGTTCTTTTACGTTGTTCTATTATTCTGTTAATCCACTGTTACGTTGTTCTATTGTTTCATTGTTCCACTGTTACGTTGTTACCTTGTTCCATTGTTCCATTGTTACGTTGTTACCTTGTTCCATTGTTCTATTGTTCCATTGTTACGTTGTCACCTTGTTACGTTATGTTGTTCCGTTGTTCCATTGTTCCGTTGTTCCATTGTTCCGTTGTTCCATTGTTACGTTGTTCCACTGTTCCATTGTTCCATTGTTACGTTGTTCCATTGTTACGTTGTTCCACTGTTACGTTGTTCCATTGTTACGTTGTTACGTTGTTCCATTGTTACGTTGTTCCATTGTTACGTTGTTATGTTGTTCCATTGTTCCATTGTTACGTTGTTCCATTGTTATGTTGTTCCATTGTTACGTTGTTCCATTGTTCTATTGTTACGTTGTTACCTTGTTAGTTGTCACCTTGTTACGTTATGTTGTTCCGTTGCGCTGCTCCGTTCCGTAGTTACGTTGTTCTGTTGTTTTAATGTTTTTATTTGAACATAATTAAGAAGTTTCGATGACTAATCCAAACCAATCGTTTCCCAACGTAGACCATGTGGCTTTGTGATTTTCTACAATTATGATTCAAGGCTGATATGAAACGTATTTATGAAACATATTTTGTGTTCAGAAACATTCAACGTATCCCGTGGGTTTAGAAACGCACAAATCTGACATTTCTGTCGACTGGGTCGTAAACCTGACCGGAAAAACTGAGAAAAGAAGAGTTCCTTTTTTTCGAAAGTACTCCATATAGTTAATGTAATATATAATAACAAAAACATCAATAACACAATATGTCATACCTCATATGGAGGGGATGTTCAGCATACATTTGGCGGTGCAGTGCACTGACTACAGCAGCAGACTCATGAACGCAGCACCTTGAACATGTTGGAGGTTAAAGGTCATAGATCATGTCAAAGATGGCAGCACGTGAGCGTTTGCCTGAGAGGCCTCACTCTGGAGAAGAAACTGCGTTTCTCTGAACTGAAGCTCGTTTGTGTTGCTCAGATGAACCAGAACAATAAATAAACCAGAAGCCTGTGTGGTCTGGTGACAGAGCCGCCATGCGCTGCGGCTGCGGCTCACTAACCTGCACCTCACACGGAAACTACAAGCTGAACACCACGAGTAGGGGAAGTATTCAGGTCCTTTACTGCAGTAAACGTACTAATACTGCACTGTGAAAATACTCCACTACGAGTACAAATCCTGCATTCAAAACCTTAATGAAGTAAAAGTCTGTAAATGTAGTTAAAGGACAGGAAGGGGATAAAGAAGTGTCATCTGGAGAACCAGAGTTCTCTCTGACATGAAGGGTAGTAAGTGTAAAGTAGTAGAAAAATGGAAATACCCAAGTAAAGTACTTGAATGTGTACTTAAGTACGGTACTTGAGTAAATGTAAACTCTTCTGCTGAGTTTTATCTGAAAGCTCAACTCCGAGTTTTAGGTCAGAAACTGCTGCAGGTTTCATTTCCTGTGTGTGTGTGAGTATAAGTGTGTGTGTGTGTGTGTGTGTGTGTGTGTGTGTGTGTGTGGTGCGTGGTGTGTGTGTTTCACCACTTTGTGGCCACAGGATGTTGTTAGAAGTGTGAGCTGTGGCTCTCTATGTTTAGAGAGATCAACGTCGCTGCAGGTTAAACCTTTTGATTTGTTATAAGACAATAAATGATTTTACAGCGTTCAGTGACTACGACTCCCATGAGGCCTTGCTGTTCTCTCCTCCAGTTCAGTCAGTAAATTATTCACGAGCAGTTTTAGTGAAACATTCAGACGAATCATGCAGCTGCTCACAACTGTGACTCATCGTATTTCAGCAGATCACCTTTAATAAATAAATATGTAATCAGGACGCGTGAAGGAAACACAGACAAACAATCAAATAATCACATATAATAATCATAATAATAATATGATCATAATCATTTCCAATTTCCAAAATGTCTGAAAAGACTAAAACTTACTTCCATTTATTCTACAACTAATGTGTATTAAGGGTGTATTTAGTGTATATTAATTGTGTACTCATAGTGTACTCATAGTGTACTCGTTGTGTACTCATTGTGTACTCGTTGTGTATAAATAGTGTGCAGAGAAGCGTCCTGACAGCAGCTCTGTGTTTAGAGAACATTCGTGTGTCTGGTCTCTGGAAGCTTTCAGTGCTGCAGTGTTTCCTGACGGAGACCACGCCTCCTCAGAGCTGTCATCACTCACACATTCCGCCAAAATAAAACCAGGAGACACCGGATGTGTGCTTCAAAATAAAGGCACCAAAACACATCAACAAAAACAAGACAGCGTCGGTCTGTGAAGCTGTGTTGTTCAATGTAAAAACGTTTTAAAATGTATTTTTGAATATATATATTCCTATATGTGTAAGAAAAACATATATATAAACTGTATATTTATAATATTGTATGATTTAATTTTCATATCAATAATAATAATAATAATATAATAATATATAATAATAAAATAATAATAATAATGATGATAATAATAATATATAATTAAATTTATTTGTACAGTAGTTTTAAAATAAATAAAGAAATAAAGTAGACTTAACACAGAACGCATGGAACAAGATTAATAATAAAACTCACTGAATCATAGTAATATTAATATCAGCAATAATCGTAATAATATCAATATCAGCAAATTACACATTTGTAATTATGGCGTTGGGTTACTAACTTTCTTCTTCTCTTTTGTGGAGCGCTGTCATTTTAAAACAGGCTTTAAAACATGTAAGTAAGTAAAGGTGGTAAAAGCTGAATTTGAGGATATTAAAGGACGTGAAGATGAAGCACAGAAAGGAGTTAAAAAAACAAGTTCTTTAAAAAACTTTCATTGTGAGTCAAACTGTCGAAGCGTCTGCAGCTGACGCCAGGCGACACATTTCTTTGCTCTCAAACGATTGTTATTTGACACCGTCAAGTTATATAAAATGATAACTTCCAGATGATGGTAAAGAAACATTCATAGTTGCAGTATTTTCAATAATAACATTGCAGCTGAAATAACAACAATATTTTCCTCACATAAATCTGATGTTATATAACAGATAGTTTCTGCTTTATTTTTGAGATTTTCACCTGAAAGTGCAATAATGTTTATTATTATTATTATTATTAATAATGTTTCTTTTACTTTTTTATAATTATATATGGATATAATATTTTATTTTATTCCCAAATGAAGTTTTGGAAGCAATCTAGTAAGTGTATTACTTTATTTATTTTTACAGACTTTAAATGTATCACTTAATTGATAAGAAAAAAACTTTGATATTGTCTTTTATTCTGAAACCTTATGCCGGAAGTCGCCGTGTTTTTCCGGTCTCTCTTGACACAGGTGTAACGCACCGACGGACGGGCCGTTACCAGTTCTGCTGCAGTTTTTTAACTCGTGTAAACATACTAAAATATCCCCGAGCTGTTTACCGGAGCCGTCTACCGTTAAACATGTCGCACACCGTCATCACGACCACGACCACGACGACCAGGACGTCCGGTGACGGAGTCCTGAACCTGGGCTACACCCGGACCATCCCGGGACTGCTGAAGATCGGGCAGATGGTGAGAAACCGTTACCGGACGTTACCCGGGATAACGGAGCGGAGCGCGGACTGTGTTCACACCGACTCACCGAGGTCGGAGCTCACGTTTACCGTTAAATTCACGCTTATTAGGATGGAGTCTGGTGTTTATTCATGTTAACTTAAACCACGTGACACACTGACGTAAATAACGTTTCTGCTGTGCAGCGGTGGAGAGTAACGAAGTACATCTACTCAAGTACAAAACGTACTATTACACAATTGTATATATGTATATATATATATATATATATATATATATACACAGTATATGTAGATGTACATATATGTATTCATATGTGTGTATATATATGCATATGTGTATATGTATATATATATATATATATACACATATGCACACGTTTTATATTCTGCATTCCAGTGAAGTGATGTCATTTCCTGAACTCACCAGACTGTTCTCGCGCTTATTTATTATTTCTATTATTAATCTTTACTCACGTAAAGCATTATATCCACATTACTCTTCATGATTTATATATAACTATATATAGTTATATATATATATATATATATATATATAACTATATATAGTTATATATATATATATATATATATATATATATATATATATATATATATAGTTACATTATCTTTATTCACGTAAAGCATTATATCCACATTACTCTTCATGATCTATATATATATATTTATAACTATATATATATAACTATATATATATAACTATATATCTATATAACTATATATATATATATAGTTACATTATCTTTACTCACGTAAAGCATTATATCCACATTACTCTTCATGATTCATTCTTCTCTATAAATATTTAGTGAAAGCACCAATAATCAACACTACAACATTGTTGCAGTATATTGATATATAATATATAATATATTGATTTACTCCGCGTCGCACAGCCCATAAATAAACATGAATCAAAGGAACAGAGTTGTGTTTAATGAGCCTAAATAACATCCCATAATATTATCCTAAATCCATGTTACACTCCTAAATATGACACGCGTCCGAACTTTCACAAGATTAATTCTGATTGTTTATATTCTAACGTCTGTTTTTACAGTTTAAATCCTGATTATTTAGAATATTCCATGGTGAGTGTGTGTCCCTGCCCAGCATGGTGTGTGTACCCTGTTGTGGAAGAAGACCTTTCTGAAGGCAGGTCTCTGACGGTTGAATGGACTCACAGTGTTCGAAGAGGTGAAACGTGATTGTGTCTCCTCTCAGATCGCCCTGCTCGTGGCCTTCCTCTGCGTCCACTGTGCTCGCGGTTGGCCCAGCTGGGCGGCGTTCCAATACTTCGAGGTGGTGACGCTGTGGTTCCTCATCGCCTTCCTCATCTTCTTCCTCATGCACCTGTTCAGGCTGCAGGCCAAGATGCCGTGCATCAACTGGCCGCTGACGGTGAGCAGGAAGAAACACATTACAGCTCTTTATGAAACACGTTGATCTCCTTTACAATCTGACTTCTGCACCTGAACAGGACTCACGTACCTTGAGGGTTAAATAAAGAAGGAAGGAAGTATCACTTCCTGTTATTGTTCATTTAAATCTGAGGATATATCGACTCACATTGTGACTGTATGTGGGAGGGATTAAAGTGATTCACTCTGCCTCTGATTGGATGTACCCTTCCAGGCGTTGCTAACCGTTAGCTTAGCTATGATGCTAACCGGCGCTATGAACTAGACCGGCCCGGGAGCAGAGTTTTCGTTGCCGTAGTCCAGGAATGGCCTTTTATGCCTTTAAACACATTTATGTCTGAACACTTCTTTTGATTTTAAAGATAAATATTGTATCGTTATTATATATCGAGTCTTTCATTAAACCCTCGTCTGCTGTTTCAGGAGTTCTTTCATTACTCCGTCGGGACCGTCCTCATCGTCATCGCCTCCATCGTCGCTGCTGTGAAGAGCGGAGGAGTTTCGGCGCTGGTGGCCGGATCGGTACGTTAAAGAGACTCACGACGAGGAAAAGCTGCATTCTCTCGAGTGTCCACCAGGGGGCAACTCCTCTGGTGGTATAAATATGTCCAAATATGGCCACCTCTCTTCATTTGTTACAAACAAAACAACAACATGGCGACGAAGAAGAGTGAAGTCACGACGACTACGTCCACTTCTTATAAACAATCTGTTTATTTTAAGACTTTTCTCACACAAAAAGTAACTTCAGTTAAGTGTCCTTCCTTCCTTTCTCCCTTCCTTCTAATTTTCCCTCCATCCTTCCTTCCATCCTTCTATCCTTCCTGCCTCCTCCCTTTCTTCCCTCCACCTTTTATTCCTCCTTTCCCTCCCTCCCTCCTCCATTCATTCCTTCCTTCCCTCCTTCCCTTGCCCCTCCCTTCCTTCCCTCAGTCGAGAGTAGACGGTGATGTTCATGCTAACGTGCTAACATGCTAACCTGTTGTGTGTCTGTCTGCAGGTGTTTGGCTTCATAGCGACCTTCCTGATGGCCGTTAGTTTGTGGACGTCTTACAGTGTGACCTGCGGCTCCCATCAGACTGGTACGTCTGGTTTTATATATATTTTATATTTAATGTGTTGAATGCTATCAATGCTAAAGCTAATCAGCCGTTAAAGAGACGGAGACGAACGAGTGAAAAGCAGAAAATCTGATTATCTGCGTTTCATAACAGGAAGTGATCATCAGACATGTGATTCACATGATGGAGATAATTTCTACTGCAGTGAAGAGAAGGACACTTTAGTGTCTCCTTCTCTTCTCGATCATTCCTTCATCACTTTTTCCTCTGTGATGTTTTTCCTCCCTCCATTCCTCCTTATCTCCTGCACCCTTCAACCCTTCCTATCTGGCCCCCTTCTCATTTTCCTTCCCTTCTCTCTTCCTTCCTACCTTCTATCCTTTCTTCCTCTATCCCTCCTTCCTTTCTATTTTCTTTCCATCCTTCCTTCTTACCTTCTACCCATCCCTCCCTCCCTTCTTTCCCTCTCCCTTCCCTTCTCTTTTTTCCTGCCATTCTTCCCTCCATCCTTCTTTCCTTCGCTCCATCCTCCTTACATATTTCTATTCTTTGTCCCTCCGTCCTTTCGGTCATCCTTCCTTTGTCCCTTCCATCCTTACTACCTCCCTTCCATTCTTCCCTTCACCCTTCCTTATCACCATCCTTTATTCTTTCCTTCCCTCCATCCTTCTGTCCTTCCTCCCTCTCTCCATTCTTCCCTCCTTCCTTCCCTCCCTCCATCCTTCATTTGTTTCTCCCT
The DNA here is from genome assembly GCA_028022725.1 of Lycodopsis pacificus. Taxonomy (NCBI): domain Eukaryota; kingdom Metazoa; phylum Chordata; class Actinopteri; order Perciformes; family Zoarcidae; genus Lycodopsis; species Lycodopsis pacificus. Next base: position 28,291,631 of record CM051695.1, read on the forward strand.
TCCTTTTCTCCATCCCTTCCTTCCCTCCTTAACTCCTCCCTCTCTTCCATCCTTCCCTTGCCCCTTCCGTCCTTCCTTCCCTCCATCCATCCATTCTTCATTTCTCCTTTCCTCCTTCCATCCTTCATTCCCTCCTCCCTCTCTTCCGTCCATCCTTCATCCCTTCCTTTCTTCCTTCCCTCCATCCTCCCTTCCCTCCATTCCTCCCTCCATCCTTCCCTCCTTCCCTCCAGGTGCAGCAGTGTAAGAAGTGATCCTTCATGCAGGAGCCAGTTGTGCTGTGACGGCAGTTTGCTGTGTCCTGGTTTCTGCCTAGCAACCACCTGGATAATCAACCTGATTGGATTATAACTCACTCTACAGAGGTAATGGAACAGCTGATCCAGGACCAGCTGTTGCTTTACAGTAAACATTTACTTTCCCTCTCAGACTTCTAAAGTCACATTTAAACCATCAATGTATCAACAGATGATGTTTTTAATTTTCCTGCTTATCAAGTATTTAGAGAAGCTTTTTTAGACAAGTTGAAGCAGCGTGAGCTCTAAAAGAACAACGCCCTCTTCCTGTTGTGTGCCATAAAAAAACAAAAATCAATCAAGAAGATTTTCCCGCCAAAATCAGCCGCAGTCGCGAGTCGCCTCTTTTTCGGTGGTTTACAGTTACTAGCTTGATTTGCTCGATTCCTGATCAAATATTTCATCCATTCCAACTTTTTTTATTCTACTTTTAAATTCAGAAAGCTAAAAGCAGTCTGGACCACGGACGCTTTAATCTCTTTTTTAATAAAAATCCCTTTTCTTAAATGCCCACCAATGACAAGATGCACAGTAAAGCCCTGTTAGCCTGCTATGCTAAATTCTGCTAGCGCACAAAAAATATTCTTGTCATTATTCTAGTGTGCTAACAAACATTACCAAGCTAATGTTTTTACAGGAGATACCTTGCATGCTAATGACATAACTCAGGGGCTAATGTGTGCTAAAACAATATAAAACCAGTAGCATGCTAACGGATTCTGTGAATTGAAACAAAAGTCAACATTAGCATGCTAACAATGCAAACACACACAAAAATCAAGGAGAAATGCAACATTTGTCTGTAATTAAAAGATAAGTGTGGTCATAATATATATTTTTCCTATTTGTCAACAAATGTGCAGAACCAAACCAACAATTAATTAATCTGCTAACAGGTTTATACCAAAATACCCACTAGAGCACTAAATATGGATTAATCCGCTGCTGAAAATAGTCCCCAATAAAAAATGTGCTATTTCTTCCTGTTTGTCTGATTTGAAAACTCCAGCTGTTTTAGGAAATAACTGATGGAACTATTTGTGTTTTTAAAGATTTACGTCTTCAGTAGGAACCAATGGGCTTTGAGCTGAGACAGGAAGTCAAGACAGTAGTGAGGATTTTAATCTGCACATGAGATTTGTTGACAATAAAAATATATAAAAAATGAATAACACCAACAATATCCTTCAAACTGTAATTCCACGACGGGACATTCACGACTGTCCTTGGTGCTTTAAAAAAAATGAAAATAACAAAAAACTGTTAAATGTTGAATTTAAATTCAATCTGAATTTTCAGAAAGCACATCAGTAGAGTCCGCTTTGAACTAATAACGTGGTTATGATTTCTATGGAGCCTGTCGGGGGTCAAATGGTAAAAACAAAATACCGGAAATCTGTTTGCACGGATTAATACATTTAACGCTCATATTAACACAGGAACAGATTGATAAAGTTTATTAAAAGAAAGATCAATATTTGTAAAGAAAACATGGATTTTGGATAGATTGATACGTACACATGGATTAATGATTTATCAAACACACATAGTTTAATCAAATGTATGTATTTATTGATAAAACGTACACAACGGTAAATACATGATAATGTACGGATTGATACAAGTTTAACCCAGTTTAATAAAACATACATGTGGATTAAAAATGTACACACAGATCAATAAAACATTGTGCAGATTAACTATAAACAACATAAATCAAGATGAAGATACGATTAAGACATGCCTACGGATTAATAAGACCTAAGCATGAGTTAATAACACACATGTACTGATCAACAAAACCAACACACCGATTAGTAAATGTACAAATGGATTAATAAACCGTGAAAAAATAATGAAATATATACGTATGAAACAATTATGGATGAATTTAAACACATGTGAATCATTTAATTGGATATAGGCCTACAGATTAATAAGAAATCTGCACAGATAATATATAAAATACTGAAGTATGCGTCTGGCATTCAGATTAAATGGCAAAACTATAATTGATTTGAAAAAAGCTTTATTTAATTGTCATACCAGTTGAATGAAAGCACAATAACTAATAACTGGCGTCAGAAAAATAGTGAAAAACTTTAAATATCCAGCGTAGAAAATAATTAAGAGTCACTTTGACTGTTAAAGCACAAAATATCTCACTTTATCCTCACACGTTGATGTGATTTTCCCATTTGCCTGACTTTGATTCATCAATCTGTGCTCGTTATTTAGTGAGCGTTAACACTTTGTTCATCTATGTGCACAGATTTCCACATATGGTCCTCCAGCTCCGTAGATTTCTGACCAATCAGAGTATCTGAGCACAAATAGAACACAAATGGTTCAAAGTAGTGGATTAAAATGCAGTTTGTCTTTTAGTTCTACAAACATTGCTGATGGACTGAACATTTGATCGCTAAGTGCCGAAGCGCACTGCTGCAGATTTTAAAATGAGGTTCTAACCATGTTACGTAACCTATAGCTAGCAGGTTAGCTATAGCTAGTTAGCTAACGAAAGTGGCCATGTTAGCACACAATCAAATAAAAAATCTTAAAACCATAACTGCTAATTTAAGTTCTGTTGTAGCATGTAGCTAGCAAAGCTAATGCTAGCATAACTCGGCCTCCATTGTTGATAATATTATATCGTTTTCCCAAGTTTAGCTAACTAATTTAACTAGTTGACTTCAAATGAACAGGGAAGTTTCATCGATTGAAGATCGATAGTAAGGACTGATAAGGTCTTAACAAAGACAGAAGTTAATATGCTAACCTAGCAACAACTTTGAAACACTGAAATATGTTTAAAATGATTTTGCTCATTTTAATTCTGTGCAAGCATTAGCTAACAAGCTAATTCTAGTCTAACATTGTTGATAATATCAACGCAGGCTTGTTTGTTAGCCACGATAACTACCAGTATTGTTACTTAATTTTCTTTTAAACGGAATTACTATTAAGTCAGCAGCTACTCATTTTAACATGTATCTAGTTCAGGGCGTTAGCTGACTCGTAAACATATTTAAATATTAATTAGACTTCTTTCATGCTCTTAAAGTTCACCAGTTAAAAGGAAAAGTTGTGGTTTAGCTCAACCAATCAAATTATTTCTGCAGCTGCAGTGATTCTACCTCTCGAGTAATGTTTGTAGAATTAAAAGAATCGTGTTTAAATTCAATCGAGCGCGGCCTGTGATCGAGTGGGGAAACTTTCCTGCCATTTCTTCAAAAAAAAACAACCTCTGGATGATTTGAAGCTGAACTCTGCTTTCACGTCAGAGACGTCCAACCCTCAGATCACTGCCTTACTGTTCATCAGATGCCAAAAAATATCTTAAGTGCGATGCTTTCGGATTTTTACACTGAATGTGTTCCGTTTCCTCTGGAGCAGCTCCGAGTGAAGAATTCTCGTCCAATCTGATTACAATCGAATGTTTCACTCTGACTATAAACCGTGTGGAAGTTTCGGCTTACGGGACAAAAATTACAACGCGTTTAAATACAGATTATTGTCTTACTTCTGGTGCGTCTCTTAAAGCTCTACACACTGTGTGATAACGGCGGTCTATCAGCTTCACACTGTGAGCTACGTGGAATTAAATCTAAGTCGTAGCACGTCAGATGAAAGTAGAACCAAAAAAATGCTAAAATATATTAAGTAATTTAAATAAATTACCAAAGCTAAACTACGCTGTATAATTCTCCAGAGAGAGTTGTCTCTGCTGCCAGTGATAAGCTTAAGTTATTTCACGTTTATATTTTACGTGAGCAGAAACTTACTTCCATCAATGGTGCTTAATCCAAAAATGTTTCCATGCCTTATTTTTAAGGTAGTTTAATTCAACAGAAATACGTGAAATGATCACGGCCTCTTAACAGCGCATTTAATGGTGATAGCACGTACGTGATAAAACTAGAGAAACAATTTATCGGCAACAAAATTACGTTTTTAGGGTTTAGCCAACAAAGCGACTTGGTTAGGGTTAGGAAAGAAAAGCTCATGGTTTTGGGTTAAAATAATTACATTTGTACATTTGTAGTCCACTAAATAAAAAATAGCTCGACATTGACTGTTGGTTTTTACGCGGGACACAAACACCGGTCTGCTGGGTGAAAGCTCCGTGTTTTGACCCGTTCGTCCACACTGACCTCCTCCCTACTCGGACTTCTATTAAACCAGAAAAAATAATTGTGTCGACCACGACAAAAGGATCCAAATTGACCCATTGGTTTTGTTTTCACGGTGCCGGCACAGAATTTTAACACACTACTTGTGCTTGGTGATAATTCAGTGTAATAATTTATCGTTTTACTATGGAATCGTACATCGAGATATCGTGATGCACAATCTCCCGGATAATTGATTAATAATTGATAATAAGCACATTCTAACTCAATATTCTCAGAAAATCACTTGTATTTAATTCACACAGGATTAAACAAATACATCCATGTGATCATTTCATATAAACCATTTGTATATTGAACTAACAGAAACATGCTACATCTTGATTTGCATATAATATTACACCAGTAACACCTCCACTTGATACGGTGTTAAGAGTTTCGCTCATTTCACGTCTTTCTTTAAAACCAGGCTGGTTTGGTTATGTGATTGTGCGTTCGCCGCGGCTCGCTAGCTTACTATATTTAGCGTAATGAAGAGAAATATTGGAAACTTGCGCTACTAAATTAGACTGACTATGATTTGGAACCGGTCGGGTCTTGTTTACCAGGTGTGTGGACCCGGGAAAGCTCACTGCAGCAGTCCTAAATATCTCAAACCGGCGGCTAGCGTCGGTGGACGTGTCTCGCAGTGTGATCTGAGAAACACCATCTTTGGATTAAAAGCCAAAGATTTCAACACGTCTTCTCATTGATTGTCAGCTTTCATCACACAGTGTATACGGCTTTCACATCTTATTATAGTCACAACTAATCAAAACAGTTTTCCTACACAGTGAAACGTTGCTGCAATTCTTTTTGTTAACCTTGGTTTGTGGTGTTTCACATTATGCTGTTTGTATTTGCTGCTTCACTGTATTTGATCTTTTTGGTGTGGACCAGTTTGACATATGAAGGTTTTATTTAATGATCGATGCACTGATGATAAAAAGGTCTGCTGATAATTAAATGATCAAATCTAATGTAAATGTAAATTTGGGAATTTGTTAAGTATTACTGGACACAAATAATCTTTTAGCTTTAGTCAGCGTGCTTTTATTTGTTTTCAGATTCTTTTGATGAACATTTGCTATACCGAGTTTTTCCATCAATATCTGCCCAGCATCCAGTTTCAGTATCGAATTTGGGTCATTTTTATATTGGTGCATCCTTTATTGTTTGACCCTAAAGTTGGGTTTTATATTGCTGCCTGGACGGTTTTAGTGTGGAACCAAACAAACCAGACTGTTTACATTATATATTTTGCCGTGCATGTATTGTCTTATTCTCACCGTTGCAAAGTGATCTGATGTACGCCTGTAGGATGGTAACTGGTCTGTGGTTTGATGGCTAATACGCATTGATCCAGTACTGTCATGAGACACATTATGATCAGTGAAGGACATGTCACGGAAATGTGCTCGGAGACTTTTCAGATAGATTAGAAGTAACAAAGAGAGACAAAGGTCACCTCCGTTAAAGTAACTTAAACCATGTTTAACCGAAGGCGACGTTGGATTTCTGTCTTGAGTCCATCTGGTTGGTATTGACTTCATTAGAACAGACAATTTGATGTTTCAGGGTTAATACAACACACATTTAAACCCGTAAAATGTTAACCTCAAGGTCTATTCAGTTGCTGTTCTGGACCTTTCGATTGGATCAAACAATCTTCCGATCTTTCCTGAAGACTGTGAGGACTTCAGGAACAGTTTGAATGGATAAAATAATCAATCTGCTGCGAGAGATCCAGGTTTAAGGTCTAGACTGAACTTTGAAGCTCAACTTTGGGCGTGAAAATACAACAAAACAAACAAACCGAAAAAGGTCTCATTAAAGTCAATAAGAGCCATGTGGAACCAAGATTGATTTCATACACAGTAGTCTGTGTTGATGATAACCTTTCTTAGTCAGAGTATAACGTGTTTTTTTTACTTTACAACCATCTAGCATCATTTCTAACACCTTAAAAATAACATTGTGTACCATTCGGTGAGTAAGCGATGGTGCAGATGATCAACAACCTCCCAGTGAGTTTGTATTTTCAACATTTTACCCACAACGGATTGTACAAACCTCAAAGTGGCTGAAATGTCAGAGTTCTGTGAGATGTCCATTCACGATTCAGGATCAGCGCTACTAGCTAATGAGCTAAAACATTTAAAAAACATCCAGTATCATTGTGAAAACAGGTGAATTTAAACGCCCTTATTGTTCAGATTATTTGGTTTTTCCTCCAAAGTGCCTTAATGTTCTGTTGACGTATAGACCGGCCTACAGATTAATCTGCTATTTGCAAGCTAAATGGGTTGACTTGGTTTCAGTGAGTGAAATGAACTGAAGACAATGGAACCACATTCAAAATGGCGAGGTGTGTCTTAAGATTTGTGCTCACGAGGTGGAGAAATGAAGTGCTTTTATTGTGTTTTAGTCCACAGTAGTATTATTATAAGTCACATCACAAAGAGCTCGCATTGACTTGTTGTTTTTCTACATTTTTTTTAAAAAGTGTGTTTAATCTACAAGTTGTGATTTGTTGCATGTTGTAAATTAAAAGCTCATTGCACCATTTCTGTCTCTAATTTCAAGTTTGTACTAAATGTGACCAAATGGGTTTATTTAGATTCTGGCATAAAACAACATACGTTTCCAAATATACACAAAACCCTGGCGAAATAAATAACACAATCCGGCACAAGACAGAAAATATAAATAGAATAAAACAAACTATGAGTCGAATGTAACACAAGTCACCAAAAATGTAACAATAAAGACCTTTGCGTCTAAATTTAGGTGTTTAGGTTTAACTGTCTCAGATATTACACTTCATACAAAGAGTACATTTTCAAAAAAATATTTAATATCTTAATTTGATCTTCCCTTTTCCTGTAGTATAAAAGTTATTAAAACTTCCACTTATCCAGAGTAAAGCTCCAGTTAAAATAAAATGAATCCAAAATAAGACCAATTTTCATAAACTATAAAATCAGAAATATGTTACTGTGGTTTGGCTTTGCATCATAGCTCCAAATGTAATCGATTCAGTCTTTACTAAATGTAGTTGTTTTTTCGTATAATGTTGAACTTGCTAACAAAGCTTAATCGTCAGCGTACAGGAAAAACTCCCAATTTGTCATATTTACATACAAGTAGAAAGAACAAGGGTCCAAAGATTGAGCCCTGTGGAGCTCCACATGTGACGTAACATTTCTATCTCTAAACTAAATATTGAGGTCTCAAAGAAACGTCCCTTTTACGACAGTAGTTGTTGTAGTTGTTCCTTCTGCATTTACCGTCACTCATGTTTGAACCAAACAGAAAGAATGAAGCAACGCTTTGTGTTTCATGACTTAAGTGGATTTATCAGGTAATTCAAATCTTTTTCCTGCAAAATCTTAAAAAGTCTTTCAATTTTATTTGAAATTGGATGTTCAATATGTCTTTAATGTAGATCGTAGGAAGCTGAAATTCATTTATACCCTGTCTATTTTGTGGTCACTTTTTACATTTTGTTGAACTCAAATTCCACATTTTTTACAGCTACCTTCCATGAGACTAGAGTACAGTCTGATACTGACCACAGGTTTGAATATCTATATATATCTATGTATTTCTCTCAGTGTTCCAGTTTGTTGGACTCACACAGTACTGTGTATTTATTCACAGTCTCGGTCATGAGAACAGACATTATCGCCGCTCTCCTTGTGTTGATGTGTTCATGTGCAGAGTCAAATATAGATCGTCGTCGGGAGCCGAGGCCACACCCACATGTCACTCAAAGTGGCCACGCCCTCAATAGTGCGTACATTAATGTCATTTAAACGGGTTCTATAACATTTTTTATTTCACATCAATAATACCGTCATCATTTTATTACAGACTTAAGGCTCGTTAACTGACAGGCACACCTGTAAGTAACTAAATATAACAAATACAAAATGAAATAAAAGACAACAAGCTAGCAAGTAATTGCAAATTAAATAAATAATAAAATAAGGAGCGTGGCAGATATTGATATTTATTGTGATGTATATAGATGCTTTATAGAGTGAATTATGATGTAGAAGTATGAAATAAATCACAAGTTTCAGAGGTGAGACTTTGTTAAAAGTAAATGTTCACTGTTGAGACTTTACTGTGACACACACACACACACTACAGAGAGAGAGTGTGTGCGTGTGCGTGTGTGTGTGTGTGTGTGTGTGTGTGTGTGTTTGGCTGAAGGAGGGGAATGCATGATGGGAAGTATGAGTCATGGCTGCCTCTCCCTTGAGGCCGCTTCATCTCCTGAACTCAGCAGCTGGTCTGCTGCTCCCACATTCACTCACATCAACAACACCTTTTAATATCAACTTGATATGATACGAATGTTTGTACAGATTGCAGACCTCACATATTTAAACACAACAGAAATAATCCTCCACCTGTCAATCAGCGTGTAGGCCCACCCTAAAGCATCCCCTGCTTTATGGTCTGTGTGACTCTAAATCAGGGCTCTCAAACTCATCTTCACTCCGGGCCACATCAGCATCACGGTCGCCCGCAAAGGGCCGGTTGTAAATGTAGCTACTCGTAACATATTGTTAAATAACTCTCTGCATTCACAGTTTAAAGTAGTCTTCAATGTGCTCACAATACATTTCCCTGTTCAATGTACAGTAACCAGCCGGTAAAGAGCTGCTTCTATAACTGTGTTTAAGTATCTCATCATTTTGACTTTCTATCATAGTTATGATTTGCTATCTCATAACTTCGACTTTCTATCTCATAATTTCGACTATGAGGATATTTTTATTATCAAGTCTAACTTTTCTTTTTTTTTTGGCTGGCGGATTCGCGGGCCACATAAAATGAAGTGGCAATCATGCTGTATTGAAGAAGACTTGAAACTAGAGATTGAGACATAAACT
>CM051695.1:28306005-28341005 GCA_028022725.1 Lycodopsis pacificus
TTCGGTTTTAACCAAGCGGCAACCTCTGGTTCTTTAAAGTTCTTCAAAGCTTCACGTGTTAAAGCTGCATTCTCTCTAGTGTCCACCAGGGGGCGACTCCTCTGGTTGTATAGAAGTCTATAGAAAATGACTCTACTTCTCTCTTGATTTATTCCCTCAGTAAACATTGTAAACATGAGTTTATGTCTCAATCTCTAGTTTCAAGTCTTCTTCAATACAGCATGATGTTCATTTCGTACATGATGGTCCATTTAGAGTCACACAGACCATAAAGCAGGGGATGCTTTAGGGCGGGGCTACACGCTGATTGACAGGTGACCAGAGACGTATACGGCGTCTCTACGTCTCCTCCTCAGTCCATATATGGTCACTTCCTGTTCACTGGTTGCAAGAAAACCAAGACGGTGACGGCGAAATCATCGAACTCGAGGCTTCAAAACATCCACAAACCAACGAGAGACGTCACCATGAACACATCCACTTCTTATGAACAATCAATTTTAAATATCTGCGTTTATTATCTTCCAAGCATTTACATGAAGTTACAAAGAGCAACCACAGACACCGGAGAGTCACCAGGTAACACGGTCACTTGTTTAACTGAAACACCTGTTGTCTCGATCCTCTCTGACCTCTTTAAAGCTTGATAACTAAACAACATGCGTCTTTGTGATGACGCTGTAAGAGTCTCTGCTCTGAGTTCTCTACGATTACACATCTTCTCAATGCCAATCATAATTCATAAGTCAACGTTAAATTAATGTCAAGAAAAAGCCACTATGCTACTGAATCTCCGAAGCGCTCCGTATACTGTGATCGAAGAAACTTAATCTTGGAGAGACTTCATGTTTGAATGAAATAAAATTGCATAACAGCATAATATTCTGCTGACTAAGGAGCACCGCATCACCTCTCTGCTGTGCAACAGATTGAAGATGGAAGGCGTTGGATGTGTGTTTGCTTTGCTCACGTCATCAATCACAGCTGCATTATCAGTGTGTGTGTGTGTGAGTGTGTGTGAGTGTGTGTGTGAGTGTGTGTGTGAGTGTGTGAGTGTGTGTGAGTGAGTGTGTGAGTGTGTGTGTGAGTGTGTGAGTGTGAGTGTGTGTGAGTGTGTGTGTGAGTGTGAGCGTGTGAGTGTGAGTGTGTGAGTGTGTGAGTGTGTGTGTGTGTGTGTGTGTGTGTGTGAGAGTGTGTGTGTGTGAGTGTGTGTGAGTGTGTGTGAGTGAGTGTGTGAGTGAGTGTGTGAGTGAGTGTGTGTGTGAGTGTGAGTGTGTGTGTGTGAGTGAGTGTGTGTGAGTGTGAGTGTGTGAGTGTGTGTGTGTGTGTGTGTGTGTGTGAGTGAGTGTGTGTGAGTGTGTGTGTGTGTGAGTGAGTGTGTGTGAGTGTGTGTGAGTGTGTGTGTGTGTGAGTGTGTGTGAGTGTGTGTGAGTGTGTGTGTGTGTGAGTGTGTGTGTGTGAGTGTGTGTGTTCACCTGCGTCAGGTGGAGTTAACGAGGTCGATGAGGCCTCGTCGCAGCTGACGGCTGATGTTCTGGTCAGAAGAAGCAGCTGTGACGAGAGAGGATTTATTCATTTATGAATGAAACTGACCTGAAATAAAAATGTTAATCTTCTGGAACGATGAGCTGCTACATCTACAGTTTATTCCCCCCCCCCCCGATGGTAATGCTCAACATATACAGCAAACATGGCTTCGGTCAACAAATAAGACAAAGCTTTTTATAGCCTGACCCGGCCTTGACCTGGACCCTACCACAAATAACCAGCAGGGGTGTCGAACTCTGACTTTTAAATGCACGCAAACTACAACTCATACATTAGAAATCTAGATTAGCTGAATTGAAATGACCTCACGTTGCTTTACATGCTACTAAGAGGAATAAACAATCAGCTAAATGCACACCAAACACCCCTCCCTGTTCGACCACTTGGTCTCTCCCTGAACCCTTAAATTAGTGTTCAAACACCTGAGGTCTGACACATGACAGCTCAGGTGAGTGAAATATCCAATTAAATATCTTAACGACATGCTGCAGGACCAAAGCAGCAACGCACATGTCTCCAAAAGCACCATAAATATCATGATGTTAAATATTACGTCTATAAATGCTGTGAAAACTCTTAGTTTAGTATGTTATAGGTCATATTATAAACTACTGAACTCAACCGCTGGCTAACTTGAGCCAAAGTGCTTCAGCTGCTATGAAGCGTTAATTAACCCGAACAAAATAGTTTGAGCTGCTAAACTGAACCAGTGGTTGAGTTGTTAAACTAAAGAGCTAACTTTAACAGATGTAGTTAAGCTACCAAAGCACTATTTTAACGACTAAACTGTTGACTAAACCGTTACTGTTGGCGTCGCACACGCTACTGTTGGCGTCGCTCACGCTACTCTTGGCGTCGGACACGTTACTGTTGGCGTCGCACACGTTACTATTGGCATCACACACGCTACTGTTGGCGTCACACACGCTACTGTTGGCGTCACACACGCTACTGTTGGCGTCGCACACATTACTGTTGGCGTCGCACACGCTACTATTGACGTCGCACACGCTACTATTGGCGTCGCACACGCTACTGTTGGCGTCGCACACGCTACTGTTGGCGTCACACGCTACTGTTGGCGTCACACGCTACTATAGGCGTCTCACACGCTACTATAGGCGTCGCACACGCTACTATTGGCGTCGCACACGCTACTGTTGGCGTCACACACGCTACTGTTGGCATCACACACGCTACTATAGGCGTCGCACACGCTACTATAGGCGTCGCACACGCTACTATTGGCGTCGCACACGCTACTATTGGCGTCGCACACGCTACTGTTGGCGTCGCACACGCTACTGTTGGCGTCGCACACATTACTGTTGGCGTCGCACACGCTACTATTGACGTCGCACACGCTACTATTGGCGTTGCACACGCTACTATTGGCGTCGCACACGCTACTGTTGGCGTCGCACGCTACTATAGGCAGCGCACACGCTACTATTGGCGTCGCACACACTACTATAGGCGTCGCACACGCTACTGTTGGCGTCGCACACGCTACTGTTGGCGTCGCACACGTTACTGTTGGCATCACACACGCTACTATAGGCGTCGCACACGCTACTATAGGCGTCGCACACGCTACTGTTGGCGTCGCACACGCTACTGTTGGCGTCGCACACGCTACTGTTGGCGTCGCACACGCTACTGTTGGCGTCGCACACGCTACTGTTGACGTCGCACACGCTACTGTTGGCGTCGCACACGCTACTGTTGGCGTCGCACACGCTACTGTTGGCGTCGCACACGTTACTGTTGGCGTCGCACACGTTACTGTTGGCGTCGCACACGTTACTGTTGCCGTCGCACACGCTACTGTTGCCGTCGCACACGCTACTGTTGACGTCGCACACGCTACTGTTGGCGTCGCACACGCTACTGTTGGCGTCGCACACGCTACTGTAGGCGTCGCACACGCTACTATTGGCGTCGCACACGCTACTATAGGCGTCGCACACGCTACTATTGGCATCGCACACGCTACTATTGGCGTCGCACACGCTACTATTGGCGTCGCACACGCTACTATTGGCGTCGCACACGCTACTATTGGCGTCGCACACGCTACTATAGGCGTCGCACACGCTACTATTGGCGTCGCACACGCTACTATTGGCGTCGCACACGCTATTTTAGGCGTCGCACACGCTACTATTGGCGTCGCACACGCTACTATAGGCGTCGCACACGCTACTATTGCCGTCGCACACGCTACCATTGGCGTCGCACACGCTACCATTGGCGTCGCACACGCTACCATTGGCGTCGCACACGCTACTATAGGCGTCGCACACGCTACTATTGCCGTCGCACACGCTACCATTGGCGTCGCACACGCTACCATTGGCGTCGCACACGCTACTATAGGCGTCGCACACGCTACTGTTGACGTCGCACACGCTACTGTTGGCGTCACACACGCTACTATAGGCGTCGCACACGCTACTATTGGCGTCGCACACGTTACTGTTGCCGTCGCACACGCTACTATAGGCGTCGCACACGCTACTATTGGCGTCGCACACGCTACTATTGGCGTCGCACACGCTACTATTGGCGTCGCACACGCTACTGTAGGCGTCGCACACGCTACTGTTGGCGTCGCACACGCTACTGTTGGCGTCGCACACGCTACTGTTGGCGTCGCACACGCTACTGTTGGCGTCGCACACGCTACTGTTGGCGTCGCACACGCTACTGTTGACGTCGCACACGCTACTGTTGGCGTCGCACACGCTACTGTTGGCGTCACACACGCTACTATTGGTTCCACAATAAGGTCTTAGACGTTAAGTACAATATTTTGAAATAAACCCACGTGTTGATACAACACAGGGTTCAGCTGTGGCAGTGAAGGACTCTGCAGAAAACATTTACACACTTGGAAAGCTGACTGACTAGCCCGACTTGCTACTGTGTGAAATGACATTTGTGCATCGAACTACATGGCAAAGACACGTCATGCAGAAATCTGCTCGAACTGCATTGATGACTTGGTGAAAGACCAGACTTCCTCCATGAAGTGGTTTGTGAGACATCCATCTGTCTTCTGCTTCTTATCGGGGGGTCGGGTTTGCGGTGCCAGCAGGCTAAGAAAGTCATTCCAGACCCTCCATCTCCCCAGCAGCGTCTTCCAGCTCCTGCTGGAGGACCCTGAGGCGTTCCCAGACCAGATATCTAATCCCTCCAGCGTGTTCTGGGTTTACTTCCTACCAGTGTCTGGGAAAACCTACATCGAAAGCTTTGCCCTCTGGCTGAGCTCTCTCAGCGACATGTGAATACTGCCGACGGCTGCCGATCACGCTCCATGTTAGCCTCACCCATGAACAAGATACTTGAACTCCTTTACTTGGGACAGAGCGGCTTACATGCAGATAGCACATGATTGTTTCAGTTTAAGAGTCCTGCAGTCTCCTGCATGAGTTTGTTTTATTCAGTCAAAATGTGTCTAAATAAACACGAAAGGAAAACCTTATTGTTCCTAGGGTCCCATGTTCTTGATATAAAGTAACATCAGAGATCGGTTAGTCTCTGCAGGTCAAGCAGCTGAAGAATGAAGGAGATGGACGTTTCAACAGCTGTTTGAGCGGTGAAAATCCTTTCAGCCACCGAGATATTAACTGGTCAAAGTCAAGAAAACTGTCGAACGTTTCAAAGGTTCTCTGCTGGAGAACGGTGCAACAAAACAAAACGAGCAGCTGAAAGAGGCTGAAAGAGCTGTTTCTCTGCTCACTGTTGCTGCTTCCCCCCAAAAACACATCCATCATTTCTGTTATGATCTTGAGGTGAAAGAAGAGAAAATGAAGCAACAATATGAAATGGAATCCCCCCCGAACCCCCCCCCCCCCACCTCTCTGTGTTTCCACCTTTTCATTATATTTCTTTTCATCTCACGTCGTCTTGATTACGGGAGCTTCTGTCTTCATCCTCTCTCCACTAATGACTCTCACACCCCCCCCCCAACATGGCCTGAAGCTTTAAATCCCCTCCTCCTCTCAGCTTTACTCATTTCTCAGCTGGTGACTGTGTTTTTTTCCTTTATTGCGTTTGGTCACCAGTATAAATACGAACAGGCAAAAAGCTGCAGCAGCTCTGAGGAATCAAACCATATATATATATATATACTGTATATATATATACATATATATATATATATATACTGTGTATATACAGTATATATATACAGTATATATATATATATGTATACTATATATATATATATATATATATATATATATATATATATATATACAGTATATACATATATATATATATATATACTGTATATATATACTGTATATACACAGTATATATATACACAGTATATATATATATACTGTGTATTCATATACTGTGTATATAAAAATAAAAAGACTATCTGCACACACACACACGCACACTCTGAAATATGAGCTTTGTCCGATCAAAGAGCTCAAGCACTCGGAGACCCTCAGAGCTATTGTTTCTAGTCAGACCATTACCCACAATCCCCTGCAGAGCTGTGGAGGACTCGGGGGTTTCACTGTAGTCCATTAGGGAAGAGAGCGGATGAAGAAATTGAGCCTGGTTCTGAAAGAGAAAATGCATGCATGATGTTTACTTACACAGCAGATTAAATGGTTTCTATTTGTTTTGGAGAGAATTGAAGCATCTCAACTCCTGAGATGCTTCAATTCCTTTCGGGGCTTCTTTCCTTCAATACAACTTTGAAAAATAAGATAAGAATATCTTATAAGAATAAATAAGATAAGAATATCTAGAGAGACGAAGTAAAACCTGAACTTCCAGAATTAAGAAACGTCATTAAAAACCTTTACTTTACTGCACACAGATGGAAGAAATCATGGCCCCAAGAACCATGAAATATAGATTTAAAAAGCTCCCGTTCCTCTGACTGATTGTTTCTTTACTGCAGTTTTATTTCCTTTGCTGCATTTGGGGAAACTTATTACTGCACTGTAACTGTATGCCTGGTCTCCTCCTGTGTATTTAATTTAATTTAATCTAATTTTAAAGAATGTTATTCTCGTTTTTATTGTTTATTGTTTCTGAATTGTTCTAATGTTTTTCTTTGTGGGTATGAAGCAGTTTGAATTGGCTCTGTTTGAAATGTGTGTTTCAATAAAGCTGCCTTGCCTTGAACAAATATGTTTTTCCCATAAACTCGAGAGGTTCATGAGAGTCTGTGGTTAGTTCAGGTGTCTGTAATAACAGTAGGACAGTCTAGTGTCTGTGGTGAGTTCAGTGTCTGTAATAACAGTAGGACAGTCTAGTGTCTGTGGTTAGTTCAGTGTCTGTAACAACAGTAGGACAGTCTAGTGTCTGGTTAGCTCTCTTCTCTCCTCTCTCTCTCTTTCCTCACCTGTTCTCTCTCCTCTCTCCTTCCTCCCCCTCTCTCGCCTCTCCCCTCCCTCTCTCCTTCCATTCTCTCTCCTCTCTCTCTTTCCTCTCCCGTTCTCTCTCTCCCCTCCCTCTCTCCTTCCATTCTCTTTCCTCTCCCGTTCTCTCTCTCCCCTCCCTCTCTCCTTCCATTCTCTCTCCTCTCTCTCTTCTCTCCTCTCTCTCTCTTTCCTCTCCCGTTCTCTCATTCCTCTCTCTCTCTCCTCTCCCCCACCTATCTTCCCTCCCTTCCCCCCCTGGTCAGGATCAGGATCTGGACTGTATGCTTGAGGAGGTGAGAGACGAGCTGGGCGGAGCCTCCCAAAAATCCAGGTCATTGATTGGCTCATCTCAGCTGCTTCTCTGACTTCACTACATCCACGACAGGTGCTGGTACGGTCGCCATGGCAACATGCATCCTTCTTACTTCTTTCATCTCCTTCCTCTCTTTCCTCTCTTTCCTCTCTTTCCTCTTCTTCCTCTTGCTGCATAGTGAACAACAGTTTACTCCTCTGTTGTTGATCCTGCAAAGGCTCACGGGACTTTTTCTCCATGTTTGTTTGAACATCCCTGTGTGTGTGTGTGTGTGTGTGTGTGCTTCTCTCAGGACCATAAATAGGTGTTCATGATGAGTCCATATTTAACCAGCAGAAGGCCAGTTTGTGTTTGGAGCTGCTGTCTGCTGGTCTGGACATTAACCAAACGCTGTGATCACCAGCAGCATGGATAGAAACACAGACCACAGACGATCAACTGAGAATACATTCGTGTTTCTGTCTCATTCATGCTCACTGAGAAACGAGCAGGAAAAGTGAAGCCGATGCTTCACGTGTTAAAGCTGCATTCTCTCTAGTGGCCACCAGGGGGCGACTCCTCTGGTTGTGTAGAAGTCTATAGAAAATGACTCTACTTCTCTCTTGATTTATTCCCTCAGTAAACATTGTAAACATGAGTTTATGTCTCAATCTCTAGTTTCAAGTCTTCTTCAATACAGCATGATGTTCATTTAGTACATGATGGTCCATTTAGAGTCACACAGGCCATAAAGCAGGGGATGCTTTAGGGCGGGGCTACACGCTGATTGACAGGTCAACACCAGAGACGTACACGCGTCTCTACGTCTCCTCCTCAGTCCAGATGTGGTCACTTCCTGTTCACTGGCTGCGAAAAAACAACATGGCGACGGCCGTAATTCAAGATGGCGTTGAAGTCTTCATGACGTCAGTCCACAAACCACACAAACTTCTTACAGTCTGAGGTTTCACCACCAAATTCATCACTGTAGTTTTTTAATCTTTTATTTAAATCTTTTGTTTTACCATTTAATTCAAGATAGACGTCAAAGTATCTCATGACAAAAAATTCTATAATAATATACAATTGCTATCATGTTATGTTTACTAGCAGTATATTAGCAGTGGAGAAAATATTGATTCATGTAAGAATAGAGAATCTCATCTGCTAACATTCTGATTGATTCACAACTTCCTAAAGTCAATTTATTTACTTTTTATGTTATTTTTTGACAAAAGATCCAAAAGATTTTTTTTGACAAAAGAACTCTGATGCTTGAGAACAGACTGTGTTCCTCCTTCACTGACAGCAGTAAAGCACTTTACGGATCCTTTTCTTAATAAAAGTCATATCCTGTTTGTTTGAGCGGGGATATTCCTTCTGTCTCATAACGCTGCCAGACGTGACAGCTTTAACATGAACGTGTGATGTACGTGATACTGTTGGTACGCATGTGTACAAAGCTGGAAAGCCATGAAACAATGTACAATCAAACATCATCATTTATTGATTATATTTTGTCTGAATAATCTGAATCCAGATCTCGTTCCTGCTCTCCAGAGGATGAACTTACATTTGAATGCGTGTTTTGTTCTCGTCTGTTTCCAGATGTTTCCAGATGTTTCCTGATGTGATGACGTGACCTGGCCACCACCTTCACAGAGACCCCATCCTACATGAGTCCAGAGGCGCTGAACCACCAGGGATACCGCTCCAAGTCTGACATCTGGTGAACATTAAGTCTGACATTATAATATTATAATGTTCTTATTATCAACACATCTCATGAAAACACCAAAACCAACATGATTGTGAGTCCCTCGATACTCTCTGACCTTTCCGTTGTTTCGTTGAAGGAGCTTGTTCTCCTCTGATGTGGTTGGTTGTACAGGTGCATCAGTGAGGAAAATAATCTTATTTTATCTTCTGTCTGTAATTTTCCAGACATGTTATGAGTTACATGAAACCAAAGACAGATTACCGTACGACTTGGCAGCGAATGCAACGTCTCTACTGTACGACGGTACTCTACCGTAATTAATAATAAATACGAGTTGTTTTTTCCCATATGGTCCTGAACCAGTCTCAGTTTAGTCCTGATCCTCTATATGTCTCCGTTGGAGACCCAGGACGTGTTGCTGGACCCTCTGGAGGGAAGGGAGGCACGGGAGAACCAGAACCAGGACTGAGAGGGCAGCCTGTCAGACCTGCTGCGGTAGAATGAGAGGTTTACTAAAGAGACTCTGGTGCTCAGAGACATGACCACTTTAGACCACAGGGGGCGACAGATTCAACACTAAAACTTCTAGTAGTAGCGTTCACTAAAGTTCTCTACTTACTCCTTCATATCACCATCAGGGTTGCGCCCATGAAAAATTTGCCAAATCTCTGCCAATGCAAACAGCTTATTCTGCTGTTGCTGTCGACTCTTGTTTGGTTGTTTGGTGGATTGGATGATTGAAGTCTATCAGTAACAAGGAAGGAACAAGACATCACTCTGGCACGAACAGCTGGTCCCACAAGTGTTCACTGGGGTTGAGGTCAGGACTGCTGGCGGCCATCCCATCCTCTCCACTCCCACATCGTGGAGGTCGTCTCTGATGGAGCGCTCTGTGGGGGCGAGCGTCTTCGTCTTGGAGGATGGAGTTCGGTCCCAGACTGGAGGAATGGGATTGCCATCGGTTGCAGAATCTCACGTGCTGTTCGTGCCAGAGTGACCAACACAACCACGTGCAACCCACATACTCAGCTGTGCTGCTCATCCCACAAATGCATGTTCCTTATGAATGTGTCACCGTTTGAAAGGTAAATAAACAGGCTTTCCAACAGTATAACAATTACTGCCAAGAAGCATCGTTACAACAGAGAAACCATCTACCAAACACCAATTTTCGAACTTTTTGTTCGATGTTTATATATAAAAGAGAATTTAATCCCTGAGACAGATGCAGAGCTGTTTCTTGTCGGCCAATCAGAATGCAAACGAGGCTTTTTTTTCACCTTTCACACATTCTTCTCTCTGTGGTCTTTATGTTCTCTTCAAAATAAAAGTCCTGCTCCTCTATGAAACAGAACCATGATGAGTAGAAGTAGAGAGAACTAGAACATGTCTTTAGTGCAGAACAACAGTTAGAATGACATCAATCATTAAAAATGGCTTTGATGAGTTATTTTACAAAAATTGGAACAAATGGAATCGAAATATCCAACATGTTTCCAAATGTTTAAAAGTGTTGTAAATATTAAACTATTGACATGTTTCAGCCTCTCCTCTCCTCTCGGTGTTCACTTCCTGACAATGTCTTGATGGTTAAGTGAGAATAAACCGAACCGGCCTCAGGCTTCTGTGTGTTTCCGTGTTTGGCTTGTTTGGCTTGTTCAGCAGCTCATGCGTGCCCAGACGTCTGCCTTATAAACCCTCATCATCATCATCACTGCTCTCACACTCACACTGCTCCTCTACCTGAACTATCCACACACAGGTGAGTGCAGACGACTCTCACGCCTTCATCTCGGTCAGGCTGCATTTGTACGAGGGCTGAAACTACAGATTACTGTCTTTAATTCATCAACACTAAAGGCTGTTTCTGGTTTCATCAAAATCCATCTTCAAACGTCATCTTTTGTTCGATCAACAGTCCAAAAGACTTGGTTTGATGAATGTTTCCAACATTGTTTCCAATTAATTGTGAAATGATCAATCAGCGATTTTTAAAATCTTCAGATGCAGGTTCTGCATATTTAAAGTGTCTTTAAGAGTTCCGTCCTGGTTGATTTGGCGACACCCTCTTTCACTGTGGCTGCTCCTGACTTTTTTAGAGTTATGATTAATACTACTTTTAGAAATACGATACATAGATTTTTGTAACCACTAAAGAAGAACAACTGTAAAATATAAAAAGTTAAAAGATAAAATCTCTTGAGTTCGTCCCTAAATACTGTCTGACTTCCTGTCTGTGTCTCTCAGTTCCAAGCCCATTGGTTCCGTTGACGTAAATCTTTAAAAACCCAAAGATATAATTTCTCTCTCTCACCAGAATTCAATCAACGAGGGCCTCTCAAGCTCAAATACTGCAGAAAAACGTCCCTGAATCCTGTCCTCAGATTATCTGTTCAGCCGCAGGGA
This sequence comes from Lycodopsis pacificus, assembly GCA_028022725.1. Lineage (NCBI taxonomy): Eukaryota > Metazoa > Chordata > Actinopteri > Perciformes > Zoarcidae > Lycodopsis > Lycodopsis pacificus. The sequence goes on from CM051695.1 coordinate 28,317,365, forward strand.
AAAGGGTTGTGTTCTGCATTCCTGTGTTCTCGACTCCATATGTCGCCATTTGACGTGTGAAGTACATGTTATGATCAAGTGGGTGTGTTTTGTTTATTTGTTCATGAATGAAATACAATGAAATACAAGAGATAGTCATGTGACTCAACCTACCGAACCTAAAACACCAACAAAAAGACAAGACAAAATCATGACAGAAAACTGCCCCAACCACACAACCTTCTGCTGAGATATAATGAAAGAAGTGATGAAAGAAAACCTGTCCTTGAAACCTGAAACTCAGATTACCTGTTCGGCTGCAGGGTAAAGGTTTGTGTTCTGCATTCCTGTGTTGTCGACTCCACATGCTAAGTACGTGTTACATGTTTCCCCTCCGGCAGGTTTGAAGTCGTCTCCTCATATCATGTCAGACAGCAGCAGATCTTTCGACGATTTGAGGACCTTCCTTAATTCCACAGTAGGAGTTGATTTACAGCAAAGGATAAAGTTCTACGACAGCTGGGCGGAGACGTACGAACAGGTCGGTGGACAGAAGCTCAGCCTCCTTCAGGTCTGAAAACTCAATCATTATCTTTTGTTGTGATCTCTCAGAATCAAAAATGTCAGTTAACACATGTTTGAATATTCAAGGTTATCAATGTATAAAAACAAATCATCTGCATAGAATAGCACTTTGCTCTGCTTCTGGTCCACAAATCCAGCCTGGTATACAGGGGACATCTGTCTGATGGACCTGAAACTGATTGTTTGCACACTTTGTGTTACTTACACATGTTTTTAAACAGGACTCCAATATGCTGAGCTACAGGGCACCACACCAGACGGTAGAGTTCCTGTTTGATAACTTCTCTGGTCGTCCTGAACAAGTTCAGGTTCTTGATGTCGCCTGTGGGTCTGGATTGGTCACTAACCTGGTGAGCCCCAAAGGAAAACCTCAGTGTTCCTGGATGATTGAACCACAGTCAGATGTTGGGGAGATGAAACATAAGACTGATGGTTTTAAAGAAAATCTTTAACTATGAAGGATGTCTCTACTAACAGCAGAGTACAAAGTGGCCACCTTATTGTCTTCAATGAGCCCAAACAAGGCCAGCCTTCCTGCCAGAATTATCAGGAAACGCTTGACCATTGGAAGCTAGAGTGTTGATTTGTGGGGTACCCCAGGGCTCTATCCTTGGCCCTCTAATATTTGATATATGTCAGTGACATAGGTGCAAGTTGCTGCTCTATGCAGACGATTCAGCCTTATTTGTCTCAGGGTAAGATACTAGTGTCATCCAGGTTACACTTGCAAAGGAACTGGACTCTGTGAGAATTGGCTTGTTGACAATATTTAATTATGTTTACATCTGGTAAAAAAGAGTCCATACTATTCAGTTCCAAGTGCGGATTGCATAAAAAAAAGGCTCATGATAAAATGTTTAGGGAACAGTATTGAATCAAGACTAGTGTCCCATATCATGGGGGGACCACTATACTTACACCACCAGAACTGATATTGTGCATACCAATCTGTATGCAACCACACCTAGACTGATCGCTGGACGGACAGACGGACAGACGATCAGACCGAACCTCACTCTTTAGAGCAGGGGTCTCAAACTCCCGGCCCGCCACGTCATTTTATGTGGCCCGCGAATCCGCCAGCAAAAAAGAAAAAAGAAAGAATTTAAAAAAAAAGAAGAAATTATTTTAAAAAATAATTTTTATGTGTGTGTTGCGTTTGTTGTAAACTCGAATTAAAGGTAACCTGAATATAGTTAGATTGTGTCGTTTTCTGTTAAAGGGAATTATTACGGTAACCCTCAAGTTACTAAAGGGAAATAGAAAACAGCCCTACCTAGAACATGTGCACCAGCGCCACTGCGTATAACCATCTGATACTATCCCAGAGTTCAGCATATTCATCGAGCAAACTATACCTACCTTGGAGTGTTACAATAGCCAGTATCATTTTATTCAATGTGTCCATCCGGGCAAATTGGTGGATCCAAATGTTATAAAAAAAAACATATATGATGTAATTTCTTTGTAATCATCCAAAATAATGTCAAGTGTATGGGTATTTTTCCAAGTAGGCCACTGACTGGTCGATACGTGCGATGCATTGAGTGGGCAACGCGCCGTGTATTGAGTGGGCCAGTCTGACAGTAACTCCCGGGCCACTTTTTTCCCCCAGTCCGCCCCTGCCATGGGGCCAAGACACAATGAGAGACTGTCCGGTATATCAGCTGAATGGCGAGAGGGATTGATTAGCATGATCTCTGTTTTACCTTCGTTGAGGCATAGAACATTTAGCGAGAGCCAGCTTTTGACATCAGCCAGGCAGCACATTAAATAATTTAGTGAGGCAGTTCCAGGTTTGAGGGGAAGGTATATTTGAATGTCGTCGGCATAGAGGTGATAAGAAATGTTATGTTTCTGGAAAATGGATCCAACAGGCAGCATGTAGAGTGAGAACAGTAGTGGGCCCAAAATAGACCCCTGCGGTACCCCACAGGTCAGGGGGGCCGGTTGAGAGGAGCAGTTGCCCATGTTGACAGTGAATGATCTGTCGTTCAGGTAGGACTTAAAACATTGTAGGGCAGTACCTCGGATGCCGACGGAGTGCTCAAGAGATTAAAATCTCATGGTCCACAGTGTCATGGGTCGACACTATCAAGAATTACAAAGCAGGTAGTGTTGAAATTTGTTAAAAACTCCTCTGGAGGAAAGTGCGATTGCGTAGGTCCATTAGTAGAAAACAGCGGCGTGTCTCTAAAAGCATTTAAAAACCGTTGTGCGGTGCTGGAGGTGATAACATGAGAGCAGCGAACAGGGACAGGTGGGGGAGTGTCTGAGCCAGCAGTGACCACTTCAAAGATGATGGGCTTGTGGTCCGAGAACGTTGCTTCACAAATTTCACTGATGCTTACAGAAATACCAAAAGATAAAACAAGGTCCAATGTATGACCATGTTCATGAGTGGGACCAGAGACTAGCTGCTCAAGATTAAATGAGTCAATCAGGTTTAAAATGTCATTCACCATTGGCTTAAAGGAGCAACACATGCATATTCAAATCACCAGAAATTAAAATACTATTATATTCTGGGAAGATTTCAGCTAATAATTCAGAAAACTCCTGGATAAAAACACTATTGGGTTTAGGAGGCCGATAGACAAGTGCACATAAAGTTCTGGTGGACTTTGGAAACTCAAAGAGTTGAAGCTCAAAGCTGGAGGATGAATCCATTTTAACCTGGCGGCAACAGAGACAGCTCCTAAAGACTGTGGCAAGCCCATCACCTCTACCGGTCAGCCTGGGAGAGTTGACGTATCCACAGTCAGTAGGGACAAGCTCTGAGAAGGCACTGGGTTCGTCTTTAACCAGGTTTATGTCAGACGTGCAACATCCAACTCGTGGGAGTTAAAAGTCATTTAAAATTAATTTATTGTTGGTCAGTGATCTGACATTAGCTAAGGCCATACTAGTCTTCAAGCTTGGTGAAGTTCACTCCACCGTGGTGACGAAGGGACCATTGTGGCCTCACTGATGTAACCGCCTGTATGGGAAACTCTGCTGCTGCAGATGGCGGATCGCTGAGCCCATAGGGCAGCTGCTGGGGTCATCTGGCTGATGAATGAACGTAGAAGAAGAGTGACAGAGGACAGGGGATCCAGGATCGCATGTGTCTATTTACAGTCAATCATGTGGATAGGAGTGAACAGTGTACTGAATATTGGCTGGTCGTACTTTAGCGGCAGCTTTGTTGGGGTGTAAACCGTCTCTTGCGTAGAGGCTGGGACGATTCCAAAACAAGTTCAAGTTATCAATTAAATGCACATTGTGAGCCCTGCAAGCGGCCTGGAGCCAGGTGTTGAGTGTGCGGATCCTGCTAAAACAAACGGACCCGCGGCCAAGAGTCTGGGCCAGATAGAAACACTTCCTTTCCTGATTCTTTAAGAAACTCCAGAAGATGGTTAACGTCCTTTTTTGTCAGTTCAGAGTGTTGTCTGGCTGTGTCATTAGTTCCAACGTGCACGATGAGTCTGTTTACTGAAGAGGGGAGCTTTGGCACAAGTGATTGGAGATTCGCCAGAATGTCGGGAACAGTTGAACTGGGAAAGCAGCAAGTGTCAGCATTAAAAAAGTAAACCCCTCTAACCACGGAGTCACCAACAATGAGGGCTGCAGGAGGGAAGAGCGGGCAAATGGATGGTTACTGAGGGCTGAGGTGAAGGGGCAACGAATGAAATCAAACAGCCGGATGCACCGGAGCCTCGTCATCAAGAAGTCCGTAGCGGTTTGAGAGGACCAGACTAGAGTGAAGATCATTCCAGTCTGGGTGGTTCTTGCCACCATGGACCCCTTCAGCCCAGCTTGTCCTAGAATGTGTAGAACTGTGCACCGGCTCCTGAAACCCGGCTCGCCCGCCCACCCACTTGGTATCAAGTTGGAGAGGCAGGGGCTCCAGCGAGTTGGCACCAGTCACCGATACCACAGCCGCATCCGTCGCACCGGGGCCTGGAGGAATCATACCAAGCCCGGGTTCCTCTGACTGGGTGCAATCAGCGGCAGCAGTGCACAGAGAGCCAACCCCAGACCAATGTGGGCAGAGGCAGACCAAGGGAGGGAGCAAATGACTGGATGTGGGAAATGTGTTTTGCCTGAGTTGTTGCCACCGACATAAAATCCTCAAGAAGCTTGTTCTTGTTTTGGAGCTCAGACTTCAGGCGATGATGGAATCCTCCAGACGTGAGTGAATGATTTAGCAGTCCTTACATACAGCCATATGTATGTTATGCTTCCTGCTCTGAATGGGTGAAGTGGTGAAGTGGCGACGGAATAAGACCTTTGATGAAAGGAGGGTAACCACTTAAAAACGGGTGTGTGGTCTCTGTCCTTCACATATACACATCAATGGGCCTTAAATTATGTGATGGGGTCATCCAGCCCGTTGCTCTTATCGCACCACAGCTGATAACTTAAGCTACGTTCAGACAGGAGGAACCTCCAGGAGGAGGAGGGGAACAAACTCTTCACTTTAATTAAACTCATCGTTCAGAACATGTTACGCCTGGTGACATGACAGGGTGTTATGGTCTATCAAAGACAGCATGAAGGAGTGAGTCTGACTCAATGAAATTTACATTCATTATCTTTCTATTGCAGCAGCTGGGCTCCACCTCTTCATACACAAACAAGCTAACACCTCCTGCTTTGCTTTCAGGTATGTTTGATGTGGTGATGACCGTTGGCGCTTTACGAGACGGTTATGTGCCGGTCAATGTCATCAGGGAGCTCTGCCTCGCCGCTAAACCAGGTACCCAACACTGCTCATCAGTCTTCATGGGAGCATGAATTTAAATAGCTACTGGCTGTTGAAGCTAATGGTATTAAAGTGACGTTGACATTATCTTGTGCAGACAATGTAGTGATTTTTACTCCTTCGCTGGATTCTTCTGGACCTGTTATTATTTACTCTTGTATGAACTCAGAGACGTTAGAGCGCTCCACTACTGTACTCTCAACCCGTAGAGCAGTGGTTCTCAAACTGTGGGGCGCGGTGGTATTACAGGTGGGGCGCAGGGGGAAATGCAGAATTTTTGTATTTCAAAAAAAAAAAATTCTTTTTTTTTTTAAAGTAATTAATAAATACATGGCGAACCGCCTGTACTTTCGTGTAAATGTCTACGTTACGACGTTAACAGGTTACGCTTGCGCGACGGCCATGATCCTTGGCGACTCACATGTGTGGCTTAGTGTTCCAAATGAAGAGACATTTGGCAGAAAAGCAACCGCAAGCGACGCATCCGAGACGAACAGCAAGCAGCAAGAAGAACACGTGATGACGCCGCTCTGGTTCACAGTGAACCGGTCGGAGACGAGGAGACCAGTCTGCGCTTGATGTCTGAAAACTAGCTGCGGATAGTACGAAACTTGTTTTGTTTAGTTTTTCACAGGTTGCACTTTATTGTTATCTTGAAAAGATGTTTAGTGCAAAACAGGTTAATTGCAGCCAATTGCAATCAGCTATTTTTTGCCAAATTGTAGTTATTTTTTGCAGATATAACTTTATTTGCATTGTTCTAACAATGTGATGCACATTTTATTTGTTTTTGTCTGATGGAGCGATCTGGTTTACTTAAAAGTGTTTGCAATTTTCTTTATTCTATTATTTGAAAAAGGAGTCACAAAATGTTCAAGAATTCAACATAGACCATTCTGTTACAATTTTGTACATTTTTCTTCCTCCAAAGTGGGGCGCGACAGAAAACGTTTGAGAACCACTGCCGTAGAGTCTTACAGGATGACATGATGTTAGAGTTCAGTTCTTTAATGATTGAATGTTTTATTCCTGCAGGAGGATACATATGCATGTCCAGAAACGGCCTAAAGTCAGAGTCTGGAACCAAATACAAGGTGTCTATGGAGAAAGAGCTGCAGCTGATGGAGGAGGAGGCGCTATGGGGTCATGTGATCACCAAAGAGATGGACAGATACATGATAGATGTGTCTGATAATTGGGAAGACGTGCAGAATGAGAAATACGTCTCTGGGACCATGTACCTGTACAGGAAGTCACTTAACTAGTCGCTCTCTACCCGAGTCCATTCGTTCACTGGCCAGTACTTTGACCTCTCACCTCCTCATCAACACTCATCAACGTTGTGTTTATTATGGGCTGGTGTGCTTCCCTCTGTTGGACGACACTGGAACACAATGTAATACATCTCTTTGTTCTTAGTGTCGTGAGTTGATGTAATGAGTAAAGCTCATATGAAAAACATTCAGTTATCGTGAACAAAAGGCTAAATATGAAGAATAAACTCATTAAAAGGAAAGACATAACCATGTGTCTTGTATTTGACTTGTTTTCATTTAAACTCTTGTGCGTCAGGAGACGTTCTTCACCTCTCAGTCCAAAGACGTGCAGCTCAGCTGAGGACTCTGAAGTCACTGTTTGGGTCAACGGTAGTTTGTCTCTTTGGGAAGTTCTGACAATAATCTGATATGAATGTCAAGAAATGAATTACTTAATAAACAGTGGTGGAAGAAGTTTTAAGATATTTTACTTCAGTAAAAGTACCGATACCACAGTGGAAGTCAACAACTGGTCATCAAATGTTTTTGATGAAATATCACAATTTAAGTTTAGATTTGTTTACGTTTCCTTACAGAAGCGATCGTCACGCGTGATGCGTTCAAGGACCATCGGACATCTAACATAAAATCTCAGGGTGATTTCAGTTTTTTCTTAGTTTCTGATGACGTTAAACGTAAATGTTGACTTTCAAACCAGCCGGCAGCTTGTGGGACTTTAATTCATCTCCATTGACAGCTGAGGCGTTTCTTTTTATTTTTTCATAGGAGGCGTTCAGGAACACATGACGGCGTCCGACGTCTCTGTGTTCAGTCAAACACACGGTGGCGCTAAAAGCAGCCTGACTGTGAGTCACTGTGTTCCATGTACTGTAGCATCATGTGTGTGTACTTTTACTACATGCAAAAATGTACTCACGGGTGCAGAATGACCCAGTTCATGCATGACACACACACACACACACACACACACACACACACACACACACACACACACACACACACACACACAAGCCTATTACCCATCAGCCCTTGGTGTGAGATGATCCCGTGTGTGTCAGCAGGATATTATTGTCGGATGGTTTGTCATAAATGTGAGCTGCAGGCGGGTCGCTGCTCCTGTAGTCGGGGGGGGCACCTGAAGAGAGATAACACACTTACACTCTCCATGGTTGCCATGGTTTCTGCTGTAAAATATCATTACGCTGATGGACACACACACACACACACACACACACACACACACACACACACACACACACACACACACACACACACACACACACACACACACTCTGCGGGTTGTTGTTATAATCTGACATCATATAAAGAACCTTCTGAAGCCTGTCACTCATGTTGCCTGAGCCTCTGGATCTATAGATCTGTACTGTGAGGGGACAGAGGTTCTGTGATGCACCAGCAGAAGAAGCTGTAATCTGTTGTTAATACTCTGAACCAGTTATAATGTAGAATGTGATTTAAAAGCCGAAGCATCAGTAGTTATTGTAATCAAGTCTTCTATCAGAGCGTCTGACTCTTTAGGCCATAACAAGCTCCTGGTTTTGGATAAAACTAGATTCAAACTAAATTTCCAAGTGTTCGATATTTGTCCACGTTGTTTTGCATAATAATGTGACTGATAACTTGTGCTGACTCCTTAGCTTCATGAAACTTAAAATACTTGTGTGCTCCTACTTAAATGCAGGGTTTTTACTTGTGACAGAGTATTTGTACACTGTGGTATCTCTACTTCTATAGAAGTAGAGATACCAGAGTACGTCTCTCCACGCTGTTCTCTCTGGAGCCATTTATTCATTTGAACAATATTTTCCACCTGACTACAAATGAAATGGTCATGAAGAACGTAAAGTCTTCAGTCCACATGTGGATTCTGTAGACGGTATTTCTTGGTGTCTTGTCTCTACAGGAAGCTGACCGAGGAGAGAGCTGAGGAGCCGCCATTTTGAAATAGTCAGCCTTTAGGTCCCGAATGTAAGCGATGAATTCAGCGAGTTCACCTGCAGGTTAATGGATGCTCCTCCGTCTGGATTCACGCTGATTAATCCTGAACGGCTGAAGGTCAATCAGCTCTTTTTTATCCAATCGACCGGAGAGCAGGGAGGACGGAGCCCGTCGGCCAATCAGCATCCAGCACCACCGGTCACCAGAGGGGTCGCCACCAATCCTGAAGCAGGATGACGGCGAGTTGTTGGAGGCGGAGCTGCACGGTGAGAACAACTGACCATCACATACCTCATGTATTTATATCTCCACATACTTTATACACAGACTTGTACTTAACTGGAGTATTTCTTCTACTCTACTATATCTCAGAAGTAGACTTTGTACTTTTTACTGAACTACATTTATCTGACGGTCAAGTCTCGTCCATATACGGTCACTTCCTGTTCACATTGAACTCTGCTTGTCCTTCGGTCCCAGACAGACTTTGTGTTTGGATTCATGTGATCAGAACTTCCTGACGTCTGAGTTCAGATCAGTAGAGTTACACTCAATGAATCTCATCCGTTCAATAAGCACAGGTCTGATGTGTCTCTGGGTTAACACAGCCCGTCATGCGCTCTGTCACTGAACGCAACGAGCAGCTGATCTGCAGCAGGAAAAGCTCTCCGGAGGATTTCTGAGTCCGAGCAACTTAATCCGGTTTATCTAGAACATCCTCCCGGAGCTGTCGGGCCAGAAGCCATGAATCCCATTACAACGAGTGTCACTTCTGACGGAGAGTTTAAAATGAGAGAATACACTTGTGAACTTCTTCTTATCGTCCTCTAATCCTGTCTGGTAGAAATAAGTTCTGAGGTGTTTCCATTATTTTGTCCACCCTATTTATATCAATGAGGGCTGAATAACGGAAACTACATCCTCCAAAGAATGACCAGAAAGTTCAATCACATGTTTAAACCGACAAAGGCCTCAAGTATCATGGAAACAAAATACTCAAGGTACTTGTACCTTTGAGGTACTTTGAAGAAACTCACAGTATTTTAGGAAGTAGTTAAAGTTAATTCAGTAGTTTCCTGTTCAAACGTTTTATCGTCTGAATTGACAACACATCTGTGGAATGAAACCAGGTTTTCATGGCGGACCTTCAGACTCCTGGAGTTCCCTGGAGGCCTCTTGAAAAGCCGGAGCCCCTCCCACTGACCTGAGATCTGACAGCGCCGGTTATGAAATGAATCCTTTGAAGTCTGCTGAGACGTTGAATGTGTGCGAAACTCACAGCTGGACAACTAAAGTGAGCCGAGTGAGTCCAGAACAAACTGATGTGAACCGCTTTCATTAACACGGTCCGTTAAACGATCATTTGTACCGCCACGGGTTCCTGTGCGAGGAGCCTCGAGGGCCTTACACAGAATACACAGAACACAGAATATCTAGATTCACATGGAGAACACAGAGCCAGAGATCATTTCATATTTCAACTCTTGAGAAACGGGGTCGGTCTTTTCCCTCCAGCGGTCCAAACGTTTAACGTTCACGAACCCGGTTTGATCTCAGTGGCCGAGTGAGTCGGCCAGTTTGAGACTCGAGTGAAGCTCCGGATGGATTTAAAGCCTTTAGCTCGTTACTGACTTCATAGACGTGTGATTGCATCAAACTGCTCGAGGGACACATGACGAAACCCGAGAGCCGAGTTTCTCCTTCTGCTGCTGCTGGAAAACAGAACCAAAGTCATCGAGCAAGAAATTGTTTTTCAGTGACTTTAATTTCACACAAAACAGCTTCTTAACTTGGAGGAGCCTCGTCGACGCTCGACTCACCTCAACCCTGAAAATAACCTTCATCTTCTCAAACTGAGCCTCACTTTCCAAAGTGTCTTCACTTTGGAAAATGTCTCAGATTTCCCAAAACTTCGGCAGTTCCCAAAAACTGTCAACAATGTCCAATGTCATCACTTTTCAAATATTTCATCATTTGAAAAAATGTCTTTCCCTGTAAAAACATCCTTCCATAACAAAATGTCCAGACTTCTATTGAATGCCCTTATTTTGAAAGAGTCCCTCACTCACCAAACATTTCCCAATTTTTAATAAGGCCTCTGCCTTCAGACACTGAGCTTCTCCAGCTTTCTGCTCCTCAAACTGTTTCTTTTAATCTGAGCTTGGACTCGACTCCTCAGAGACACCAACACCTCCGTGACTGTGATGTTTGAAGAGCCTCGGTGGTCTCCAGCTCCAGCTGGACCTCAGAATCACACGGTTCTTTGTTAATATTCATCCAATAATAGACCTGAAGAGGTCGAGAAGAACCAAAGGTTGAACACGTGTTCTCAGTCTTCTGGTTCTTCAGTCAGAGTCTCGTCTGATCCCGGCCGTGTGATTGGCTGACGGGGAGGAAGAGACTCTGTCGGACCCTCTGAGAGCCGTGAGCAGAAATAATCCTCCGACAGAGCGCTGGGTGAAAGTCACAAGACGAAGTCCAACATGATGTCCAAGATGTCCAAGATGTCCAACATGAAGTCCAACATGATGATGAGGTTTGACCTGATATGATGCAGGAGACTTGAAGTTAAATGAAAGATAAACCGTTATTCTACCTGAACCAGTGTCTCTGGAGACCATCTATCTGTGTCCATGTGTCCCAGTGGACGTTTATTCCAACCAGGACGCGTTAGGACCTGTTCAGAGGACGAAGCGACGCTTCACCTGCCCGACCCACAGGTGAGTCTGCCAGAGTTTCCTTCAGCTGAGTCACCTCTTTGAAAGTCTCTTGGATCAGATGTTCCAGATGTTCCAGATGTTCTTACAGGTACGAGGTTCTCACAGGAACATCTGATGAGCTTATAGAACGCGAAGCATTCGTGGAGATTCAACTAAACAGGAAGTAAAGGATCACTTTACTTCCTGATCACTGATCAATCAACTCTTTTACTGACAGACAGAGAGACAGAGAGAGAGAGAGAGAGAGAGAGACAGAGAGAGAGAGAGAGAGGGGGAGAGAGAGACAGAGAGAGAGACAGAGAGAGAGACAGAGAGAGAGAGAGAGACAGAGAGAGAGAGACAGAGAGAGAGGGGGGAGAGAGAGACAGAGAGAGAGAGAGACAGAGAGAGAGAGAGAGACAGAGAGACAGAGAGACAGAGAGAGAGAGAGAGAGAGAGAGAGACAGAGACAGAGAGAGAGAGAGACAGAGAGAGAGAGAGAGAGAGAGACAGAGAGAGAGAGAGAGAGAGAGGGGGAGAGAGAGACAGAGAGAGAGAGAGAGAGAGAGAGAGAGACAGAGAGAGAGAGAGAGGGGGAGAGAGAGACAGAGAGAGAGAGAGAGAGAGACAGAGAGAGAGAGAGAGAGGGGGAGAGAGAGAGAGAGAGAGAGAGAGAGAGAGAGAGAGACAGAGAGAGAGAGAGAGGGGGAGAGAGAGACAGAGAGAGAGAGAGAGAGAGAGAGAGAGAGAGAGAGAGAGAGAGACAGAGACAGAGAGAGAGAGAGAGAGACAGAGACAGAGACAGAGAGAGAGAGAGACAGAGAGAGAGAGAGAGAGAGAGAGAGACAGACAGACAGAGACAGAGAGAGAGAGAGAGAGAGAGAGAGAGAGAGAGAGAGAGAGAGAGAGAGAGAGAGAGAGAGAGAGAGAGACAGAGAGAGAGAGAGAGAGAGAGAGAGAGAGACAGAGAGAGAGAGAGAGAGAGAGAGAGAGAGAGAGAGAGAGAGAGAGAGAGAGAGAGCTCATGAGGGTCCACCAGCTGATGGCTGTGGTGCGTTTGAGGCTCAGAGAGATGAAACATTTTTGTCACTGCTGATCGTGACAACAGGGAAAACAGAGCAGAGAAGAAATGGAGGGAAACTGATTCGTAGAAAGAAGAACTGAGAAGCGAGCAGCAGCAACACACGACCTCATTCACAGGTTCTCTGTACACTTACCAAGCAGCACTTAAAAAAAGAAATGTAGTTTTGAGGAATGTCAACGTGCTCCAAACTCTTCAAAAAAACGTGTTTGAGAGATAACTTAAATGAAATACAGGGTCCAGTTTTCAGTGAAAAGACTCAGCCACCAACATTAGATGCCGGGTTAAACATCTCACACGTTTAATATCCAGCCCTGATCAGTGGCTGAGTCACTTCATATCGTGATGCAAACTGACAGCAGCAAATACGCAATAAAAGCCTCCATCAGTTTGACTTCCCGCTCAGTGATCGGAGCTGACGGTGACGATGGAGAGGAGCGGCAGCTGAGAGATCAGGTCTTGCTGGCTCAGTGGTTGTGTGGAGAGGAGCTTTGCTTTGCTGGCGTCGTAGCGTGAGCCTCCAGACCTTCTAAACTCAGAGCAGCAACAAAGCAAAGTGCTGTTCACTGCTTTATCCTGTGAAGCAACTGAAGAATTATGAAGACGAGTGCAACCGACAAAACACCACAAACCTCCGCAATGCAGAGAACGTATCATAACTAAACCCTCATATTCATAAACGACTTCATCACCTTCATACAAACCTGTCGAGAAAGAAGTCAAGTATGGAATGTATCATGAAGAAACAAAGGCGGAACATGCTGTCAACTATTACATTTACATTTGTTACATTATAACAATCAAACAATAAATTGCAGATTTAAAATGATAACTAGTTGCAGCCCTGACAGAGTTGTGAAGTTAAAGGAAACATGAACCTCAGCTGGTTACATCATCAATCATTAATATCACTAAACATTAATAACTGCATTCAAGAAATCAGTCGAGAACTTAACTACGGCTCCCGAGGTTCACTTCAGCAACAAGCGTATGATTGTGATACGATCGGCGATAACCGGCTAAATATCAACTTCAATGATTTGACTTCTCATTTCCGGGTCAGGTTTGATGCCACTTTTTTGTCAACAGCTGCGATTGCAACGTGATTACTAAGTATTACAAATCTCTGTATTTACTAAATTAAAAACACCTTCAAAGTAAAATGAAAGAAGAAGAGATCCTGTAAATTCTCAAATAAAAGCTAAAACTTAAATAAATCAGGAAAACATTGAGTGGAAGAGAAATATCTGCACTCCCGCTTCAGTATAATGTACATTTTACAACTATAATCTTTTACTTTGCCAGTTTGTGTCAGTTTGTGTCAATGAAAGTCACAACTTCCTATATACTTTCAAATTAAAAGCCTCCCAGGAAGGTGATGGCCTCTGGAAGGCTTTTAATGTGAAACATCTGTGCAGGAAGTGATAGTAAATGGACAGTGAGAGAAGTGGTGATATATAACAGCATAATATCAGAGCTGTGGAAGACTCGACTCCGTTTGAGATTCTAATTATTCTGCTGGAGTCTGAATATAATAAACTGGAGTTCATGAACTCTAGTTTGATGGAAAAGTTTCATTTAGATGCAAATCAAACCGAACATCAGCAGAACGTTTCAGCGTCTGGATGGAAAAAACCGTCTGACATTGAAATTCTTTGAATTTGTTTTCTGCGTTTTTAAACGAGATATACGATCTGTATTTCTTAAACATGACTGAAAGCCACGTTTATGTATTTATTCATGAAGGCACTCGTGTTTGTACATATTTCTACGTACATCTGCTCGTCGTCATGACGGTTTGTCGTCTTTAACTCTTCAGGGTTTATCTTTTAGTCCTGACTCCTTTTAGTCCATCTCTCTCTGCAGATGTCTGCAGAGAGAGATGGACTTTCTGTCCGGAGACGGACATATATATATATATATATATATATATATATTTGATATTCCTGCTTCCCAGAGGATGAACTCTTCACACATGACTTTGTGATCTCCAGGTTTCGTCAGGTTGGGAGTGAGCTGCTGCCTCATGTGTTCATGAGTAAGGCTCAGATGTACTGGACTGTGGGGGTGTAAATACTGAAAGAAGTTGAAGTGGAGGGTGAGATCGCAGTAAAACATCAATTACTGAAAGAAGCTGAGATGGCAGTTGATGTGCTGAAATAGTTTGATGTTTTAGTGTAAACGAAAGCACTGAATCAGGTTAAAGAATGAAGTGAAATGAGTTGAGGTCATTGAAGAGTAAATAATGAATTTCACTGAGTGAAGCGGGTGATATCTGAATTAAAGATGAGAGATGAACGCATTTGTATTGTCAGGTGAAGAGCAAGAGATGAGACCGCAGAGCTGTCAGGTGATGTGGAGGCACTGAAAGCAGTTGAACTGTCACCTGTAGAGGAGAAATGAAAGCAGTTGAAGCATCAGTTCAAGAAAGAGAAGAAATCAACAGCACTGTCGGTTAATGAGCCAAACATAATCAGAGTGGAAATGTCAAAGCATTTGGATTGTGGATCAAAGAAGAAGACAAAGCAGAGCTTAAGAACAGAGACGGACATTTTCAATAAACCTAAAAATACAAAAGTAAAGTCTCCCTGACTGAACGTCACCTGTCAGCGCCAATCAACAGCTTCACCTGACGTCCTGCTTTTGTAGCCGGCATGCAAATGAAATGACCCTAAAAATAATTCTGATCTCTTAATTACGATCCGGAGCTCGTCATAATGAAATCGCCTGCAGACTCCACTGAGCTCTAATTAATGGAGGCAGAGCTGCCAATGCATCAAACCTCCACACTGGAATACAGGATTTGTAGATAGAGATGTCAGATGTAATGTTCTTCGTTCTGTCGGTTAACAGGAGACCCAGAGGAGCCCGGGGGCCCCTCAGAGCCCTCGGGGCCCCGATGATCAACAGCAGCCTGCTGGAGACCAGAATCCAACCCCTGAGAGAGTGAGACTGAGAGGGGCTCTCACAGTGATTCCTGTCCTCTGGTCCTGATTCTGCTGATTCATGACAGTGAAAACCTTGTATTGTGTCAAACGTAACCACTTCCTGGATTATGTTTCACATCATGAGTCCTGGTTTAGACGCCAAACACACTTTGGTTACTGTTTGTTAAAAAGATAAATATGAACTGTGACATTGACCAACAGCTGTGAGAGTCTAAATACAACCGGAACAAAGTGAAATAAAGCTGGAATCACAACGAAGGAACAACGTCCGGTTTCCTTTCACTCAATGTTTTTTAACTCAAAGACTGTTAGATACAGAAGCAACAGAGCAGTTTCTTGTGTTTTGCCTCATTCACTTTGTTCAAATTAAAGCAACATTCAGCTCATCTTAGCTTCTGGATTCTTAATTATGAGAAATATCTTCTCCCGGATTGCAGTTTGAAACAGACGGAAAACCGCCATCTTGGATTACGTCTGCTGCCATGGTTGTTGTTGTTGTTTTTGCAGCCAGTGAACAGGAAGTGACCATATCTGGACTGAGGAGTGATGTAGCGACGCCGTAGAGTGAATGCAGCTTTAACACGTGAAGCTTTGGCTTCACTTATAGAACCGGAGGTTGTCTCCTGGATCCCCGTTTATCTGCAGACTTCAACATAACTCTGGAGCGCTCGTTTTAGGGGAACCTTCCATCTGCACTGGAGTATTTTGCACATTTGAGGAGCCCGACTCAGAAGGTTCAAGCTGTTCTAAGCGTCACTGCTCCAGGATTATCTGTTTCTCTGGAGAACTGTGGACACATGAAGAGGAGTTTGTGCTGGTCCAACAGACGAAGCCTAACTTTGACTTTGCACACTTGTTCTCCTTTGAGTGTGAGGAACCGGCTCAGACATGAGCTCCGTCTCGCACCGAGCGTCTGCAGAAGTTTAATTTTAAAAATAATCCAATTATTCCAAAGAAAACATGTTGCCTGAAGCTGCAGCGCGTCGCCGGATCAGCCTGTGATATGAACCAGATCCACTTTGTTTCAGCAGATTAAAATGAAAGAGAGCCGAGAAGAAAGAAAACAACACAAACAGAGAGCAGAGATACAATAACACAACACACAGATATTACAATAACACAACACACAGATATTACAACAACACAACACACAGATATTACAATAACACAACACACAGATATTATAACAACACAACACACAGATATTACAATAACACAACACACAGATATTATAATAACACAACACACAGATATTATAACAACACAACACACAGATATTATAATAACACAACACACAGATATTACAATAACACAACACACAGATATTATAATAACACAACACACAGATATTATAATAACACAACACACAGATATTACAATAACACAACACACAGATATTATAACAACACAACACACAGATATTACAATAACACAACACACAGATATTATAACAACACAACACACAGATATTATAATAACACAACACACAGATATTATAATAACACAACACACAGATATTATAATAACACAACACACAGATATTACAATAACACAACACACAGATATTATAACAACACAACACACAGATATTACAACAACACAACACACAGATATTATAACAACACAACACACAGATATTATAACAACACAACACACAGATATTACAATAACACAACACACAGATATTATAACAACACAACACACAGATATTATAACAACACAACACACAGATATTATAACAACACAACACACAGATATTACAATAACACAACACACAGATATTATAACAACACAACACACAGATATTACAATAACATAACACACAGATATTATAACAACACAACACACAGATATTACAACAACACAACACACAGATATTACAATAACACAACACACAGATATTATAATAACACAACACACAGATATTATAACAACACAACACACAGATATTACAATAACACAACACACAGATATTATAACAACACAACACACAGATATTACAATAACACAACACACAGATATTATAATAACACAACACACAGATATTATAACAACACAACACACAGATATTACAATAACACAACACACAGATATTACAATAACACAACACACAGATATTATAATAACACAACACACAGATATTATAACAACACAACACACAGATATTATAATAACACAACACACAGATATTATAACAACACAACACACAGATATTACAATAACACAACACACAGATATTATAACAACACAACACACAGATATTACAATAACATAACACACAGATATTATAACAACACAACACACAGATATTATAACAACACAACACACAGATATTACAATAACACAACACACAGATATTATAACAACACACAGACACTATAATAACACAACACACAGATATTATAACAACACAACACACAGATATTATAATAACACAACACACAGATATTATAATAACACAACACACAGATATTATAACACAACACACAGATATTATAATAACACAACACACAGATATTATAACAACACAACACACAGATATTACAATAACACAACACACAGATATTATAACAACACAACACACAGATATTATAATAACACAACACACAGATATTATAATAACACAACACACAGATATTATAATAACACAACACACAGATATTATAATAACACAACACACAGATATTACAATAACACAACACACAGATATTACAATAACACAACACACAGATATTACAATAACACAACACACAGATATTATAACAACACAACACACAGATATTATAACAACACAACACACAGATATTACAATAACACAACACACAGATATTACAATAACACAACACACAGATATTATAACACAACACACAGATATTATAACAACACAACACACAGATATTACAATAACACAACACACAGATATTATAACAACACAACACACAGATATAACAACACAACACACAGATATTATAACAACACAACACACAGATATTACAATAACACAACACACAGATATTATAACACAACACACAGATATTACAATAACACAACACACAGATATTATAATAACACAACACAGATATTACAATAACACAACACACAGATATTACAATAACACAACACACAGATATTATAATAACACAACACACAGATATTATAACAACACAACACACAGATATTATAACAACACAACACACAGATATTATAATAACACAACACACAGATATTATAATAACACAACACAGATATTACAATAACACAACACACAGATATTATAATAACACAACACACAGATATTATAATAACACAACACAGATATTACAATAACACAACACACAGATATTATAATAACACAACACACAGACATTATGATAACACAACACACAGATATTACAACAACACAACACACAGATATTATAACAACACAACACACAGATATTATAATAACACAATACAGATATTACAATAACACAACACACAGATATTATAACAACACAACACACAGATATAACAACACAACACACAGATATTATAACAACACAACACACAGATATTACAATAACACAACACACAGATATTATAACACAACACACAGATATTACAATAACACAACACACAGATATTATAATAACACAACACAGATATTACAATAACACAACACACAGATATTATAATAACACAACACACAGATATTATAATAACACAACACAGATATTACAATAACACAACACACAGATATTATAATAACACAACACACAGATATTATGATAACACAACACACAGATATTACAACAACACAACACACAGATATTATAACAACACAACACACAGATATTATAATAACACAATACAGATATTACAATAACACAACACACAGATATTATAATAACACAACACACAGATATTACAATAACACAACACACAGATATTATAACAACACAACACACAGATATAACAACACAACACACAGATATTATAACAACACAACACACAGATATTACAATAACACAACACACAGATATTATAACACAACACACAGATATTACAATAACACAACACACAGATATTATAATAACACAACACAGATATTACAATAACACAACACACAGATATTATAATAACACAACACACAGATATTATAATAACACAACACAGATATTACAATAACACAACACACAGATATTATAATAACACAACACACAGATATTATGATAACACAACACACAGATATTACAACAACACAACACACAGATATTATAACAACACAACACACAGATATTATAATAACACAATACAGATATTACAATAACACAACACACAGATATTATAATAACACAACACACAGATATTACAATAACACAACACACAGATATTACAATAACACAACACACAGATATTATAACAACACAACACACAGATATTATAATAACACAACACAGATATTACAATAACACAACACACAGATATTATAATAACACAACACACAGATATTATAATAACACAACACACAGATATTACAATAACACAACACACAGATATTATAACAACACAACACACAGATATTACAATAACACAACACACAGATATTACAACAACACAACACACAGATATTATAATAACACAACACACAGATATTATAACAACACAACACACAGATATTACAATAACACAACACACAGATATTACAATAACACAACACACAGATATTATAATAACACAACACACAGATATTATAACAACACAACACACAGATATTACAATAACACAACACACAGATATTACAATAACACAACACACAGATATTACAACAACACAACACAGATATTATAATAACACAACACACAGATATTATATATATATATATATATATATATATATACATATATATATATATATGTGTGGAAGCTTCTTCTTCTGCATCAACGATCAACCTTCAGTCCCTGGAGGACTCAAAGACAAGAGGAGCAGGACTCTGTCTGTCAGGAAGAGAAGAAGAAACACAGAGTCTGGCACCTGAGAATATAGGAGGGGGAGGGGGGAAGGGGGGGAGGGGGGGAGGGGGGGGGAGGATGAGCAGGACTCTGTCTGTCAGGAAGAGAAGAAGAAACAGAGTCAAACACCTGAGACGGACTCTGACACCAACAGGAAGGAAGTCAGACGTCCTGAGCTCAGTACTGCATCACGAGTACTTCTACTGTTGGAATATTGTGATGCTGTACTTTTACTTCAGTAATACATCTGAAGGCAGAGTATTTGTACACTGTGGTGTTACTACTTTTACAGAAGTAAAAGTTCTGAGCTGGTCCTCGTCGGACAGTTTCAGTCTCTGACGGATCAAGAAGTCGCCTCACGGATTCATCTGCTGCTTGTTGTCTGCAGACAGACGGCTGACCGCTCGACTGAACAGAGGAGGAGGAGGAGGAGGAGGAGGAGAAGGAGGAGGAGGAGGAGGAGGAGGAGGAGGAGGAGAAGGAGGAGGAGGAGGAGGAGGAGAAGGAGGAGGAGGAGGAGGAGAAGAAGGAGGAGGAGGAGAAGAAGGAGGAGGAGGAGGAGGAGAAGAAGGAGGAGGAGGAGGAGGAGGAGAAGGAGGAGGAGGAGGAGGAGGACGGGGGCACAACAACAATAACAACAATAATAATAATAATATATATATATATATATATATATACATACATATATATATATATATATATATATATATATATATATAGAGAGAGAGATTTTGCTGGTCTCACACAAAACGTGTTTGGGCCATGACTCGAGAATGTTTATGCTAATTATTAAAGTCCAGCAACACGTTCACTTTTCCGCTTGTCACATGAATAATAAACTCCTGCTGTTCTGCTGTTCTGCTGTTCTGCTGATCTGCTGTTCTGCTGTTCTGCTGATCTTCTGTTCTGCTGTTCTGCTGATCTTCTGTCTGTGCGTTCACATATTGAGAAAGTAGTCTGAGTGCGCAGGTTACAAGTGTTGTGATGTTAAATGAATTCATGAAAACAGCTTCACAACAACAACAACAGATCAAAGACCAGCGTATCAGTCTTGTGTCTAAATATCATTTCTATCTTTAAATGGGAGACACTTCAGGTGAAAACATTGTTTTCATACACTGGTCCATGTTTCTTCCATAACTCGTCTTCTTTTAGACTGAAGCAAATGAAACATTTATTTTGTTATTTTGTCTGTTTGTTTCTCCTAAATTCACCAAAAGTCACCTTTACAAAATGCCGCATTTGCATATTCAAACATCACATTTCAGTAAACTTGTAATACAATAATAATCTTCTTAATGTGAGTGATGAAGTGGTGAATATTCACCTGTAGCGTCTTAATGTGAGTGATGAAGTGGTGAATATTCACCTGTGGAGTCTTAATGTGAGTGATGAAGTGGTGAATAGTCACCTGTGGAGTCTTAATGTGAGTGATGAAGTGGTGAATATTCACCTGTGGAGTCTTAATGTGAGTGATGAAGTGGTGAATATTCACCTGTAGAGTCTTAATGTGAGTGATGAAGTGGTGAATATTCACCTGTAGAGTCTCTTAATGTGAGTAATGAAGTGGTGAATATTCACCTGTGGAGTCTTAATGTGAGTGATGAAGTGGTGAATATTCACCTGTAGCGTCTTAATGTGAGTGATGACGTGGTGAATATTCACCTGTGGAGTCTTAATGTGAGTGATGAAGTGGTGAATATTCACCTGTGGAGTCTTAATGTGAGTGATGAAGTGGTGAATATTCACCTGTGGAGTCTTAATGTGAGTGATGAAGTGGTGAATATTCACCTGTAGAGTCTCTTAATGTGAGTGATGAAGTGGTGAATATTCACCTGTGGAGTCTTAATGTGAGTGATGAAGTGGTGAATATTCACCTGTAGAGTCTCTTAATGTGAGTGATGAAGTGGTGAATATTCACCTGTGGAGTCTTAATGTGAGTGATGAAGTGGTGAATATTCACCTGTAGAGTCTCTTAATGTGAGTGATGAAGTGGTGAATATTCACCTGTGGAGTCTTAATGTGAGTGATGAAGTGGTGAATATTCACCCGTAGAGTCTCTTAATGTGAGTGATGAAGTGGTGAATATTCACCTGTAGAGTCTTAATGTGTGATGAAGTGGTGAATATTCACCTGTAGAGTCTAAATGTCTGTAATGTAACTAAACGTCTCTTTAAGACGTTTCCTCTCAATGACTTTGTTCTCAGACTCTGATGATAAATCTGCACTTCAGCAGCTCTTACATTCACCAAACTTCACTCGTTCATTCCTCTCTGTGTGCTGAAGGTTCACTCATCACTCAAACACTCATTCATACATTTATTAATAACAACATGGAGAGAACTGATTTTAATGTCTGTTGACAGTATTTATGATTTATGGAGTGATATAAAGAGATATAAATGTAAAAACCTTTGACTCTAATATGTCAACAAAATGAAACCAAAGTGACCCTTCAATGGGCTGATAACGTTGGAAGCGAGTGATTCATATTTAATAACTCATGTCTCAGAGACAAGTGGCCTCTGACCCTGAAACCAGAAGAGCAGATTCATTTGAATCAGGATGTGAAGCTCAGCTCAAACAACGAGGCTTTCTTCTGTAATTCTCTTCCAGCTGGAGGATTCCTCCGAGGACGAGCTCCGGCCTGGAGAGAATGAAACCTCCCGGACCACGACACGACAAGGACTCCTCATTAGTTCTGTCATAGGCCGGCTCACAGAAAAGACTTCCTGGATTCAAAGGACTTCAAACCTTGAGTGAATACTGGATGAATCTCATCATCTCCGACACGTACACTGAAACTAAAGTGCAGCTGATATTCAGACAGCGCTAACCCGAGACTACACTTCTGTTAAGTCTGAAGAAGAGGATCTAAGAAGATCTACTTTTATTGTGAAACTCTTGACACTGAAACAGGAAGCTTTTCCTGTTTGAATCATAGGCTGTTGATAAGAAGTGGTCGTAGTCATGGTGACGTCTCTCGTTGGTTTGTGGACATGTTGAAGCCTCCAGTTCCGCATTTTGTCCGTCGCCATGTTGTTTCTTTAGCAACCAGTGAACAGGAAGTGACCATATCTGGACGGAGGAGGAGACGTAGAGACGCCGTATACGTCTCTGGTCACCTGTCAATCAGCGTGTAGCCCCGCCCTAAAGCATCCCCTGCTTCATGGTCTGTGTGACTCTAAATGGACCATCATGTACTAAATGAACATCATGCTGTATTGAAGAAGACTTGAAACTAGAGATTGAGACATAAACTCATGTTTACAATGTTTACTGAGGGAATAAATCAAGAGAGAAGTAGAGTCATTTTCTATAGACTTCTATACAACCAGAGGAGTCGCCCCCTGGTGGACACTAGAGAGAATGCAG
>CM051695.1:28343505-28353505 GCA_028022725.1 Lycodopsis pacificus
TTGCTGTTCAGCCCATTTCCTGTAACCAGTGTAGCATTAAAGCGTGGTGGAATTAGAAACTAGCTAACTAATGGAAAGCTGGCTAGTTAGTAAGCTAGCCTGCTAGTTCCACCATGCTTCAATGCTACACTGGTTACAGGAAATGAGCAGAACAAAGTCGTCACTCATTTGTTGATAGCAATGTTCTTTCCAGACGGCAACCGGTATGCTTAAGGGCGGGGCTACCTTGTGATTGACAGGTCTCTATAAGTGAAGATGGCAACTGCCATAAACCAAAACTAAGATGGCAATGACCAAAAACTGAAATGAAGATGGTGACGACCCAATCAACGTTTTCATCTCCTCGTGCTGAAAAATGACGCTACATTTAGTCACATTCAGTTTTCACCAAATATGAAATGTATAAATAAAGAAAGAATTATCTACTGCTTTACTGTTGTTTACCATTTTTTACTCCGCCACAGAATCTTCTTCTCTTGTATTTGACGTGTCGTTGATCGAAGTCTTTATCGCCACCTACTGGTGAGAGTGGACGGAGATATTTAGTGAAACGAAGGTGGTGCGCACAGAATTAGATGTTAAACCGTGGAGGAAAATAAAAGAATACATATGTACACGTGTAGATTTGTGCCTCCATACAGATTTACTGGAGGTCAGAGCAGCAGCCAGGATTGTATGAATAATGATGTCCACATTCCTCCAGAATCCCTTTAACCGTCTGCTTCGCTGCTGCTCTCGTCTGTATTTCAATCAGCTGCAAAATGTTTGTATTCAACAAACCTGCAGAGAGTGAGTCAGTGAGTCACCGATGGACCGTCCATCATCATCATCATCATCATCATCATCATCATCATCATCATCATCGTCCATCAACATCACCACCATTATTCCTGATCTTCCTCTGGAGCTCCTGTCAGCTAATGTGTCACACAGATCCAATAAGACGCCTCCTCCAGAGCCTGTTTGTCCCTTTAATAAGCCTCCGTCAGCAGTTTATCATCACACACTGAGGAGGAGGAGGAGGAGGAGGAGGAGGAGGAGGAGGAGGAGGAGGGGGGGGGGGGGCTGGACATCAGGCGACATTTTCAAGTCATTTTTATCTCAATGGGGCTTCTTTGATTTTATACAAGAGAACTTCAGTCTAATTCACTGATAATAGAGGCGGAGAGCGAGTTATGCTCGATTATTTTAGTTACTAGTTTATATTCAGATGAAGGTTTTACATGAAAAACACATAAAATACAGTTTAGAAAATGATTACGTCCTGTCCTCCTCTCCTACGTCCTGTCCTCCTCTCCTACATCCTGTCCTCCTCTACTACATCCTGTCCTCTCCTACATCCTGTCCTCCTCTACTACATCCTGTCCTCTCCTACATCCTGTCCTCCTCTCCTACGTCCTGTCCTCCTCTACTACATCCTGTCCTCTCCTACATCCTGTCCTCCTCTCCTACGTCCTGTCCTCCTCTCCTACGTCCTGTCCTCTCCTACATCCTGTCCTCCTCTACTACATCCTGTCCTCTCCTACATCCTGTCCTCCTCTCCTACGTCCTGTCCTCCTCTCCTACGTCCTGTCCTCTCCTACATCCTGTCCTCCTCTACTACATCCTGTCCTCCTCTTCTACGTCCTGTCCTCCTCTCCTACGTCCTGTCCTCCTCTACTACATCCTGTCCTCCTCTACTACATCCTGTCCTCCTCTTCTACGTCCTGTCCTCCTCTCCTACGTCCTGTCCTCCTCTACTACATCCTGTCCTCCTCTACTACATCCTGTCCTCCTCTTCTACGTCCTGTCCTCTCCTACATCCTGTCCTCCTCTACTACATCCTGTCCTCCTCTTCTACGTCCTGTCCTCCTCTCCTACGTCCTGTCCTCCTCTACTACATCCTGTCCTCCTCTTCTACGTCCTGTCCTCCTCTACTACATCCTGTCCTCCTCTTCTACGTCCTGTCCTCCTCTTCTACGTCCTGTCCTCTCCTACATCCTGTCCTCCTCTACTACATCCTGTCCTCCTCTACTACATCCTGTCCTCCTCTTCTACGTCCTGTCCTCTCCTACATCCTGTCCTCCTCTACTACATCCTGTCCTCCTCTCCTACGTCCGGTCCTCCTCTACTACATCCTGTCCTCCTCTCCTACATCCTGTCCTCCTCTACTACATCCTGTCCTCCTCTTCTACGTCCTGTCCTCCTCTCCTACGTCCTGTCCTCCTCTCCTACATCCTGTCCTCCTCTACTACATCCTGTCCTCTCCTACATCCTGTCCTCCTCTACTACATCCTGTCCTCTCCTACATCCTGTCCTCCTCTCCTACGTCCTGTCCTCCTCTACTACATCCTGTCCTCTCCTACATCCTGTCCTCCTCTCCTACGTCCTGTCCTCCTCTCCTACGTCCTGTCCTCTCCTACATCCTGTCCTCCTCTACTACATCCTGTCCTCTCCTACATCCTGTCCTCCTCTCCTACGTCCTGTCCTCCTCTCCTACGTCCTGTCCTCTCCTACATCCTGTCCTCCTCTACTACATCCTGTCCTCCTCTTCTACGTCCTGTCCTCCTCTCCTACGTCCTGTCCTCCTCTACTACATCCTGTCCTCCTCTACTACATCCTGTCCTCCTCTTCTACGTCCTGTCCTCCTCTCCTACGTCCTGTCCTCCTCTACTACATCCTGTCCTCCTCTACTACATCCTGTCCTCCTCTTCTACGTCCTGTCCTCTCCTACATCCTGTCCTCCTCTACTACATCCTGTCCTCCTCTTCTACGTCCTGTCCTCCTCTCCTACGTCCTGTCCTCCTCTACTACATCCTGTCCTCCTCTTCTACGTCCTGTCCTCCTCTACTACATCCTGTCCTCCTCTTCTACGTCCTGTCCTCCTCTTCTACGTCCTGTCCTCTCCTACATCCTGTCCTCCTCTACTACATCCTGTCCTCCTCTACTACATCCTGTCCTCCTCTTCTACGTCCTGTCCTCTCCTACATCCTGTCCTCCTCTACTACATCCTGTCCTCCTCTCCTACGTCCGGTCCTCCTCTACTACATCCTGTCCTCCTCTCCTACATCCTGTCCTCATCTCCTACAGCCTGTCCTCCTCTACTACATCCTGTCCTCATCTCCTACAGCCTGTCCTCCTCTACTACATCCTGTCCTCATCTCCTACATCCTGTCCTCCTGTACTACATCCTGTCCTCCTCTACTACATCCTGTCCTCATCTCCTACATCCTGTCCTCCTCTACTACATCCTGTCCTCCTCTACTACATCCTGTCCTCCTCTCCTACGTCCGGTCCTCCTCTACTACATCCTGTCCTCATCTCCTACATCCTGTCCTCCTCTCCTACGTCCTGTCCTCATCTCCTACATCCTGTCCTCCTCTACTACATCCTGTCCTCCTCTACTACATCCTGTCCTCCTCTCCTACATCCTGTCCTCCTCTACTACATCCTGTCCTCATCTCCTACATCCTGTCCTCATCTCCTACATCCTGTCCTCCTCTCCTATGTCCTGTCCTCCTCTCCTACGTCCTGTCCTCTCCTACATCCTGTCCTCCTCTCCTACGTCCTGTCCTCCTCTCCTACGTCCTGTCCTCATCTCCTACATCCTGTCCTCCTCTACTACATCCTGTCCTCCTCTACTACATCCTGTCCTCCTCTCCTACATCCTGTCCTCCTCTACTACATCCTGTCCTCATCTCCTACATCCTGCCCTCCTCTCCTATGTCCTGTCCTCCTCTCCTACGTCCTGTCCTCTCCTACATCCTGTCCTCCTCTCCTACATCCTGTCCTCCTCTCCTACGTCCTGTCCTCCTCTCCTACATCCTGTCCTCCTCTCCTACGTCCTGTCCTCCTCTCCTACGTCCTGTCCTCCTCCGCTAAATAAGACCTCAGAGAGGCCGGGTTAGAGTCCCGCAATGTGATAAAACTGTATAGATAAAACACAACTTTATTTATTTATTTATTTTTTTTTGGTGTTTTAATGACTGTTTTTATTGTTTCAATGTATGCTTTAAATCTCCTCTACTTTTGCCTTTATGCTTTTCATGGTTTCATGTGAAGCACTTTGAATACCTTGTTGTTGAAATGTGCTGTACAATAAACTTGCCTTGCCTCTCCTCTGTAAACTAGCTCCCCAGTGAGCAGCTCCAGCAGGCCCATGCTGTTCTAACATCAGCATCTAACAGAGATGATATTATATACAAGTACTCTTACAACCAAGAAACAGGTGGAGAAGAACTGTGGAGAAAGAGATGCAGAGCCTCAAGCACTCATGGGGCAACATCCAGCGACTCGCCCAGGACAGGCAGGAGTGGAAGACGTTTGTTGCTGCCCTACATGCCAAGAGACATAAAGGGAAATGATGATGACTCTTACTTTTGATAAACTACCTTTAGCTCACAGTAGTACGTAAACTACTTGGTACTGAACTCCAGCAGGACTTTCAGGAGTTCTTCTATCGTGACTTAGTTTAACGTTGTTGAATTGGCGCAGTTACTAAAATAAAAGATCCCAAAACTCTGATCAATAGAAGCCTCGAGGGAGTTGCTTTAAAAAAACTCTCAATTAACATAAAACATCAAAGTGAGGGAAATGATTGTAGGATTGATGGATTTGACCGCTGTTCTAATTAAACGGAGCAGACGCTCCATTTATCGGACTCACGAAAGGTTTTTAATTTGCTGCAACACCAAAACCTCATTTATCGATGGCTCCGAGGTGCTTTTTGAAATCATTTGTTCCTGAATATTTCCGTCTTTGGCCCAAAGCTAATCCAGGCAGAGACACATGATCTCACAGCTGTGACAGTAGCAGCAGGCGGTTAAAGGAAGGCAGCTCGGAGCAGCAGCGACTGCTTTGCCTGATGTGAATCCTCATTTTTGGGGTTTTAGCTGAATTTTGAATAAATCTGTGAGGCAGAAATCGTTCCATCAGCTGTCAGATTAAAAACATGGAAATATTAAATATATGAGAGAGAGAGGACATGAACAATAACAGGAAGTGTCGCTTTGACAACAGATATTAGTCTGAATATTTACACTTATAACGAACCAGGTGTGAGATGTAAAGTGGTGCTGTTGAGTTGAACAGGTCTCAAGTCAAGACCAGCATCAACAAAGTCAGGACCAACAAGTCTCAAGTCAAGACCAGCATCAACGAAGTCAGGACCAACAAGTCCCAAGTCAAGACCAGCATCAACGAAGTCAGGACCAACAAGTCCCAAGTCAAGATCAGCATCAACGAAGTCAGGACCAACAAGTCCCAAGTCAAGACCAGCATCAACAAAGTCAGGACCAACAAGTCTCAAGTCAAGACCAGCATCAACGAAGTCAGGACCAACAAGTCCCAAGTCAAGACCAGCATCAACGAAGTCAGGACCAACAAGTCCCAAGTCAAGATCAGCATCAACGAAGTCAGGACCAACAAGTCCCAAGTCAAGACCAGCATCAACAAAGTCAGGACCAACAAGTCCCAAGTCAAGACCAGCATCAACGAAGTCAGGACCAACAAGTCCCAAGTCAAGACCAGCATCAACGAAGTCAGGACCAACAAGTCTCAAGTCAAGACCAGCATCAACGAAGTCAGGACCAACAAGTCCCAAGTCAAGACCAGCATCAACGAAGTCAGGACCAACAAGTCCCAAGTCAAGACCAGCATCAACGAATTCAGGACCAACAAGTCCCAAGTCAAGACCAGCATCAACGAAGTCAGGACCAACAAGACCCAAGTCAAGACCAGCATCAACGAAGTCAGGACCAACAAGTCCCAAGTCAAGACCAGCATCAATGAAGTCAGGACCAACGAGTCTCAAGTCAAGACCAGCATCAACGAAGTCAGGACCAACAAGTCCCAAGTCAAGACCAGCATCAACGAAGTCAGGACCAACAAGTCCCAAGTCAAGATCAGCATCAACGAAGTCAGGACCAACAAGTCCCAAGTCAAGACCAGCATCAACGAAGTCAGGACCAACAAGTCCCAAGTCAAGACCAGCATCAACGAAGTCAGGACCAACAAGTCTCAAGTCAAGACCAGCATCAACGAAGTCAGGACCAACAAGTCCCAAGTCAAGACCAGCATCAACGAAGTCAGGACCAACAAGTCCCAAGTCAAGACCAGCATCAACGAAGTCAGGACCAACAAGTCCCAAGTCAAGACCAGCATCAACGAAGTCAGGACCAACAAGTCCCAAGTCAAGACCAGCATCAACGAAGTCAGGACCAACAAGTCCCAAATCAAGGAAAGCACTTTGTGCATACGTTTGAAAAGTCCTATCTGAATGATATTATTAGTAGTAGTATTGTTAGTAGAAGTATTATTCGTAAAAGCAAGCTCCAAGTCAAGTCCTGAGTGAAGACCAAAACGTTTAAAGTCGAGACCAACAAGCACCAAGTAAACCAACAGCTGCAGGTCCAGGCAACTAGTCTAAAGCAACAGCCAATCGGTTCAAGACCAAGTCCTTCATATGGGATTTTGAGATTGTTTGCGTCGTCATTAGGCACCATTCACCCGATTTGATCAGAATGACTATAACATGTATGATTTACAAGTGTTTATTGATGATTGATTGATTTAATTGGTTTTGATTTGTTGTAAACTTTGGTTTAAGACGTGATATCAAAGCTGCGTCTGACTTCGTGTGTCTGCGTTTCATTAAGTTTTATCTCGTAATTATGTTTTTCATTCCATCTAATATTTTACAGTATTTCTTCTGTCTGTTCTTCTTGTATATTTTACAGTATTTTCTATTTTGTTTTATTTATTTAATTCTATTTGACTTTTCTTGTGACTGTGAAGCCCTTTGTGGCTGGTGTCTGAGGATGATGCTGACATTAAAGTCTGTTTGACAGATATCAATGGTCCATACGAGCAGAGTAATACTGATACTGTGTGTGTGTGTGTGTGTGTTCTGGTCAATATCCCAGCGGAGTGGGTCTGAACGTCAAAGGTCAGCGGAGTTCATCTTGTCGTCTGAAGTGTCTCTTGAAAGGTCAGAAAGAGAGTTCCTCATTAACCAGAAGACACACATTGACTGAAGCTTCAGGTTCAGACGGAGGTCCAGAAACAACACCGCCGACCACCAGTGAAGATAATCCTGCTGCCCAGAACATCCACCAACCGTGTTTAATATCAGGTACGATTGATCCGTACTGATTGTCCACCCGTCTCCACTCAACCGCCGCTCAGCTTCCACATCAGTGATATTGTTCCGTATCCGAGAACACTATACCATCACCCACGGGACATTTATTTATGTCTACGTGAGGACTAAGTCCCAAGTCAAGACCAACAAGTCAAGACCAACAAGACCAACAAGTACCAAGACAACAAGTCCAAAGTCAAGACAACAAGTCAAGACAACAAGTCCAAAGTCAAGACAAGTCCAAAGTCAAGACAACAAGTCAAGACAACAAGTACCAAGACAACAAGTCCAAAGTCAAGACAACAAGTCAAGACCAACAAGTCAAGACCAACAAGACCAAAGTGAAGACAACAAGTCAAGACAACAAGTCCAAAGTCAAGACCAACAAGACCAAAGTGAAGACAACAAGTCAAGACAACAACTCCAAAGTCAAGACAACAAGTCCAAAGTCAAGACAACAAGTACCAAGACAACAAGTCCAAAGTCAAGACAACA
This sequence comes from Lycodopsis pacificus, assembly GCA_028022725.1. Classification (NCBI taxonomy): domain Eukaryota; kingdom Metazoa; phylum Chordata; class Actinopteri; order Perciformes; family Zoarcidae; genus Lycodopsis; species Lycodopsis pacificus. The sequence goes on from CM051695.1 coordinate 28,351,121, forward strand.
AGTACCAAGACAACAAGTCCAAAGTCAAGACAAGTCAAGACAACAAGTCCAAAGTCAAGACCAACAAGTCAAGACCAACAAGACCAAAGTGAAGACAACAAGTCAAGACAACAAGTCCAAAGTCAAGACAACAAGTCAAGACCACAAGTACCAAGACAACAAGTCCAAAGTCAAGACAAGTCCAGGCCCGTGAAGCTGCACCCTCTGTATTAGTTTGTAAACACTGAGGGTGCAACTATGCATTTAAATGAGCAATGGTGATGAACAAATGAACAATGGTGATTTTAATTGATATCAGTGATTAATGCACCACCCAGCAAGCACACTAGGTGACCCATACTGAACACACCTGTGAAGGTGGCAACGTGCTCCCCGTCTATAGATGCTGATCCTGTACGAGTCGACCTTTGCTTCATGCCTGTTGTTCATATTTTGGAGACGAGACCATCATGCTTGCCTTCAACGAAACAGTTTTTACAATCATCAAACTAACTGGAGTTTGGGTTCGAGTGCACTCGGATCGAGGCCCGGGTCCCTGACGTGAAAGCCTCACATATCTCAGAGAGACACAACATTGCTGCCATCTACACGACTGGTTAAACTGTTCAACTTCCAGCTGTCATAAATCAACAATGAAGAAATAATTGAAACACAAGGATCCCTCCAAAGGCCTGTGGAGACGCTGGAGTCCCATGCTCTCCTTCATAACATGATATAAATATTCATCTATAACTCTGCTGCAGTCACAAGAAGGCTTCACACATTGAAATTGTTCTCCAGCGAACTCAAAACATGTCTTTCAATTAAAAAAAGCCAATTACTTTCTGTTTTGAAGTGTTTCTCCTCACTGTGTGCTAAACGCTGAAGCACATGGATATGAAATGGAAGCTGACATGAGACCGATTGTTTATTCATGAACGTGTCGAGCTTCATCAGTGGGAGTGAAGCTGCAGGCTGTCAGCCCCACTTCAGTCTTCATCACCGATCACAACGATCTGAAAGGTTGCCGTTAAAGATGAGTTCATGTTAATGATGTTGAGAACACATTATTCTAAATCTAAATCAGGTTTTCATACTCTTTGTGAGTCAGTGTTTCTTCTTCATGTGATGCTTCCAGATGCTTTTAACCTTCAGGTTTTATTTTGAAATTCTAGCAATTTGCTGAAAGCTGTAAGTTTCAGGCGGCTGATTTCTCCAAATATGTGATGGACGTCTTATTGACTAATTATTTGATTGTAACTTTTATTTGAAGAACTAGATGACTGATGGAGGATGGATGTTTCAATTTGACAAAACATCAAGTTAAGAAGGTCAACAGGTCCCAAGTCAGGACCAACAAGTCTCAAGTCAGCACCGACAAGTCCCAAGTGAAGACAACAACTCAAGGCCAACAAGTCCCAAGTGAAGACAGCAACTCAAGGCTTTGGTTTCAGAAGGGGAGGGGCAATCAAGGAGCAAACAAAACAAGAGAAGTTGCTGTTCCTGCTGTGAGCAAACCCAGCAACCTTTATAAATAAGTTGCCCGAGAGGCAAACCGAGGGCAATAAAAGTCCACCAAGCACTCGCTGCTCGTTACGTTTATTATTGTGAGCTCGTCCCTGAAGGCGAGTCTGAGGACTCTACTTACAGCGGGGGGGGGGCATCGTTTTAAATAGGCTGCAAAGTGTCCATGAAGAGATCATCCGGTCTGGCCATCAGGGGACTGAAGTGAATATTGGATATTAATGTTGTATCCAGAGGTGAAGTATTGTGATCCTGTACTTAGTAAAAGTGAAAGTACTAGTACCACACTGTGAGAATACTCCACTACAGGTAAAGGTCCTCCATTGAAGTAGAAGAGTTGGTCGATCAGATGCTTTGCTTCTGTCTGATGTTGCTGCTGCATTAATGTGGATGTTGCTCAGTGACTCCTTTATATCCTGTTGCATAGTTTCATCTTCTTCCCACTTTCTATTTTTAAACACCAAAACAAAATAAATCAGGAAATCTAAATACACATATCGAGAAAATTAACAAAGAAATGAAAGAAATATTTTCTTGGAATGTTGTCCCAGCATGAACACACGTAATATTCACAGAATAAAATAAAATAAAATACATATGAGGGGGAAATGTATAAAAGCAGAGAATGCTTACTGAGCACATTTAAGCACAATCTACTCCAGTCGAGGTTATTGCTGTTCATTCATAGCCGCTCGTTGATGAACTCATCTGTAGCTCCTTGTTGGATCAATTGTCACAGTGAAGAGTTAATAATAAAGGATCAGACCACACTGACAACGCAAGTGGAGCTTCATCCAGCCGAACACCGTGCAGCACGAAGCTCGGCACGCAGACAGATGAGGAGTTAACAATACACACGTTTACATCATCAACATGTCAACA
>CM051695.1:28361005-28403505 GCA_028022725.1 Lycodopsis pacificus
GAGCAGACATTTAAAAGCATAAAAAACACAATGTGACCCTCGGGTCAATAAATTACATACACAGAGAAAATAAAAAATTAAAAAATTAAATAAAACATAATAAAAAATAAAATAAGCAAAGAAGCACATCAGATAAGTAGAAGACGTAACTAATCAGTAGATAACAATCCAACAACAACAAATACATCCATGAGAAACCAAACGGGGACAAAGAAGAAAATAAATAACAAAAATCAAAGAATGATTAAGATAATCTCTTGTTGAAGATTATTGAGGGAATGTTCAGCTGCAAACAAATAGAGAAAGTAAAATAAATAAAGTATAAAGACAGAATTGACCCTTCGCTAAGTCCCGCCCTCTATCCCAGACTGGCCAATCATAGCGTGGCATCATCAAGCTCAGACGTTTGCAAAGCTTCACGTGTTAAAGCTGCATTCTCTCTAGTGGCCATCAGGGGGCGACTCCTCTGGTTGTATAGAAGTCTATAGAAAATGACTCTACTTCTCTCTTGATTTATTATTTAAATTGAAATAAGACATCCATGTAAATGATTTCTATATGAATTTGTGCATATTCTGCTGTGTAAAATGTGTCGATCTTCTAAGTTTGCATCCCTGTGTTAACGTTATTGATAAATGTTTCTCTTTTCATCATTTTCTCAAAGTGATTTGGACAGTTTTGACAGTCACCCTCCTTGCAAGCAAAAAAGCGACAACTTATCGAAAAAATATGAAATAAGTGTTACTGCAAGTTAACACGTTTGCTGATATTTGTTTTGTTAACTCTCCTCTGCCTTAGGATTGCAAGTATCCAGGCTCGTTTCTCTACTGGAAAGATTGAGAAATAAATGAATATATATGTATATATACATGTATGTATGTATGTATGTATGTATGTATATATGTATATATGTGTGAATGAAATAAAAAAATTATTGATAAATACTTTTTTTTACAAGAACTATAATTGATTGGAAATGAGTTATTAACATAACTGATTGAATTATTAACTGATTATTAATTTAGAAAAACTACATTAAGAAAAATAACTATGAATGAATTATTGAATATATGATTTAAAACTAAAACCTTTACAGTTTTTGTATATATATATATATATATATATCTGTAGACAGTATAATCCTGAGCAGGCATTCAAGGCACGGGAGCAGCAAGGGGATTGGGGGGGGGGGGGGGGGGGGCTGATGACGCAAACAGGAAGTCCTCTGTAGCATAGGCCGTCTCATTTTGGAGACCGCTCGGTCCAGCCTTCGTGGTCCTCAAAGGACGCGGCCGACGTGGACCGCGGAGGCTGCAAGAGCCAAGTCAAACCGACCAATAGAAACTCCTGGCACATTCAACAGCGTATGCCCCGCCCACTACATCCAAGCTCAACTCAGCTTTTCGTTTTGAAACCAAAGATTTTTTTAACCAAATATTTAATTTTTTAACCAAAAATTCTAGTTTCATAAGCAAAACGAACAAATAAATTATTCTCAGTTTATATATTTATATATATACAAACTTGATTTTTGATTGCAGTGCTAGAAATTTGCTTTGAAAACAATTTTTTTTGTTTGCGTAATAAAGACACAAATATACCTTCATATACATATATACATATATATATATATATATATATATATAAAACTAAAACATATATATATATATATATATATATATGTATATATACATATATATATATGTAAATATATTTTTCCCATTATCTCATGTTCTCATTGCACAGCTCCTGTCTCTCACCTGCATCCAGTGCAGATTAAAGTACACAGGGACGATATTGTTGATTGTCATAGTGTTCAACCAATCAGATCTTTAGTTTGACATGTTGCGCGTATTCTTTGACGTGTCAGCATAATTATGACTTAGTATCTCATAATCATGACTTAGTATCTCATAATCATGACTTAATATCTCATAATTATGACTTAGTATCTCATAATTATGACTTAGTATCTCATAATCATGACTTAATATCTCATAATCATGACTTAGTATCTCATAATCATGACTTAGTATCTCATAATCATGACTTAATATCTCATAATCATGACTTAATATCTCATAATCATGACTTAGTATCTCATAATCATGACTTAGTATCTCATAATCATGACTTAATATCTCATAATTATGACTTAGTATCTCATAATCATGACTTAATATCTCATAATCATGACTTAGTATCTCATAATCATGACTTAGTATCTCATAATCATGACTTAATATCTCATAATTATGACTTAGTATCTCATAATTATGACTTAGTATCTCATAATCATGACTTAGTATCTCATAATTATGACTTAGTATCTCATAATCATGACTTAGTATCTCATAATCATGACTTAATATCTCATAATTATGACTTAATATCTCATAATTATGACTTAGTATCCCATAATCATGACTTAATATCTCATAATCATGACTTAGTATCTCATAATCATGACTTAGTATCTCATAATCATGACTTAGTATCTTATAATCATGACTTAGTATCTCATTATAATGAGCTTCTGTTCATAGCATGCCGGCCTCCTATTGGCCGCTCCTCGTTAACCTCGTTAGTCGGAGGCGTGTCCTGCGCTCGTTCGCTGAGGTAATTAAAGACCTGCTGAACCTGTTCTTTCATTGAACGTTTTGTAGTGAAGACCTCTGGGTGCCGGCAGCAGCTGAAGGTCTCGACATTAATCAGCTCTCTCTGAGTGAAGACTTTCTTCACGTTTTCTTCAGGTTGTTTTGACCTCTTTCCTGTATATCAGTGGGCAGAGTTTAGGTGGAATAATTCTTCTAACACGTTATGTAACAATGTGTATAAATGTATGTGTGTAAACCAATACATGGAGTTATTTAGTTATTTGCACTGACAAAACAGGAATTTCTTTTAATTTCAATCAATAGCATGAAGATCCTCAGATCAGCTTGAGCAATATGATCTATAAACATATCACTTAAGTGGATGAACCTTCCAGCAGATTATAGATATTAGTATTGTATTATATTCTTTCTTTTTGTTCTCAGGAGGGCAAAGTGCTGTCCACCTGAATGCTGCTGCCCCCAATTCTTCCTCCACATGCAAATCCAGACACGTCTGAAGAGAGATTTCAGACCTCGTGTGGCATATTTGCTAAAAATAGTTCCCTCTGCAGAGGACCACAGCTGTTGCCAGGTGATAGAGGTGCTCGTCTTCATAGCTTGGCCCTCGGGATTCACCTCCCTGGAGTGACTTCTGCATTTGGGATTCCCAAAACCACAGTACAGCGAATGATTCACAAAGCTGTTCATTTATTTGTGTCTGTGTCTGTGTGTTCTGTACCCTTAACGTGATACCAATGGTGTACTTCATTCAATATTATTCAGCCTCCTGTTATGAAGTGAAGTCAAAGCTTCATGTGTTGAAGCTGCATTCTCTCTAGTGGCCACCAGGGGGCGACTCCTCTGGTTGTATAGAAGTCTATAGAAAATGACTCTACTTCTCTCTTGATTTATTCCCTCAGTAAACATTGTAAACATGAGTTTATGTCTCAATCTCTAGTTTCAAGTCTTCTTCAATACAGCATGATGTTCATTTAGTACATGATGGTCCATTTAGAGTCACACAGACCATGAAGCAGGGGATGCTTTAGGGCGGGGCTACACGCTGATTGACAGGTCTCTAATAGACCATAAAGCAGGGGATGCTTTAGGGCGGGGCTACACGCTGATTGACAGGTCTCTAATATACCATAAAGCAGGGGATGCTTTAGGGCGGGGCTACACGCTGATTGACAGGTCTCTAATATACCATAAAGCAGGGGATGCTTTAGGGCGGGGCTACACGCTGATTGACAGGTCTCTAATATACCATAAAGCAGGGGATGCTTTAGGGCGGGGCTACACGCTGATTGACAGGTCTCTAATATACCATAAAGCAGGGGATGCATCACTTCTCGCTGATTTGAAACAATATATGGTGTTTTCAGTGATGTGTCTTATTTCTCAAGTACAGTCACATTATTTACTTTATAGCTTAAAAACATGTTCAGTGTGCAGTTTCTCTTTCATGTATATTAAATGAGTTATTCAGTTTGTTTAGTGGGCAGGATGGAGATGTCTGTCGGTTCTGTTGGGTCAGTCTTTCCTCCTCAGTCCTAATTGTTGATGCGTTGCACCTGCTTTGAGCACCTGAGTTTAAAAGCCCCTCCTCCAGCCAGCAGTCTCGACTCCTTCAGCACCACTTTGGTTGCTCCTTGTCTTCTCTTGATGTTGCTGCCATTGAGCCAGGGTTGTAACAGGAGATACGGGCCGAGTGATACATCCTGAATTCATTGTCAGAGGGTCCAGTCCCTGCTTCCCCATGCTACTGGGGGCCATTGATGGCTCAAAACCTCCAGAGAACCAGCACCAGGGCTAATTTACATCCACTATAAGCTTTTTGTTCTCCAGCCAAATAAATGCAGGCCATCTGTGATGCAAGCGGCAGAATCCTCTGTGTTTTCATTGTTCATGCAGGTTCCGTTCATGATGCCAGAGATTTGAGCAACATCCTCTGCCAGGACACTGTATCCACCAGCTCGCTGTTTCTCTCTGGATAAAGTGCTTTTTCCTTGTCTGGAGAAACCAGTTCCTTACACCATTAGGCCCGGTTCTGATCAGGTTCAGTTGGTGTCATTCCAGGGCTAACTATGCCGTCGAACAAGCTTTTTGGGATGATGAAATCACGCTGAAGGACCAGACTAGCCGAGGTCCTGGAGGTCAGTCCGAGCTCTGTCCCGGATTTCTGCACAACCTGTGTCTCCAAAATCAACGATGTCCTTGATGGAGAGGAAGAAGATCCCCCAGAATGCTGAGCGTGCTGCAGCAGGTGGTCTGTAGAGTCCTGGACCCCATATATACGGGATAGGATGGCTGCTCCTGGTCCGATTACCACCACAACTGAATGACCTACCGTGGTTGGCAGGTATCGTTTTGGATTTTTTTATTCATTAGGGGCATATTTTATTTATCTTAATGGAGCCTTAATAGTTTATTTACTCTATTTCTGTTCTGCATAATCACATTAGAGACACATTTCCTCTGTCCTATCCTATCTTGCTCTTTTTGTCCCACAGCACATGAAGCACACATCCATGCACTGCTTTCATTACTGACGTAAACACTCCAACGCTCATTAGAGTGAGGCTTAGATTTAATAAATGATAAGTATTGTACATGGAATATCTGCGTGGACTCCCTCCTGTTCACTTCCCCTGAGGAGGTTTGTGACACAGCTGAGGAACTTTTCACTTCGTGAGGCTGAAGGTTGAATGACGGACCTGTTTGAGTCTTAATGTGAAAACACAAAGCATCCACGTTACACAACTGTTGAACCGTCAACCAGACTCACACCTGCAAGAGACAAAGATCCTCTGAGCAACCGCAGAATGAGAAGAGAATAAATCAGCATCGTTGGCCAGAGAAACAGGAACAGCTTCCTGTTTCAGAGTCAAGAGTTTCACAATAAAAGCATCCGCGAACAAGCTGGAGTTAACTTAATCAAAGCTCTTCTTCAGAAGAAGGTTACTCTAGAGTTACTGTTGGAACATCCGCTGATCTAATCACAGTTTAAACCTCTTTAATCAATATGTACTGATCAATAATCAAACTCATTTATCAGCATTCTCATGTTTCGTGTCATATAACACTGTGGGGGCGTCCAGTTAAACATTTAATCATTTAATTCTTCTTTTGTGGCAAAAAGCTATTTCCCACTTGAATAATCCATGTGGTGTCTGAATTATACAGTTTTCAGACACCACTCATTATACAGTAATAATCGAGTTATTAGTGAAAGGAAACGTCAAGTTTGTACATGATAATAAAACGATCATGAGGATAAGGAACACATCGTGGCCTCGTTGTTCATCCACCTGTGTTGCTTCTATATTCTTTTAGTTTTACCTCTGACGAAGTCAAAAGTAAACGTTGTGTTTGAGCTGAAGGTAACCGGGTTGAGTGTGGACTTCCCATTCCTTCCACTCACGAGGACGAAGCTCACAGCGACGTTCAAGATCTGTTTTACAGGATTTTACTCTCTTTTCAAAAGGATCCCATCATCACTGATCATCCGTGCTTATTTAGGGACCAATATTGGCATGTTTGGTGATGTGGTGATTTATTGATGAACAATCTGTCCTGAGTTCAGACTGAGATGATTAAAAGCTCACAGCATCTCCTTTCTTTGATTTTCTACACTGAGCAGCTTTTCCCACCAACCCGTCGTTGGTTTTCTTTGGTTGTGTTCACTTTTGTTTGCTGTGACAGCAGCTTTGTGTCGAGTCTTTTGCCGTCTTTTGTCCTGTTGACAGAGTTAATGACCTCCTCTCACCCGTCTCCTCCTCCTCTTGAACTCCTCACGCCTCCGAACAAACGAGAGGTTTAATTACTACTGCTGCTGTTTGGGAATCGCACTGAGGATGTTGGGTAAGCTGTAAGATTCTCCTTCATTAACACACAGTTCAACACAGGAGGAGCTGATGGATGCAAACAGAATCTGAGAAAATTGAGCCATTTATGAATTCTGCTGTGTTCGCCCCTCTCACTCCAACCTCTGAATACACTGAACACACTCCCAAGTTACTGATAAAACTTTTATTATAAGTCAGTTTCTCATTGTTTTGCACACAATACTGCATGTTAACACAACAGTAAGTCATGCATCCCAACACCTGTCCTCCATCTTTTCTCTCTTGGTTCAACCAAACAAAACAATAAATGCAAAGTGCTTCTTGTACTGACCACAGATAATGAATCCTTCATCACGAAGAACCAAACACTCAAAAGTATATTATATGAATGCAACATGAAACGTATGAAGAACAGTCTATAAAGAAGGCTCCTGAAAAGACAACCACGTCATCGGGATTCTTACGAGTGATCTGGTCGATGACGTGCATGATGTGCAAAGTTGATCGCATACAAGTCAAACATCCAGGATCAGGACTCAGGGAGTTTTTCAAAGATGTTGTCAAACTTGGCAAAAGAAGGCAAAACAATTGGACAGGCTAGTTTTTTCATCAAGGCGTTATGAGGCAGAATTAAGGTCTTCTTTTAAATCACACCCCCCATAAAACGTACTATACCCAATGCATGTTTTCATTTCATTCAATCTGTTGGATCAAGTGTAAAATCACGAAGCCACTGCTGCATGGATCTGCATAAGTGGTAGAAAATTGATGGATGGATGAGATGTGAAGACCTGACTTAGGACATGAGTAGGACATGAGTAAACTGTATACTTTTAGGAGGTTTTACACTGAAAGTTGTCTAAAACTGACAGTAAATGTCCTCACAATGTCGTTGCACCCTTAAAAAGGTCCGGATGCCAGATGTGATTGTTCCAGAGTGAACAATGAAAGGACAACAAAAGTGAACCAGGAGCAGTATAATCAAAGACAGAAAGAGAGATGGGCAAGTGTTGTGGCACAAAGTGAACAAAATCTATCACCACAGTCTAAAAATCTCTCCAAGGATACTCAGGTTGTGCTTTTAAATCTACTCACACTGTCGTTTACACGTGAACATGCTTCAGAGCAGAACATCCCCATCATCGGGTACACTGTAAACGTCATTACTCTTATTACTCACTACCAGGAAACAGAAACCACAAGGACCGAGGAGTCCTGCATGGAGATTTGCATGCAAAACAACAGTTCATGCATCTGCCTCGCCTTAGAAAAACAACAGTAGAGGATGCAGACGTCTGTGAAGGCAGCTTGCTTGTTCATCTGGCAGAGATCCAAAATGCTTTACAACGTACGAACCTTACGAAATTTAGCAAAATATCGATAAACTCTTATAAAACCAAACCAGCAGGGGGGGTGGGGGGTTCATACATTCCGTCATCGACTGTTTCCCTGCCTGTCATGCTATCTGCAGGGAAGCAGCGTTTGGATTGGTCAGTGTTGTGTGTTTGTGTGCTATTAACGGCCGTTAAAAACACTCCTGAATGGTACAATCAGCTCAGCCTCTGCAGGTCCCGCATGCACAACGGATGCTAAAGGTGCGACAGTCAGCATTTTTACACATTGAACCCAAGTTGGACCACAAGATAAGCTACGAAGTTCTTCCTCACCTCACTGATACTTTTAGTGCTACTCTGCCTCATTTCCCAGAAACCTCTATGACTTCACTAGACGACTCAAGGTGGCGGCTGCGAGTGTTTCGTGTCCAATCACACATGAAAACTGGCGCCGCCAACGGCCAGTGTTGGAAGCCTGGTGATGTGGTGACTACTTAAAGGCCTCGTTGGCGAGCTGCTGTGGCTGGTGAACAACTGCCGACATGCTAGCTAGACAGTAATTTGCAGACGCTAGTCAGCCAAAACAGCTCAACAGACTCGCCTACGTGCTACTAGTTTGCTAACTTCTGGTCAGCAGATTAGCTGGTTAAGTTGCTAACTGGACTAAAATGTATCTATAATTTAAAGTTTAGATTGTACCATACATTTTGGCAGTTAATACTGTGACATAGTAGGATTATGTAAGATTGGATGGTGCGAAAAAGCAAATATGATAACTTTTGGACACAAAACGGTTTCCAATTGGTCAACACGTCAAACACGAGTCAGCAACTTTCTTCTACGTGAAATCTCTGCATAGATTTACTTCGCCTCCGCAGGCAAATTCCACTGAAATAAACTGATTCTGATAATGAAATGTTTGACCCGATATCACGATGAGGCGTATGAATAAATATCATCATTTCCACGTGTCACGACTACGCATTTTAGACTCGTCACTCAACGCCACGTTGTTTCAGTAACACGATCACGTTTACGTTCAAGCAACAAAACTACGGTGAAAGCAGAAGTTTAGGTAAAACATCATGGCTGGGCTTAGAATAAGAACGTAAACTGAGTAAAACAAGAAAACATGTCTCAAGCAAAACTTAAGAAGAAATTACTCTTTCAGAAATTGCCATGTTGTTCATACGCCAATTGGTGAGAGCGGGCTGGAGAAGCCGCTTTCATTGTCAACAGTATCATTAAAGAAAAGAGAAACACAAACGTTAGATACAATTCTAAAAAAGCTCAACCAACGTAATGCTACATAGCTAGCAAATGTGCTTTAAAAACAGGCTATTAATGGCTACTAGTAAGTGTAAACTCTGGTTTCTAGTGGGAAGTAAAACTTGGACCACGACGTGAAGGATGTTACCCCCACGTGTTACGAGTTCTAAGGTATTACCCCTTGTGTCCCGTACTCAGGTCTGCAAAACAAAACGATGTCTTGGTTCTTATGTGTGATCCACGAGACTTCCTGTTCTTCTGTGTTCAGGAACACTAGAAGCGGGAAACACATCGCCCACGAATGATTTGCTTCAAAAACACGCTTTAGCTCCACAAACCGTCAGCATCACTGCAGGGTTTGATGAACTACATTGCATCAGGACACGCCGCTCACACGTTTTATCACATCGCTCTTTGAATTGTCGCTCCTCAGCTACTTTGACTGTTTTGGTAAACCACTGTAACCTGCTGCGCTCCTCTTTTTTTTAAGTTTTGTGCCGTAAAGCAATCCAGCTGAACTTCCTGTTGGTCCAACCTGTAAAATCCCCCCCAACGTAGGTCTGGAGGCTGATCAAATCTTTAAATGAGCCCCTTCCTCGTGGCAAAATGCTGCATGCTGCACCTTTAACATCCGCATCAACAAAGTACAGAAGACAGTAAACATTGTTCTCAGTCTGGGAGAGGTTGTGCTATCTGAGGGTGGGGGAGGGGCGGCGGCGCTCAGGGGCCGAACTGCCTGGAAGACTGGTACTGGCTGGGCACTTTGGGCTTGATGCCCTTGCTGTTGTAGTAGTCAACCACCTGGTTGGGCACCTCTGCTAACACACTCTTAGCCAGAGCAGCTGGAGACACCTGAGGAGGAGACAGAAGGAAAATCATGCTGGATATGTGGTTCACTCTACAAACATGAGACAGGCTGCTCATTCAAGTGTTCGTCTCTGAGAAAAACAGGCGTTGGAATGAACAGGACAAACATTCTAGGTTCCTATTTGAAGGATTATTGTCATGGTTTCACATTTTGTAGACAATTTATCATGAATCCCCTTCACATTCACATTTTCCCATCATCCATCAGGGTTTTTAAGACTGACTTTCTTTGTTCCAGACAGCCATTTGTTCCAGTTCATTACTGTACATGGTGAAAATCAAACTGCAGAGAGTAAACCTGTTCTCCAAAAGTCTCACTTTATAGATGCTTTGAGTTGGCTGCTGAAAACAGCAATAATGGTGATTTTATGAGGACAGAGGTGTCAGTCTAACTTTAACTTTTCACTTCAGATCGCAATTTTCTTTCTCTGGATATTCAACAATTTGCAGCCGAGTCTGAAGCGGCTGGAATGAGAAGTCAGCACCTCGGAGTCTGAGGCAAAGGTTTTCTTTCAGGAGGTGGTTCTCCAAAGGAGGTTCAGTATTCTGGGGGAACTTGTGAAAGAACAAAAGGAACATGGAGCATGAGACAGATTGGAGTGGCGTCAGCAGAGATGCAGGTATTGTACCGACTCGAGAGGAATATGAGCATCGAGATCAAGTTCTCCATATATGGATATACAGCTGATCTAATAATATAAGGATAATAAATAATTAGATTGTGGCTGTAAGAGGTTGAAACTAGTTTACTTGGCAGAGCTCAGACATCTGGAAGGAGAACCACGGTCCTTCGTGTCCAAATGACCCAGTTGAGGTGATTCAGGATTCAACTGATCTGGATTCCCCCCGTGGAGGTTTTCATGAGCATGTCCAGCTGGGTGGACATCTCAAAGCTGATCTAATCAGGCCATGGGAACACAAGGAGCTGCAGGACAAAAGGCTGACGAGAAGAACTAAACAGACGCCAAATTTGATGCTAAAGCTAACGTTAGCTGTTCTGGCGAGCCCTCCCGTTCCGTGACGGACGTATTCAACGTTGGCAAGTACGTATCAGCTGCTGCTGGGCTATCTCAGGCTGTATTGTCCTTTTTATTTGGTCGTTGGAGTCGCCATCATGGTGATTGTCGTACATTATTGGGTGTCGAGAAGGGGACGGCCATTGTGCTGAAGGCCCAACATTCAGAGACACCAATAGTCCGAAAAATGTCCCATTGAACAGTTTGTTACCCTGAAAACAAACGGCCAAAAAACACCCTCTCGCCATGAAGTACATGAATGATTATTATTAGAACAATACTTTTAATGACGTCGGTTGGAACAAAGTATTTCATCAGTCAAACACATTTCCTCAGGTTGAAATCAGCTGACATCTGAGTATTTCTTTCCCCCAACAAAAGTTCTGCAGTGGTTTAAAACCGTTCATAAGAACCCACAAAATCAGCTTTTTATAAAAGTATCCATGCAAATATTTCGGACAATAATCCGTTCTTTGTGATAGCTGCAATATTTCCTGAGCCCATTCTAGTTCCCCAGAGGACAAACCCTGCTCTCGCGTCAGCCTCAGGACTTGGCTGTCACTACCTCATGTGTCTTTACTGTTTGCTTTACTGTTTACTGTCAGCGTCTTTGTTGTCCAGAGAGGTTTCTGTTCACCATGAAACAGGGCGATGATTCAACCTATTTAACAATGAAATAAATCGAATTGACTAATATTCGACTGTTAGAGATGATCGATCTGCGGTTGTTTAATTTTAGTGGAAATAACCTGAAATGAGTTGCTGCCTTGTAACAGATCAGAGAGGAACGTACAAGATGAGTAACTAATAATATAGACATTCAGCCCCTTAAATATATGCACACAAAAGGAAAACATACATATTGTACGGACTATATGGCAGAGTGGATTCTACTTTTGGGAGAAATCCCAGACAGCAGCAGGTGGAGAGTCTCGGCCTCGTTCTACTGCTGTCAAATGAGAATTTGCTTCATTTTGGTCCACAGACAGAAACTCTCTTTCATCACACAGATTAAACCCAGGAGGGGAGAAATATACCCAGTGTCTGTAAAAATGAGTCCAAACTGAGGAGATAAATCTCGTCTGTACAGTAGAGGCTGTAACCTTGTTGAAGACTTGAAATTCATTTTGAGAGAAATAAATTATTTCCCACTTATGACTGCTTGGCAGATTGCCACCTCGTCTCCCTTTCTTAAAATGTGAAAATCTAATTTCCTCAATAACTTCACACTCCCGTCCTCCACTTCCAATCTGCTCTGATCCAGATTCAACACTCCTCTTCTTGGCTTATTACTTTCACAGTCATCCACAGTTCCAATATATTTGGGGGCCAGACAAAGTTATATATACACACACTGTATCATGTTATATCAAGAAGACATCTTTCACATTAACACCCCATCTGCTGCCCATACTTAGAGGCTTTTAGCGCCTGATAACAGCTGAATGTGTTCGTAATAACGACTTCATTTACAGGGAAAACAACAAGTGCTTCAACAGCGAGGAACAACAGATTATAACTAAATGAGCAAATGGTTCTTTTGGTCCACCTCCCACTGATGTTGTTCTACAACGAGGGCCACAGAGTCGATCGTAGCTCATTTTAATTAAAAGGTAATTAGTTTTGTAGATTGTTTTCACTTATTGCTGATTGAAGGTAATTACTTCCTGCTGCTCTCCTTTCACAGTAAAAGCATTGCATTTACAGCTCATTGTAAAGCAGCTTAGGAAAAGAATGACATTGTCACTGAGGTTAGCACAGACTTGTATACTATGTGTTATGATGATGCCCGTCGAGGTGTCCGTTATGAATTAATGGACCACTTGAAGACGTTCAGGATCCTCAAAGTCCATTAATTCCTGATAAAGGACACCTCAATATCCCACTGATACCACGGTCACTTTCCAATGCCCCCCCAAAAAATTAAGACAATTCAATTATATTTTCATGCCTTTTGCTGCCAAAATGATTCCTTGGTAAGCCTGTGGGTTTGACTAATACCTGGAAACGCGATGCTAGCAAGAGTCAAAGTCAACAACAAACGGTGTCATTTTGTTCTTGTCTTTGTGTTGATATCATCTTCTATTTGATTGTCTAGGTTAGTTCGATATCGACCCATTCTCATTCCCAACCCGTCACCTGCAGATGCTTGGTCGGGACCTTTTGGCCTCAAAGCTACCTGCTTAGCTTTAGTAAAGGATCAAGGCAGCGTTGACTCAGTTGTACAAAGGACACCAACAGCGGCATCCTAGGGGACAGTCTCTAGCAACAGAAAAGAATATTGTGTCCCACAAGGAACAAAGAATCTTGAAAATAGGAAACAATAAAGGACCTAAAATCGCTCCTTGTGGAACTCCTCTGTAGAACAGAACTCTAGGACAAAGACGGCAACAAAGAAAGTCACTGCCGGCTAGACAAATGAACATCTGTGTTGAACTGGAAACAGATGTTTTTTAAGTCCATCCGATAGACTCACGTGTTTGAAGTTGCGGAAGGGGACGAACTGGACGATGTCCCGGAGGACGGGCTCTCCTTTGGGCGATCGCAGGATCCCGTCGTCGCCGTCCAGCATCTGCATGTCGCTGAAGTCTGCGTTCCCGATGCCGACGATGATGACGGACATCGGGAGGTGGGAGGCCTGGACGATGGCCTCCCTCGTGTCGGCCATGTCGGTGATGACGCCGTCCGTCAGGATCAGCAGGATGAAGTATTGCTGCGAGACAGAGATCGTAAAAACAATCGGAGGTTCTCAGGTTGACGTAGTTAACATATATATTTTTTATCTTTAACAGAAAATATAATGTTGAAACTATATAAGAAATGTCAAAGAGGACCTTTTATGTAATCACAAATATGAAGCTAAAATCCAAAAAATCACAACACGAAAAAGTCAATGGTGAATTTCTCGATGCACCTGCTGTATTGCTAATGTTTTGCGATGCATCAAACCAACTTCACATCTGCTCTCAAATGTCAAAAGTGAACCGAACATGACTATAAAGTAACTCAGACCAAAAGAAGTGCAGTTGTGTTTTTCTTTTCTTTCATTTTTCATGTATTTGACATTTCTGTTTACAGGCTGTTTCAGTCTCCACCGTCTCAAACTGGCTGAAGACCAACGGTGAATAAATTCCACCAGAGTTGTTGCAGTTGTTTTGTTATTTGCTGAAACAATGTCACTTATCCATTTACTCTCTCAGATACTCAACAAGTACTTGTCAGGTGATTGGGCGAACCATCTGTCAATCAAGCTGAGGAAGGAAAACGCCTTTTCATCACGAAAAGTCTTTCGGTTTTTTTGCTCTTCTTTCAATAAAGAAATGCTCTTGTAGAATCTATGCTAATCTCTTTAGGAGCCGCCATTGTTGTTTTGAACAAACAGTTAAGCCACGCCCATAACTGCCAGTAGCTGATTGGTCAGAACCACCGTGGTTTGGACCAGGAGACAACCTCCGGTTCGTGTTAAAGCTGCATTCTCTCTAGTGTCCACCAGGGGGCGACTCCTCTGGTTGTATAGAAGTCTATAGAAAATGACTCTACTTCTCTCTTGATTTATTCCCTCAGTAAACATTGTAAACATGAGTTTATGTCTCAATCTCTAGTTTCAAGTCTTCTTCAATACAGCATGATGTTCATTTAGTACATGATGGTCCATTTAGAGTCACACAGACCATAAAGCAGGGGATGCTTTAGGGCGGGGCTTCATCTCACCATGGCCTCTTTGGTGTGGACCTCCTGCGAGGCGGAGTTGGCGACCTTCTGGATGATGGGGGCGATGTTGGTGGGACCGTAGAGCTGCAGCTTGGGGAGGCAGGCCTGGTAGGCCTCCACCACGCCCTGGATACCTGACAGCAAACATACATCAGAGTCAAGAAGCACAAACATGAATTCACTCAAACACAGGAATCTGAAAAACATCCCTGATTTTGAGAAATCTTTTTCGACACATTCCTGAACATTAAATCTTTTTAATGGTTCCAATGTTTCCTCCACAAACACAACCAGACTCTGGAGGACCAGTCAGGTTCACTCCGTGTCTCTCTGGATGTGTTTAGAGGCGTCCCAGCATGCTCGGCGGCAGCAGTGGTGTGGTTTAGTGTCTCCTTCCTTCACACACACACACACACACACTCACACACTAGGCTAACACTTTCCCCTGCTTCCAGTCTTTGTGCTAAGCTAGGCTAACCGTTTCCCCCTGGTTCCAGTCTTTGTGCTAAGCTAGGCTAACCGTTTGCGTTGCTTTTCATTAAAAATGAAAAAACTTAATTTCATCTGACAATTAAATAACTTTATAACTTTAACTGAATGGAATAAGAGTGTGTATCTAATAGAGTTGGCTGAATGTTTTCATCATCAGTGAATCAGCTTCATAGTTTCTCAATTTAGCAATTAATTCAAATTATAAAAAAGTACATTTTCACACTGAGTGGAGCTTTAGAGGAGTTCATCAGACTCCTTCACCTCCTCCTTCACCTCCTCTGACTGACGGAGCTCCTTCGATCTGCCGCCTCGTCACCAAACTGATTCTCGGATCAAAGAGTTTCTCTGACTTCTGAAGCTCAATATCAAACATTTGACTCTTTTTATATTATTCTCTTTTTCAAAGAGAACGAGAAAATCAAAGCTCCTACCTGCACACTCTGGGTTCTCCTCGTTAAAATTCACTGCAAAGTCGTGGGAGACCTGGAGGAGGAAGAGGAAGAGGAGGAGGAGGAGGAAGGAGGAAAGAGAGGAAAGAGGGAGAGGAAGAGGAGAGGGAGAGAGAGGGGAGATACAGGAAGTCTGTTTGATCTCATCATCAGAAAAAAACACTTTTCACTCATCACTCATGGGCAGAATAGCTACGGTTACAATGACAATACTTCCTAAAATCAATGAGCTATTCACAATGATACCATCTCAACCACCCACTCCTGCTTCAAGTCGCTGGACTCAATCGTTACTCAATTCTACTGGAAAAATAAAACACCAAGAATTAAACTGGCCGCTCTACAAAAACCAAAAACACAAGGAGGACTTGACTACTCTCTAGCAAATAAACTTCAGTACATTCTTAAATGGATCCACCCAGCCAATCAGACAACACATGGTTAGATATAGAACAGACAGTTTGTGAGGACATTCAGATTTCTGACTTACCATTTTTAAGCCAATCCATCAAACGCCATCCTTGTTTCAATATACTAACAACAGCAGAACCTCTGACAGCCTGCTGGAAACTCCACAAAATCACTGACATCACTTTTGCACCTTCATATTTTACTCCCATATGGACAATCCTGATCTCTAAGTCACAAGACACCTCTACATCTCCACACATGGTCCGCTAAAGGCCTCACTCATCTGAAACACATCTTCAATAATGACACCATGGCTTCATTCCCTCACTTGGTTCAGAAGTACGGCATCAGGAGCAATCAATGTTTGGAATATCTGCAACTCAAATCCTCCGTTCAATCCAAACTTACCACTAAGGCCACTAACCTAGAACTACCCCCTCAACCTCAGAATGAATCAATATCCCCTCTTCAAACAAGTTCATCTCCAAAATATGTCGAGTAATATCACAGTCTGACAAAACATCATCCACAGCATCAAGAAGATGTGAATCAGACCCGTCCATCACTCCTGATGCTGGTTTCTGGAACCAAATCTGCAATAACTTCTACTTCATGACTAAAAATGCCAATTTACAACTAATCCAGTGTAAAATACTTCACAGAGTTCATGACACGGGCAAAACATGTTTCAAATGGGTTCACGTCAGATATCTGTGCACATTGCACTCAGACAGCCGGACAGCTTTGTTCACGCCACCTGCACTGCACACAGTTCATCACTTCAGGAGGACATAAGTGAGTCCCTGTCTGTCCTCCTGCTGCCTCGTCCCTTTGTCCCCTTCACTGTGCTGACGAGACATCTCACCGATACATCGGAGTAAAACAAACCGCTGATTCCTAACTATCGCCAAGAACACGATCCTGACCTGGAACTCAAGGAATAACACACACATCGCACGCTGGAGAAACTTCATGATCGAGTATATTTCAATGGAGAATCGAACCTCGTCCATCATATACAATACAACAGAACATTCCACCTGTCATCCCTCACGATGTTTCTGCAAACATGACACCACCCATTCTATTAATATTGAAATATATAGTATATACACCGGTATATATATATATATTTTTTTTGTGTATTTTTTACTATTGTTGATTTCTGTTTTGTTTTTAATATCAGTTTTTCTTGCCGGACAACCAATTGAAACCCACGTACATGCATACATGAACATCCATATGCACACATACTTACCTGTTTTTCATTTTTTATTTTTTTTGGTTTGGTTTGTTTAATTATTATTTTTATATTTTTTTCCCTTCATCTCAAAAGGCTCAAGGACATTCTCTCACACACACACACACACACACACACACACACACACACACACACACACACACACACACACACACACTGACTATATGATGTTTGCTGGCTTTTATCCCACTGTTCTTGTCATCCTCTTGTTGTCTTATGTCTATGTATCGTCTTAATATTGTCTCGTGTCTTTCAATAAAGAAAAAAACAAAAACATCCTCTCTCTCTCTCCCTCTCTCTCTCTCTCTCTCTCTCCCTCCCTCCCTCCCTCCCTCCCTCTCTCTCTCTCTCTCTCTCTCTCTCTCTCTCTCTCTCTCTCTCTCTCTCTCTCTCTCTCTCTCTCTCTCTCTCTCTCTCTCTCTCTCTCTCTCTCTCTCTCTCTCTCTCTCTCTCTCTCCCTCTCTCCCTCCCTCCCTCTCTCTCTCTCTCTCTCTGTCTCTCTCTCTCTCTCTCTCTCTCTCATACGTTATTGTATTTGTCTGTTATATTGCTGTACTATACATACATAATGTTTTACTATAGTACTATATGTCACTTCATATATCCTGTACTTTATTATGTTAATATGTTTTACTCTTTTATTAAATGATATAAGAGGCCTTTATTATATTTCTACATTGAAAGTGTCTTTACTCAATCCTAAGATATTCATATTTTGATGTAAACTCTCACTTTAATTACTCTTGTATAGTTTATATTTATTATTTATAATTATTACGTTTGCTAACATTAGCCACCATAAGCTAGCGTTCAAGAAAAGGCTGAAAGCAGCGAAACAAAAGAAAAAGTTTGTTAAAGAGTGAAAGTTGTTTTTTTTCTTTTGTTCTGAAGATTTCAACGTCAAAACTCGGACGTTGAAACGCAGCGTTTGCAGCTTCTTGAATGGAAATAATCAGCATCAGACAAGCAGCATCATGGGAAGGGAAGTGAAGGGGCAGCACCCCGGGGTGACGAGGAGGAGGCCGGCTGGTAATTACCACAGCCCCCCCCCCCCCGAAGACAGAGAGCATGCTGGGACATTACCTTGTAGTCAGGAGGGATCTGAGCTCCGAAGCCGAACGCCGGGAACATTTTGTCACTGAGAGAAGAAGAAAGAAAGAAAAGAAAGTCAGAGAGTAAAAATGTAAACGAGGGTCTGTGATTGGCTGCTGAGTTAACGAGCTCATTCAGACCGGCCGCTACGTCGACACAAAGCACAGACATGACTTCTGATTGGCTGTGAGAGCGTCAGCTGATCATCGATGTCCTGATCAAAAAGCTTGGGACAGAATCATTCCTACAAAATACGACATGAAAATAGTTTGTTCCTCGTCATGTAACTTGCGTACGTCAGAAACAGATAAGATAAGATAAGATAAGATAAGATAATCCTTTATTAGTCCCTCAGTGGGGAAATTACAGGATTACAGCAGAATTGCTCACAAGTAATAAATGAAGATAAAAAAATCAAGTAGTATAAATAAACTAAACAGTAAACAGTAGTAAAAAAAAAAAAAAAAAAAAACGGCACTTCTGTTTAACTCAACCTAACTCCGCTGTTTCCTGTGAACAGAAGTTTCTTTTCTGTCTTCATGTAGCGAGCAGGAATTGACACGTGTTGCTGGACCTTCGGAGGAAGACGAAGAATAAATGAGGAGTAACGTTTCTTAAGATATCATACGTATGTGTGAGGAAACATCTGATTTTAACTACACTCCAGGAGTTCCTCAAACTG
Organism: Lycodopsis pacificus; assembly: GCA_028022725.1. Taxonomy (NCBI): domain Eukaryota; kingdom Metazoa; phylum Chordata; class Actinopteri; order Perciformes; family Zoarcidae; genus Lycodopsis; species Lycodopsis pacificus. The sequence continues at coordinate 28,380,035 of CM051695.1, forward strand.
AACCCTGCAGACAGAAAGACCTTCAGGGTTTTTCTCTTCACTGAGAATAAAGTACAACCTTTCTAAAGATGTGACATCATAAAAGTGAAGCCTGAAGGTTTGAACAGTCTCTCAACAGAAGAAATGAAACCTGGCAACTTCAAAAACCCAAATACTAGAAGAGAAAGAAGGGAGAGCTAAGAGCATTCTATCAGCGCTTCTGTATCTGAATAAAACATGTCGTTACAGGAACAGAAGCTCAGGTCGTCGTTCTGAGTGTACTGTCCCTTTAATGAATGGACTCCTGTGATTGGCTGCTGCGCTGTGACTCAGACCCACCTGTCGTAGTCCTGGCAGATCTCCCCCACGGCCACCAGGGCCTTCAGGTACTCGTTGGGCTGGTACGGGTGGATGTAGTGCAGAGAGCAGCTGTTTCGAGGATCTCCGTTAGACGCCGTGAAGTCGATGGCTACCTGGAGACACGGCGACCAATCAGAGACCAGCGTCAGTTAGTCGGCTAGCGAACACGTTGGCTGGTTTACTACAGCTGTCTGAACCCCAAATAAACTGATTTAACTGCAATAAACGGATCAACAAAGATGCAGAAACAACTACATAATAATGCCGACTTGTAAAAAGTCTGAATTCATGTTTAGTTAGTTCAAGACGACAAGGAAATGACTTTCAAATGCTGCTTTTCTGAATGCAGTCTGGATCGATCGGTGCTATGCTAAGCTAACATTGTCGCAGCTCACCACTCAACATAACGTCGCGCAGGTGTAGATACGGCAGCGTGTCATCGTGTCCCGTATGGTTCACACACACGTTGATACACACCGGCCTCTGCTGATACAGAGCCGAACGCGACGCTCCGGCGTAAACACGTCGCACGGAGAGGACGTTTGCGTCGGTGAGTGGTGGCTGATGAGTCGGGACTTTCACACAGGAAGCAGCTGTTCGATCCCAACAGGGGCGTCGTTAGGCCTGTTTCAGGGGGGCTGAAGCCCCCTAAAATGTTCTTCAGCCCCCCCAAATAATTTGGCATTATTGGCTTTAAAAAAAAAAGAAAAAAAAACTTTCGTTTTTATTTTTATTTTGGTGATGTCATTAAATTAAACTATTGTTTCTCACATGGACAAGTGGACAAATATTTATAACTAACATGCTACATATGTGCGTGCCTTCTGGTTTGTATGTTTTCTCACCCTTCAAATTACGATCCTGCTCATAATACAACAAGCAAACAAGTCAAAGGTGGACCTGTCGGGTCCATTCTGCAGCCAATGTGTGCGGCCCTTTAAGAACCAGGATTTGGGAGTGACGCGGATATGAAAGCTAGTTCATCCGTCTTTGCTTTACAAGCAGGACAATTATTTCTCTCTTTATTTGAGAAAAGTTCATATTTGTGTTGTCAGATTCCACTATGACCCTGAAATGCTGTCTCTCGTGTGATCTATACTGCATGCAAGCAGAACTACAGAGCAGAATCGATGAACTGTCTGAAACAATGGACATCCACGGCCCCAAGCGCTGCGCAAGCAAACATACCGCTCCCCTTCGGCTCAGCCCCCCTTTCTTTGAATCCTACAAACGCCCCTGGATCCCAACGGCCCCCCTAAAGCCTGAACCCTCAGGGACCAACTGACATCACTGGTACCTTGATGACAACAAAACATTTGATCGTTTAACGTTGTTTTAAACGTCTTCGTGGCTCTCTCTCTTTACGAGACGAGCGGTAACTGTCAAATGTATTTACTTGTTTTTGTCTAAACAGCTTCGATAAGCAAAATTAGAACAAATATCTGATTAATAAACCAGGTGTATATTATAGTTCATGCTGTTATTCCTGAGTGCATGTGTTGTAAAGGACCATCTTGAATCCTTAAAGGCGCTACAACTAACGTTCATGTGGTGGTGGTTCTGTCGCCCCCTGTGGTCTGAAGCGGTAGTGTCTCTGAGCACCAGACCTTTAGAAAACCTCTCATGTTGCTGCAGCAGGTCTGACGGGCTGCCCTCTCAGTCCTGGTTCTGGTTCTGGTTACGTAACTAATTCATCTAATCTAAGAACACGTTATGTCACAAAAAACTGGATTAATAAATATATTTATCATGAAGGAAAAACCGACACTTTACCATATTTAGAAATATAGCTTTTCCTTCCCTAAAATAAAGCTCAGCGTGTTCCAGAGGGGATCGTTGCAAATGCACGAACACAAAGGGCTTCTGTGGTTTCAACAAAAACAATCATCTGATTGGAAGCACAGCTCCCCCCTGGCTCTGCTGCTTCCTCTCTGGTTGACATGCTGAGTGTTTGTGAGCCTGCCGGGTGGTTCACCTCAGTGGAATGTTCCAGAGTGGAACCACTGAATGACTGCAGGTTGGAGCAGAGAGCTTCCTGCTGATTCAACATTTCAACATTCGGCAGAGACTTCGCTGCAGGAAGTGAAGCTGTTCAGCTGAGTGTTTAACACGAGTTAACGAACACGACGGCGCTGAGCGACATCGTCGTTGTGTCTCTGCCAGACTGAAGCAGTCGCGGTGTATCCCAGCATGCACCAGGGGAGGTTTATTACAATCACGCTGTGTTTAGGAAAGTTTAAATCAAGCTGAGATGAACAACAGACTCTTTCAGAGTCAAGCTAGCCAACTAGCTAATTAGCAGACAGCTGGCTAGCTATCAGGCGGCAAAAAAGTGAAGCCAAAGCTTCACGTGTTAAAGCTGCATTCTCTCTAGTGGCCACCAGGGGGCGACTCCTCTGGTTGTATAGAAGTCTATAGAAAATGACTCTACTTCTCTCTTGATTTATTCCCTCAGTAAACATTGTAAACATGAGTTTATGTCTCAATCTCTAGTTTCAAGTCTTCTTCAATACAGCATGATGTTCATTTAGTACATGATGGTCCATTTAGAGTCACACAGACCATAAAGCAGGGGATGCTTTAGGGCGGGGCTACACGCTGATTGACAGGTCGACACCAAAGACGTATACGCGTCTCTACGTCTCTCCTCCTCAGTCCACAACAAACATGGCGACGGTCGTATTCAAAGGTGGCGACAGTGAAATCGGCGAACTCAAAACTGGTTAGACTGGTTAAACTGGTTAAACTGGTGAGACTGGTTAGACTGGATAGACTGGTGAGACTGGTTAAACTGGTTAAACTGGTGAGACTGGTTAAACTGGTTAGACTGCTTAAACTGGTGAGACTGGTTAAACTGGTTAAACTGGTTAAACTGGTTAGACTGGTTAAACTGGTTCGACTGGTTAGACTGGTTAAACTGGTGAGACTGGTTAAACTGGTTAAACTGGTGAGACTGGTTAAACTGGTTGAACTGGTGAGACTGGTTAAACTGGTGAGACTGGTTAAACTGGTTAAACTGGTTAAACTGGTTGAACTGGTTAAACTGGTTAGACTGGTTGAACTGGTTAGACTGGTTAAACGGGTTAAACGGGTTAAACTGGTTAAACTGGTGAGACTGGTTAGACTGGTTTAACTGGTTAGTGGTCCCAGTGATGCTCCTGCACGTGTCACCGTGGTTACCGTTTCCACAGTGACATCGGAAATTACTCCAAGTGCACGGGACGCTTGTTTTATTTATTTATTTTCTTCTTCTCTTGAAGAGGATGATGACCTGAGTATGCATGTGTGTGTGTGTGTGTGTATGTATGTGTGTGTGTGTGTATGTGTGTGTGTGTGTGTGTGTGTACGTGTATGTGTGTGTATGTGTGTGTGTATGTGTGTGTGTATGTGTGTCTGTGTATGTGTGTGTATGTGTGTGTGTGTGTATGTGTGTGTGTGTATGAGTGTGTGTGTATGTGTGTGTGTGTGTGTGTGAGTGTGTGTATGTGTGAGTGTGTGTGTGTATGTGTGTGTGTGTGTGTGTATGTGTGTGTGTGTGTATGTGTGTGTGTGTGTGTGTGTGTGTGTATGTGTGTGTGTATGTGTGTGTGTCTGTGTGTGTGTCTGTGTGTGTATGTATGTGTGTGTGTGTGTGTGTGTGTATGTATGTATGTATGTATGTGTGTGTGTGTGTGTGTGTGTGTGCTCACTGTAAACTGGATCTGACAGCCTCCCATGATGTAATCCAGGAAGGAGTGCATCTTGATGATCTGCAGACAGAACATTTCATATTTTAAAGGTTTCAAATGAAGTGAAGTGACGTCAGGCTTTCATCAGCTGACTGGTATCGTCCAATCAGCGTTACCTGTCCACCTGATGACCTCCTTCCTCCCACCTGAGCCTCGTTCCCTCGTCAGCCCTGCAGCACTTCGAGCAGCTTGCTGTCTCGTGTCTTTGCTTTTCCACCATCGGTCACGTGTTTCCTTCTTGGACTCATGAATCTTTGAATCCACCCTTTTAGATTCAGGTCTGCTGGTTCAGACTCTGACTTCCTGGTTTTCACCTTTGCCAACAAACATCTCCATTAAAGGAGAACAGAAAGCGTGACTGGAGTTTGTGTCTTCATTCGTCTCTGAATATGATGATGAATGCATCATCTTCATGAGATCACATGACGTATGCTGATCCCCTCTCTTCTGTTTCTTCATCACTGACGGCGTGTTGGAAACAGCGCAATAGACGACGGTATGGAGTTTGACATCTGTCATCTTTGTATTTATGAATCATCTCAGGACTGAAAACACTCCTCCCTCTGTGGAGTAACAGTAAAGCTACAGCAGCAGAGAGTGAGATGTTTGAACTCACTCTCTCACATAGACAAGCAGTCATGATGACGTGTTTGAAATATTATATTTAGAAATACATGTAAACTGAATATATCCAAGTTACCGTTGAATGACACCAGCGTTATGTTTCCTATATGCCAAGCAAAACTGTTATTAATGTAATGTCGCAGTTTTAGAATCATTCAATAATATTGCTATTAATACAGTATTTTAAATAAATAAATAATAATAATGAGTTACTTATAAGATAATACATTTGAGCTGTAATTACGTGGAGGACCGTCATCTCTATGAAGTCTGATTTATGTCTTTATTCTCTGTTATTAGTTTAAATAGCAGATCATGTGCAGAATCAACAGCGACATAGAGCGGAGTGTCGTCTGCATAGAGGTGAAGATCAATGCTGTGCTTATGGATCGTGATCCGTAGTGGTGGAATATTAATATTCCATATAGTACAGTGGACTCAGGTCAGAGCCTTGTGGTACTCCATGTGGAGTATTTGGGTTTTTAATGAACACCTCTCTGTTACGTGCTAACATTGCTAACTGTTGTTTTACTGTTAAAATGTAGTTTTTTTAGCTGAAGTAATGTTAGTTTGTCATCACCTCCACCAAGCAGGTTGTGTTCTTCAGTTTGTTCTTCAGGATTACAGAAGAACTACTTTCATGATATCGGTGGAAACGTGAAAGAATCACAGGACTACAAACAATATTCTTTACTTTCTGTAGTTGGCCTCCGCGGGGTTAACTGTGCTGTTAATGAGCCAAACGAAACCCTCACATGTCACATTTCCTAGCAGCACTTGAACACACCGTGAGGGACAGAAATCAGGTGTTTTGATGAGTCGGTCGGTCACCTTGCACTGGTTCAGAATGACGATCCCAGAGTTCCTGTAGTTCTTCTTCTTGACTGTGTATTTGGGATTCAAGCACGGCCACTGCACCTGAAAACACACAGTCATTATTACAGCGAGTTATTGTCACATAAACATAAATACAAATGTAAAGAAGCAATTAGGAACGATACAAAAACCTCAGGACATCACATATGTGAGCGACTCACAATAACAAGAAGAAATCACAGAACGGCCATTTCTAAAACAATAAAAGCTTCATGCACAAAAGAATATTAAAGTAATTAATACAAGTATTTGAACAGGAGATAAAAATCTGTTCATCAGAAAACAGCATGAACATTTAACTTTAACCACGACTTCAAGAAAACGACTACAAGTAGCATTTAAAGCGTTCGAGTCATTTTTCATTTTAATTATATTTTTTAACTCTTTATGACTCATTCCACTTCTCTCTTCATGACGTTTTATTTCCTTTGAAAAGGATTCTATTTACAGTTTAATGTTTTCATGTATATGTGTATATTTATTATGCAACACACGTTGAACTGTGTATGAAATGAGCTTTACAATAAACTTACCAAACCTTCATGAAGTGGATATTTTAACTTGAATGAAGTCGTTTATTTGACCTGAAACTAAATGAACCTTAAACGTTGTGTTGTCACATCATGAAGGAATGTCATATTTCCATCAGGGAAGCAGAGTAACATCTGTTAGATGTTGATGCTTATGACAGGAAACAGACGTCTCAGGTGATTTTCAAAATAAAAGCGTCCAGCAGTTAATCTCTGATCAGTTTTATCCGCTGCAGGTGAAGCTGATCATTGAGATGATAATTGAGTCATAAAAAAGATCATATAAACAACATAACTCCCTCAGAGGTGTGTGTGTGTGTGTGTGTGTGTGTCCTCTGCACTACAAGAGCACAGGCCTGGAATTCAATAAGAATAAAAAGTCATTACATTTAATCTCAAAATTACAATATTGGTCAGAAAGAAATCACAATGAGATATTTCGGCAGAAGTGAGATGAGCGTCCTCACGTCTGACACACGGCCACGTTAACCACAAAACACCTCCGAGCTCCTCACGCTGCTTCAGCCGGCCAGACGAGGCCTCCGAGGATTCACTCTGACTCGATTACAACGAGACCGCGGGAGAACCAGGCGGCTCACGGAGGTTCAGGCTCTATTTGTGTCCGCACAGATGGATGGGGGGGAACCGAGAGCTCCCTGGAGGCCTCGGGTCGGCAGCCGACTGTCAGCTGAGGAAGGAGGCCAATAAATAAAACCTGAACAGAAGAAGAAGAAGAGGTGGGGGAGGGGAGGAAGGGTTCCCCGACGGGACTCGCCTGACTGCTCACATTGTTTGTCCTCCTGTTGGATGACGGCAGCGATGACGACTTCCTGTTTCAGGGTTGTTGGAGGTAACTGCAGCTCTGACCGATCACATGTTCAGAGCTGACTGCATGTAAGAAGTGGACGAAGACGCCAGACAATTGTTTGTGGACTGATGTTTTGAAGCCAACAGTTCAGCATTTCGATTGTCGCCATCTGAACAGACAGAAGTCTTGTGCGGTCCGAACCCGGCAAAAATCACCAAACTTCAACAAACAAACAACCTTTTAACCCCTGGAGACAGAAAGGCAACACTCGCCGATCTCTGGCCAACAACTCGACGTCTTCGTGGTCCTGACACCTTGAGTCGACACTGGGCATGACTAAGATGATGAGTTAACACGCTGTTGGTTTGATCTGATCATGAGATTGGTTGATCATTCACAGCCACAGTCTGAGGCGACAGTGAACGATGAGACCATCAATAGCTTGGTCCTGAACGCAGGTGACAGTAAACTATGCGACGCATTCAACACCTGCAGCGCTTCATGTTTGACTGTCTTCAGCCTCAGAAGAAGGATTCTCTTGAAATGAGAAGTGAAGGAGGACGAGTTCATCAGACCGTCAGAGAGGATCATTACAGTGAAACTATTCGTGTCCTCGTCACTGATAATGAGACAGCTGAGAGGGAGCCGCACATCGTTCATGTGTTTTCAGCCGTGTGTTGTCATCTTCAGGCAGTTTGCAGAGAGAAAAAACACAACCTGAGCATGTGGAGACAGAGCGCCGCTAACGGAGCGTCTGCCAAATGTCTGTCCAACAGCCGTCTCAGGGAACTGCGTCTTCATTCGCTCGGCCTCCGTCGCCGCCGTCCCGGCTAATTACTCCGTCTGTCGACATCAACTGTGCATCAAAGGTGCGTTTTCAAAGGGCGCTCACGCTGCTGGTTGGAGCTTTCACAGAAATCCTGGAGCTGCAGGAACCTGACGGAGATCAGGTCATTTCCTCTTCAAGCTCCCGGGGCTAACGTCTGCTGCTAACTGTGGTTTGCAGCCGCTTTAGCGACGCGGCTAAGCGGAAGCTAACGTCGGTCAAACGGTCACTGTGGTGAGACGGGTTCAGCTGCAGATGTTTTGGCGTAGAACTCTGCAGCCGTGCTAGCAGCTCTGTGAGTCATGCTAACGCTAGCATGACGACGTGCTCACAGTGACGATACTAACATGCTTTCGATTGTTGACCATGTTCATCGTCTTAGTGTTCGCAATTTAAATGCAACATTTGGGGTCACATGGGCTGTTCCCTAGATTCTCCTGGATGTCTCATCGCGTTGTCTCTCAGTGAGACAGCTTGAGAGGTTGATGACTGGACGTATGTGAATGAAACCTTAACGTCTTCGTCTCCTACCTGTCGTCCATCGATGGCTCCTCTCATCTCTTTGAACGAGGCCTCGAACTCACCGATGTAGTCGTGCTTCCCGTTCGAGTCCCAGTCCCACACGGTGCACTGAGTGGACAAAAAAACAGAGACATCTCAGTGGACAGCTGAGTTATGAACCGATGAGAAACAAAAACATGGAACACGTCTGAACCACCAGAGGAGAGACGTCCCTCTGTTATCATGTCACTCTGAGTTATGTAATCATCATTCAGGCACATTCATCCGGTGATGAAGACTCTCGTTATGCAGAATCCTGGATGAAGACTCTCGTTATGCAGAATACTGTCGGAAACGTTTATGCTTCTTCTTCTGAATCTTCTGTCTTTACAACGTAAAACCTAAAAAGCTAGATTATTCGCTTATGTAGATACGTGTAGAGACGCTGTGATAGAGGTGCTGCTGGACCCTCCGTCCACACCATGACGTCCTCCCACTGGAACCAGTGGAACCAGTGGAACCACACTGGTTCCACTGGAACCAGTGGAACCAGTGGAACCACACTGGTTCCACTGGTTCCACGAATAAATCAGACGAGAGCTCTGAATCCAGGACGCTTCATGAAAAATAGATCGGAAGAGGTGAAGAAGAACGCTGGTGGTCTCACAGCGAGATAGGAAAAGATCTCCATCTCATGAATTTACAGAACACACACACACACACACACACACACTATCACACACGTACACACATACACACTATCACACACACACACACACACACACACTATCACACTATCACACACACACATACACACACTATCACACACACACATACACACACACACACACACACTATCACACACTATCACACACATACACACACACACTCACACTCGTGCTCCAGTTCTCATTTCAGTCTGGTGGTTTCATATATTCATGCAGGAGTTTTAGTGAGCAAGTGGGCCATTCACTGTGTGTGTGTGCGTGCGTGCCCGTGCGTGTGCGCGTGTGTGTGCGCGTGTGTGTGTGCGTGTGCGTGTGTGCGTGTCTGTGTGTGTGTGTGCGTGTGTGCGTGTGCCACACGTGTGTGTGTGTGTGTGTGTGTGTGCGTGTGCCACACGTGTGTGTGTGTGTGTGTGTGTGTGTGTATGTGTGTGTGTGTGTGTGTGCACGTGTGTGCGTGCGTGTGCCACACGTGTGTGTGTGTGTGTGCGTGTGTATGTGTGTGCGCGTGTGTGTGTGTATGTGTGTGCGTGTGTGTGTGTGTGTGTGTGCGTGTGTGTGTGTGTGTGTGTGCGTGTGTGTGTGTGTGCACGTGCGTGTGTGTGCGTGTGTGTGCACGTGTGTGCGTGTGTGTATGTATGTGTGTGTGTGTGTGTGTGCGTGTGTGTGTGTGTGTGCGTGCGTGTGCGTGTGCGTGTGTGTGTGTGTGCGTGTGTGTGTGTGTGCATGTGCGTGTGTGTGCACGTGTGTGTGTGTGTGCGCGTGTGTGCGTGTGTGTGCGTGTGTGTGCGCGTGTGTGTGTGCGTGTGTGCGCGTGTGTGTGTGTGTGTGCACGTGTGTGCGTGCGTGTACCTGCAGCTTGCGTTCGTGGTCTCCGCTGCAGAGAGAGTTGAGAGAGACTTTGAAGGTTTTCCACACCGGGTTCAGATTGTTCATCACCGTCTGAGAGACACGGAGGAGACGAGAGGTTAAAAAACAAAGATGGCCGAGCGTCTCGGTGATAATCACAGTCGTGTTCACGAGTCTTTGCTGCGTCCAAACAGCTGCTGCAGCAGAATGAAAGAGAAGCTGCCTGTCTGATGAAAGATGGAACAACAACACTCAGAGTAGAGGCTGCTCAGCCAGCGTTCACCGCTCATAACCAGCAGAAAATGACTTCATATGATCCATGTCGTCATGAACCAGGAAGTATAAAGAACACAACAGTTTATACAATCCCTTTCTGAACCTAACTAAGTTGTTTCTTGTGAAGATGGAAATTGATTCTGAAAAGAATCAAATAAATTGACACGTGTTGCTTAACTTTTGTAGGAAAGCGATGAATGAGGAGTATTATTATTATTTTATTGATAAGTAGTATTGTTTAATTGTTCCAGATGTTTGCTTCTTTAGGTTAGATTGTTTGTTTGATACATTAAGATTGCTTTTTTCTTTTTAATAATCATTTGTTTCATTGAATTATGTTTGGTTGTTTAGTAAGTTGAACTACAGCTACATGATTTCATGTCATTTCACAAGAACTTCCTCACTTTCTCTGTATTGTCTGAGATTAAACTGGCAGGTAGTTTAACAGAAACATGGCCTCCAGAAGCAGCCACGACGCAGCGTTTATTCAGCACGTGAGCTAACAGGTGACAGATACATCGTACTGATGGTTATTGATCAGCCGACAACACAAACCAGAGGTGACAGAGAGGTGGGGCTGTGGTTTGAGCTGATGGCAGCGTATCATCTGTGTTGTGTGTATAACGTGCATTGTGTGTGTTTGTACCTCCGTTCTGTAGACCAGCTGCATCGTGGCGTCGTCGTTCACGCGGTAGATCTCCAGGAACGGGTCGGATTTACTGAAGAAGTCCTGCAAACAAACAGTGAAATGTTTGAGAAAAACAAACAGACACATGTTGATATGTTTTTATATTTATATGTATATTATATTTGTATATATTTAACAGGTTAACTGTGGTCGATGGAGCTCATTTACAGCTACTCAGCAAAAACACGTTAACAACACAAGTATTTCAAATAATCGACGGCTGATTGAGGGATTGATCTGTTTGTTTTATTTATGGAGCAGACGCTTTTATTATGTTCTAGCTGCTGTTTGGGAAGTTCAGATGTTCTGGACATGTGAGGTGATGAAATGTTACTTCTATTTCTGCACAATGTGAAAGGTTAGCGGAGAGGAGAAGAATCTCTGTTGGACAGCAGGTTACAGAGTTTGACTGTCTGAGCAACGTCTGACCACAAAGAGCTTCAACTCAGGCAGAACCGACTCATCTCTGCTGAAGTCTGCAATGTTTAAACGGTCCGAAACTGTTGAATACTACAAAGAGACAGAAAACAACGGCAAAGAGACAAATAACCACGACAAAGAGTTACAAAACAACAACAAAGAGACAAATAACCACGACAGAGTTACAAAACAACAACAAACAGACAAATAACCATGACAAAGAGTTACAAAACAACAACAAAGAGACAAATAACCACAACAAAGAGTTACAAAACAACAACAAAGAGACAAATAACCACGACAGAGTTACAAAACAACAACAAACAGACAAATAACCATGACAAAGAGTTACAAAACAACAACAAAGAGACAAATAACCACGACAGAGTTACAAAACAACAACAAACAGACAAATAACCACGACAGTTACAAAACAACAACAAAGAGACAAATAACCACGACAGAGTTACAAAACAACAACAAAGAGACAAATAACCACGACAAAGAGTTACAAAACAACAACAAAGAGACAAATAACCACGACAGAGTTACAAAACAACAACAAAGAGACAAATAACCACGACAAAGAGTTACAAAACAACAACAAACAGACAAATAACCACGACAGTTACAAAACAACAACAAAGAGACAAATAACCACGACAAAGAGATACAAAACAACAACAAAGAGACAAATAACCACGACAAAGAGTTACAAAACAACTACAAAGAGACAAATAACCACGACAAAGAGTTACAAAACAACAACAAAGAGACAAATAACCACGACAAAGAGTTACAAAACAACAACAAAGAGACAAATAACCACGACAAAGAGTTACAAAACAACAACAAAGAGACAAATAACCACGACCAAGAGTTACAAAACAACTACAAAGAGACAAATAACCACGACAAAGAGTTACAAAACAACAACAAAGAGACAAATAACCACGACCAAGAGTTACAAAACAACTACAAAGAGACAAATAACCACGACAAAGAGTTACAAAACAACTACAAAGAGACAAATAACCACGACAAAGAGTTACAAAACAACAACAAAGAGACAAATAACCACGACCAAGAGTTACAAAACAACTACAAAGAGACAAATAACCAAGACCAAGAGATACAAAACAACTACAAAGAGACAGAATGACTGCAAAGAGACAGTGAACCACAACAAAAACACACATATTGACCACAAACAGACACAGAGCAGCTACAAAGGATAAGAAATGAGACCTTGTCGTCCAGTTTTCTGGCGCTGAACGAGAGCTCGATGTAGTCGTCGTTGCCCGTCAGCTCCTCTGCTGTGATCTGCAGACAACACGAGAACATTTTATAATTAAGACTCGTCTGATTTTATTAATGAAAGTAAACTAAGAGCAAATGAAATGTGATGAAACAGCGATGAGTTCAAATCATTATAATCAGCTTCTTCTTCTTCTGTTTCCCCTGAAGCGTCAACACATTAACATCAGACAGCGACATGAGATGATGGACGACGTGTTACAGAAAACAGAATCATATTCAGATCAACAAACAAGATAAAAGAGAGGAGGAAAGAAAAGACAAAAGTAAGGCTAAGGAAAGGAAGGAATAAGGATTAATGGAAAAGGGAAAGGAAGAGAGGAAAGGAGGGAGAAAAGAATAAAGAAAGGAGAGAAAGAAGGAAGGATGTGCGATGATAAGAAGAGATAGAGAGAGAAAAACAAAGGAATAAATGAAATGAAGAAAGAAGGAAAAGATCAAAAGTAAGGAAGGGAAGAAAGAAAGAAAAGGAGGATAAATGAAAATGAAGGAAAGAAGGAAAAAGGTAGGAAGGAAGAAATGAAGGCTGTAAATAAGAGAGGTACAGAAAAAAGGAAGGAATAAAGGAAAGAAAGAAGGTAGGAACTAGGAAGGGAATGAAATATGGAAGGAAGGAAGGGATGAATGAAAGAAAAAAGAGTGAACGGGTAAAGGAAGGAAGCAAGTAAGGAAGGAAGAAGGGATTAGAAGAATAAGACAGAAAATAAAGAAACAGAAAGAATTTTTTTTAATGAAATAAAAGTTCTGGTTCGCTGCTTCCTGCTCAGAAATCCTTTCAAGGTAAAACCCCCTGAACCGTTTCATGTGTTCACAGAGGTGAAGAAAAACATCAGCGTGGGATTTTCCAGTTGTGGACGAATGACGAAGTAAATCTGTGAGGATCAGAGCTCTCACAGCTGATTGGACGAACCACAGAAGCAGCACCTGAAAAAATCCTGCTTCCTGTCTGACGAAAGGCTTTAATGTCTGAGAGTCAAACACTTCATGTGTGTCAAGAAAGTACAGAGATAAGAGATGATCCCTCACTGGCTTCCCACCCGACAACAACATGGAACTGAGTCACACCACTGGTTTAAAACAGAGACCTCAGTTGATTTCAACTGTGGGAAGAGGGGAAGAAGAAGAAAGAATGAGGGATAGAGAAGGAATGAAGAGAGAAGAAAGAAAAAATTATAGTTGTCAGTTAATTAAAGTTATGATGAAGCAGTTAAAAGGAAACTGTTACAATGAAGCAGCTACAATGAAGCAGTTACGATGAAGCAGTTACGATGAAGCTGTTACGGTAAAGCTGTTACGATGAAGCAGTTACGATGAAGCTGTTACAATGAAGCTGTTACAATGAAGCTGCTACAATGAAGCAGCTACAATGAAGCTGTTACGATGAAACTGTTACGATGAAGCTGTTACGATGAAGCTGTTAAGATTAAGCTGTTACAATGAAGCTGTTACAATGAAGCTGCTACAATGAAGCTGTTACAATGAAGCTGTTACGATGAAGCTGTTACGATGAAGTTGTTACGGTAAAGCTGTTACAATGAAGCAGTTACGATGAAGCTGTTGCGATGAAGCAGTTACGATGAAGCAGTTACGATGAAGCTGTTACGATGAAGCAGTTACGATGAAGCAGTTACAATGAAGCTGTTACAATGAAGCAGCTACAATGAAGCTGTTACAATGAAGCAGTTACAATGAAGCTGTTACAATTAAGCAGCTACAATGAAGCTGTTACGATGAAGCAGTTACGATGAAGCAGTTACGATGAAGCTGTTACAATGAAGCTGCTACAATGAAGCAGCTACAATGAAGCTGTTACAATGAAGCTGCTACAATGAAGCTGTTACAATGAAGCTGTTACAATGAAGCAGTTACGATGAAGCTGTTACGATGAAGCAGTTACGATGAAGCTGTTACGATGAAGCTGTTACGATGAAGCAGTTACGATGAAGCTGTTACGATGAAGCAGTTACGATGAAGCTGTTACGATGAAGCTGTTACAATGAAGCAGTTACGATGAAGCTGTTACGATGAAGCTGTTACGGTAAAGCTGTTACAATGAAGCTGTTACGATGAAGCAGTTACAATGAAGCTGTTACGATGAAGCTATTACGATGAAGCTGTTACGATGAAGCAGTTACGATGAAGCAGTTACGATGAAGCTGTTACAATGAAGCTGTTACAATGAAGCTGTTACGATGAAGCAGTTACGATGAAGCAGTTACAATGAAGCTGTTACGATGAAGCTGTTACGATGAAGCTGTTACGGTTAAGCTGTTACAATGAAGCTGTTACGATGAAGCAGTTACGATGAAGCAGTTACAATGAAGCTGTTACAATGAAGCAGTTACAATGAAGCTGTTACAATGAAGCAGCTACAATGAAGCTGTTACAATGAAGCAGCTACAATGAAGCAGTTACAATGAAGCTGTTACGATGAAGATGTTACGATGAAGCTGTTACGGTACAGCAGTTACGATGAAGCTGTTACGGAAAAGCAGTTACGATGAAGCAGTTACGATGAAGCAGTTACGATGAAGCAGTTACGGTAAAGCAGTTACGATGAAGCTGTTACAATGAAGCTGTTACAATGAAGCTGTTACAATGAAGCAGCTACAATGAAGCTGTTACAATTAAGCAGCTACAATGAAGCTGTTACAATGAAGCTGTTACAATGAAGCTGTTACAATGAAGCAGTTACGATGAAGCAGTTACGATGAAGCAGTTACGATGAAGCTGTTACAATGAAGCTGTTACAATGAAGCAGCTACAATGAAGCTGTTACGATGAAGCAGTTACGATGAAGCAGTTACGGTAAAGCTGTTACGATGAAGCAGTTACGATGAAGCAGTTACGATGAAGCTGTTACAATGAAGCTGTTACAATGAAGCTGCTACAATGAAGCAGCTACAATGAAGCTGTTACGATGAAACTGTTACGATTACGCTGTTACGATGAAGCTGTTACGGTAAAGCTGCTACAATGAAGCAGTTACAATGAAGCTGTTACAATGAAGCAGCTACAATGAAGCTGTTACAATGAAGCTGTTACAATGAAGCAGTTACAATGAAGCCGTTACAATGAAGCTGTTACAATGAAGCTGTTACAATGAAGCAGTTACAATGAAGCTGGTACAATGAAGCAGTTACAATGAAGCAGTTACAATGAAGCAGTTACAATGAAGCTGATACAATGAAGCTGTTACAATGAAGCAGCTACAATGAAGCTGTTACAATGAAGCTGTTACAATGAAGCTGTTACGATGAAGCAGTTACGATGAAGCAGTTACGATGAAGCTGTTACGATGAAGCTGTTACAATGAAGCTGCTACAATGAAGCAGCTACAATGAAGCTGTTACAATGAAGCTGCTACAATGAAGTAGCTACAATGAAGCTGTTACAATGAAGCTGCTACAATGAAGCTGTTACAATGAAGCTGTTACAATGAAGCAGTTACAATGAAGCTGTTACGATGAAGCTGTTACGATGAAGCTGTTACGATGAAGCAGTTACGATGAAGCAGTTACGATGAAGCTGTTACAATGAAGCTGTTACAATGAAGCTGTTACGATGAAGCTGTTACGGTAAAGCTGTTACAATGAAGCTGTTACGATGAAGCAGTTACAATGAAGCTGTTAAGATGAAGCAGTTACAATGAAGCTGTTATGATGAAGCTATTACGATGAAGCTGTTACGATGAAGCAGTTACGATGAAGCTGTTACGATGAAGCTGTTACAATGAAGCTGTTACAATGAAGCTGTTACGATGAAGCTGTTACGGTAAAGCTGTTACAATGAAGCTGTTACGATGAAGCAGTTACAATGAAGCTGTTACAATGAAGCAGCTACAATGAAGCTGTTACAATGAAGCAGTTACAATGAAGCTGTTACAATGAAGCAGCTACAATGAAGCTGTTACAATGAAGCAGCTACAATGAAGCAGTTACAATGAAGCTGTTACAATGAAGCAGCTACAATGAAGCTGTTACAATGAAGCTGTTACAATAAAGCAGTTACGATGAAGCTGTTACGATGAAGCTGTTACAATGAAACTGTTACAATAAAGCAGTTACGATGAAGCTGTTACAATGAAGCTGTTACAATGAAGCTGTTACGATGAAGCTGTTACGGTAAAGCTGTTACAATGAAGCTGTTACGATGAAGCAGTTACGATGAAGCAGTTACAATGAAGCTGTTACAATGAAGCAGCTACAATGAAGCTGTTACAATGAAGCAGTTACAATGAAGCTGTTACAATGAAGCAGCTACAATGAAGCTGTTACAATGAAGCAGCTACAATGAAGCAGTTACAATGAAGCTGTTACAATGAAGCAGCTACAATGAAGCTGTTACAATGAAGCTGTTACAATGAAGCAGTTACAATGAAGCCGTTACAATGAAGCAGTTACAATGAAGCCGTTACAATGAAGCTGTTACAATGAAGCAGTTACAATGAAGCTGTTACAATGAAGCTGTTACAATGAAGCAGTTACAATGAAGCAGTTACAATGAAGCAGTTACAATGAAGCTGTTACAATGAAGCAGTTACAATGAAGCTGTTACAATGAAGCTGTTACAATGAAGCAGTTTCAATGAAGCAGTTACAATGAAGCTGTTACAATGAAGCAGCTACAATGAAGCTGTTACAATGAAGCAGCTACAATGAAGCAGTTACAATGAAGCTGTTACAATGAAGCAGCTACAATGAAGCTGTTACAATGAAGCTGTTCCAATGAAGCAGTTACAATGAAGCCATTACAATGAAGCAGTTACAATGAAGCTGTTACAATGAAGCTGTTACAATGAAGCAGCTACAATGAAGCTGTTACAATGAAGCAGCTACAATGAAGCAGTTACAATGAAGCAGTTACAATGAAGCCATTACAATGAAGCAGTTACAATGAAGCAGTTACAATGAAGCCATTACAATGAAGCAGTTACAATGAAGCAGTTACAATGAAGCTGTTACAATGAAGCAGTTACAATGAAGCTGTTACAATGAAGCAGTTACAATGAAGCAGTTACAATGAAGCAGTTACAATGAAGCTGTTACAATGAAGCAGTTACAATGAAGCTGTTACAATGAAGCAGCTACAATGAAGCTGTTACAATGAAGCAGTTACAATGAAGCTGTTACAATGAAGCAGCTACAATGAAGCTGTTACAATGAAGCAGCTACAATGAAGCAGTTACAATGAAGCTGTTACAATGAAGCAGCTACAATGAAGCTGTTACAATGAAGCTGTTACAATGAAGCAGTTACAATGAAGCCGTTACAATGAAGCCGTTACAATGAAGCAGTTACAATGAAGCTGTTACACTGAAGCTGTTACAATGAAGCAGTTACAATGAAGCTGTTACAATGAAGCAGTTACAATGAAGCTGTTACAATGAAGCAGTTACAATGAAGCAGTTACAATGAAGCTGTTACAATGAAGCAGTTACAATGAAGCTGTTACAATGAAGCTGTTACAATGAAGCAGTTTCAATGAAGCAGTTACAATGAAGCTGTTACAATGAAGCAGCTACAATGAAGCTGTTACAATGAAGCAGCTACAATGAAGCAGTTACAATGAAGCTGTTACAATGAAGCAGCTACAATGAAGCTGTTACAATGAAGCTGTTACAATGAAGCAGTTACAACGAAGCCATTACAATGAAGCAGTTACAATGAAGCTGTTACAATGAAGCTGTTACAATGAAGCAGCTACAATGAAGCTGTTACAATTAAGCAGCTACAATGAAGCTGTTACAATGAAGCTGTTACAATGAAGCTGTTACAATGAAGCAGTTACGATGAAGCAGTTACGATGAAGCAGTTACGATGAAGCTGTTACAATGAAGCTGTTACAATGAAGCAGCTACAATGAAGCTGTTACGATGAAGCAGTTACGATGAAGCAGTTACGGTAAAGCTGTTACGATGAAGCAGTTACGATGAAGCAGTTACGATGAAGCTGTTACAATGAAGCTGTTACAATGAAGCTGCTACAATGAAGCAGCTACAATGAAGCTGTTACGATGAAACTGTTACGATTACGCTGTTACGATGAAGCTGTTACGGTAAAGCTGCTACAATGAAGCAGTTACAATGAAGCTGTTACAATGAAGCAGCTACAATGAAGCTGTTACAATGAAGCTGTTACAATGAAGCAGTTACAATGAAGCCGTTACAATGAAGCTGTTACAATGAAGCTGTTACAATGAAGCAGTTACAATGAAGCTGGTACAATGAAGCAGTTACAATGAAGCAGTTACAATGAAGCAGTTACAATGAAGCTGATACAATGAAGCTGTTACAATGAAGCAGCTACAATGAAGCTGTTACAATGAAGCTGTTACAATGAAGCTGTTACGATGAAGCAGTTACGATGAAGCAGTTACGATGAAGCTGTTACGATGAAGCTGTTACAATGAAGCTGCTACAATGAAGCAGCTACAATGAAGCTGTTACAATGAAGCTGCTACAATGAAGTAGCTACAATGAAGCTGTTACAATGAAGCTGCTACAATGAAGCTGTTACAATGAAGCTGTTACAATGAAGCAGTTACAATGAAGCTGTTACGATGAAGCTGTTACGATGAAGCTGTTACGATGAAGCAGTTACGATGAAGCAGTTACGATGAAGCTGTTACAATGAAGCTGTTACAATGAAGCTGTTACGATGAAGCTGTTACGGTAAAGCTGTTACAATGAAGCTGTTACGATGAAGCAGTTACAATGAAGCTGTTAAGATGAAGCAGTTACAATGAAGCTGTTATGATGAAGCTATTACGATGAAGCTGTTACGATGAAGCAGTTACGATGAAGCTGTTACGATGAAGCTGTTACAATGAAGCTGTTACAATGAAGCTGTTACGATGAAGCTGTTACGGTAAAGCTGTTACAATGAAGCTGTTACGATGAAGCAGTTACAATGAAGCTGTTACAATGAAGCAGCTACAATGAAGCTGTTACAATGAAGCAGTTACAATGAAGCTGTTACAATGAAGCAGCTACAATGAAGCTGTTACAATGAAGCAGCTACAATGAAGCAGTTACAATGAAGCTGTTACAATGAAGCAGCTACAATGAAGCTGTTACAATGAAGCTGTTACAATAAAGCAGTTACGATGAAGCTGTTACGATGAAGCTGTTACAATGAAACTGTTACAATAAAGCAGTTACGATGAAGCTGTTACAATGAAGCTGTTACAATGAAGCTGTTACGATGAAGCTGTTACGGTAAAGCTGTTACAATGAAGCTGTTACGATGAAGCAGTTACGATGAAGCAGTTACAATGAAGCTGTTACAATGAAGCAGCTACAATGAAGCTGTTACAATGAAGCAGTTACAATGAAGCTGTTACAATGAAGCAGCTACAATGAAGCTGTTACAATGAAGCAGCTACAATGAAGCAGTTACAATGAAGCTGTTACAATGAAGCAGCTACAATGAAGCTGTTACAATGAAGCTGTTACAATGAAGCAGTTACAATGAAGCCGTTACAATGAAGCAGTTACAATGAAGCCGTTACAATGAAGCTGTTACAATGAAGCAGTTACAATGAAGCTGTTACAATGAAGCTGTTACAATGAAGCAGTTACAATGAAGCAGTTACAATGAAGCAGTTACAATGAAGCTGTTACAATGAAGCAGTTACAATGAAGCTGTTACAATGAAGCTGTTACAATGAAGCAGTTTCAATGAAGCAGTTACAATGAAGCTGTTACAATGAAGCAGCTACAATGAAGCTGTTACAATGAAGCAGCTACAATGAAGCAGTTACAATGAAGCTGTTACAATGAAGCAGCTACAATGAAGCTGTTACAATGAAGCTGTTCCAATGAAGCAGTTACAATGAAGCCATTACAATGAAGCAGTTACAATGAAGCTGTTACAATGAAGCTGTTACAATGAAGCAGCTACAATGAAGCTGTTACAATGAAGCAGCTACAATGAAGCAGTTACAATGAAGCAGTTACAATGAAGCCATTACAATGAAGCAGTTACAATGAAGCAGTTACAATGAAGCCATTACAATGAAGCAGTTACAATGAAGCAGTTACAATGAAGCTGTTACAATGAAGCAGTTACAATGAAGCTGTTACAATGAAGCAGTTACAATGAAGCAGTTACAATGAAGCAGTTACAATGAAGCTGTTACAATGAAGCAGTTACAATGAAGCTGTTACAATGAAGCAGCTACAATGAAGCTGTTACAATGAAGCAGTTACAATGAAGCTGTTACAATGAAGCAGCTACAATGAAGCTGTTACAATGAAGCAGCTACAATGAAGCAGTTACAATGAAGCTGTTACAATGAAGCAGCTACAATGAAGCTGTTACAATGAAGCTGTTACAATGAAGCAGTTACAATGAAGCCGTTACAATGAAGCCGTTACAATGAAGCAGTTACAATGAAGCTGTTACACTGAAGCTGTTACAATGAAGCAGTTACAATGAAGCTGTTACAATGAAGCAGTTACAATGAAGCTGTTACAATGAAGCAGTTACAATGAAGCAGTTACAATGAAGCTGTTACAATGAAGCAGTTACAATGAAGCTGTTACAATGAAGCTGTTACAATGAAGCAGTTTCAATGAAGCAGTTACAATGAAGCTGTTACAATGAAGCAGCTACAATGAAGCTGTTACAATGAAGCAGCTACAATGAAGCAGTTACAATGAAGCTGTTACAATGAAGCAGCTACAATGAAGCTGTTACAATGAAGCTGTTACAATGAAGCAGTTACAACGAAGCCATTACAATGAAGCAGTTACAATGAAGCTGTTACAATGAAGCTGTTACAATAAAGCAGTTACGATGAAGCTGTTACGATGAAGCTGTTACAATGAAGCTGTTACGATGAAGCTGTTACGATGAAGCTGTTACGGTAAAGCTGTTACAATGAAGCTGTTACGATGAAGCAGTTACGATGAAGCAGTTACAATGAAGCTGTTACAATGAAGCAGCTACAATGAAGCTGTTACAATGAAGCAGTTACAATGAAGCTGTTACAATAAAGCAGTTACGATGAAGCTGTTACGATGAAGCTGTTACAATGAAACTGTTACAATAAAGCAGTTACGATGAAGCTGTTACAATGAAGCTGTTACAATGAAGCTGTTACGATGAAGCTGTTACGGTAAAGCTGTTACAATGAAGCTGTTACGATGAAGCAGTTACGATGAAGCAGTTACAATGAAGCTGTTACAATGAAGCTGTTACAATGAAGCAGTTACAATGAAGCTGTTACAATGAAGCAGCTACAATGAAGCTGTTACAATGAAGCAGCTACAATGAAGCAGTTACAATGAAGCTGTTACAATGAAGCAGCTACAATGAAGCAGTTACAATGAAGCCATTACAATGAAGCAGTTACAATGAAGCCGTTACAATGAAGCAGTTACAATGAAGCCGTTACAATGAAGCAGTTACAATGAAGCTGTTACAATGAAGCAGTTACAATGAAGCAGTTACAATGAAGCTGTTACAATGAAGCAGTTACAATGAAGCAGTTACAATGAAGCTGTTACAATGAAGCAGCTACAATGAAGCTGTTACAATGAAGCTGTTACAATGAAGCTGATACAATGAAGCTGTTACAATGAAGCTGTTACAATGAAGCAGCTACAATGAAGCTGTTACAATGAAGCTGTTACGATGAAGCAGCTACAATGAAGCTGTTACAATGAACACAATGAAGCTCACCGTGATGATGGCTTTCCCCACGTTGCCTCCTGGTCTGAGCAGAGCTTTGCACACATTCCTCTGAGAGATGATCTGCACACACACACAAACAATCCAGGTTAATGCTCATTATTTCATAATGATTTTTGTTGCTATAGCTACAAACGCGTCATGAGAACAGCCTGACCTTAATGTCTAAAAGTGACTGTTAATGCATCATTTAGTTCTGCTTGAAACAGGTGTAACCTTTAATGTGCTGAGGCGCTATGAAACAACCTGCCCTGTCAGAAAAGAAGCAGCGGGGTTTTTTGCTGAGAGTTCCCGACTTCCTCTTCCAGGCCTTGTTAGCAGAAACCTCCGTCGCTCCATCAGCCATCTGGAGCAGGCAGAGACCAAGACGAGGAACCAAGACGAGGAACCAAGACGAGGAGACCAAGACGAGGAACCAAGACGAGGAACCAAGACGAGGAACCAAGACGAGGAGACCAAGACGAGGAGACCAAGACGAGGAACCAAGACGAGGAACCAAGACGAGGAGACCAAGACGAGGAGACCAAGACGAGGAACCAAGACGAGGAACCAAGACGAGGAACCAAGACGAGGAGACCAAGACGAGGAACCAAGACGAGGAGACCAAGACGAGGAGACCAAGACGAGGAACCAAGACGAGGAACCAAGACGAGAAGACCAAGACGAGGAACCAAGACGAGTAACCAGGACGAGGAACCAAGACGAGGAGACCAAGACGAGGAACCAAGACGAGGAACCAAGACGAGGAACCAAGACGAGGAGACCAAGACGAGGAACCAAGATGAGGAACCAAGACGAGGAACCAAGACGAGGAGACCAAGACGAGGAACCAAGACGAGGAACCAAGACGAGGAACCAAGACGAGGAGGCTTTTCCCAACTCTCCAAAAAAAGCTCTGCATGTTGAGGTTAAGAGTGTCCCCCAGTGTGATATAATACGAACCGTTGTTTGAGAATACAATGAATATTTATAACTTTGTTTTCATTAGTTTAAAATCACCTAAAACTAAGAAACATTTTCGTTGGCTTAGAATTCATACATACAGTCGGCTCTGGAGAGAGACTTTATGTTTTACATTACCTGAGAAACGAAAAGTGACTCTTCATTTTTGGTGCCTTTTCCTACGAAAGTCCAGCAACACGTGTCAGTGTTCACTCGTTACATGAATAAGGTCCTTTCAAAATAAACTTCACCGGAAACTCAGTTACGGTTAGGCAACAAAACTACCGAGAATCAGGAAAAGATCGTCGTTGTAACTTAGAGACAC
>CM051695.1:28408505-28451005 GCA_028022725.1 Lycodopsis pacificus
GGGCGTTTTCTTGCAACACGCGTCAATTTCTGCTCATTACATGAATACAGTCTTTTCAAAATAAACTTCCATCTTCAGAGGAAACTACTCAGTTTGGTTTAGACAACTTAACTACTTAGTTAGGTTCAGACAACTAAACTACTCAGTTAGGTTCAGACAACTAAACTACTTAGTTAAGTTTAGACAACTAAACTACTCAGTTAGGTTTAGACAACTAAACTACTTAGTTAGGTTTAGACAACTAAACTACTTTGTTAGGTTCAGTCAATTAAATATTTAAACAAATTAAAATCACACCAACGGTTTAGAGGCACGCAGATAAATAAATGTACATCATTTCTAATGTTTCACCTTCTTTCAAATATTCTGGCTGCTGAAGCAGGAAGTAAATGTGCCGTAAAACCAAAACGAGGAGGTAAAAGAGGCTCAAAAGCTCCTCTAAAGATAACGTGTCCGCAACAGCTTCCTCTTTCCCCCTGAGACCAGTTTCCTGATGAGAAAAAGAAACTCTCTTTGATGTGACAATAACTCTCAGCAGCTCACGAGGATTTGGTTTTAATTGCGCCGTCCTCGTTCCTTCATCGCGCCGTCAGAGATCGTCTGATGAGGAACCAGGATGTTGACACAGATATCGACTGTTTACTCGATTATTCCAAAACATCTAACTTGGTCCTAATTTAGATGAAGAAGAGGAGACGATGATGAAGGAAACGTTTTAAAATCACACAAGCTGGAGGGTTAACACGAGATGAATCAGTTTGACTCATCTGGTTTTAAGTAAATTACAGCCATTGATTAAAGGAAAGCTAATGAAGAAGACGCTGTTCGAATAGTGTTGATGAGATAAAGATTAACTCAGACACAAACACAAACCAGCAGACTCTCTTTTCGCCTTCGTCATCTGTCGTGTTGTTAATGAAGCCGAGCAGCTGATTAAAGCAGCTCAGAGGGAGAAAACACTGTGTTTTACACGCTGTCATTGAAGTAAACAGATCACCTGTGAGAGGAGAAGGGCAGCAGGGTCCAGCTGCAGAACATTTAACACTCTCTGAAATCAACGTTTCAGCCAGTTATCCTGAAATATTTTAACCATCATCAATAAATATTCAACATGTCTGCTGTTTTATTTTGGAGACATATTTGGTATCTTTGGAACCTTTGAGATCTCCTCTAGAATCTAAAATAAAGTTCTCCACATGTGTAGTGGCAGCTTATTTTACCGTCCTTCTTGGCCACTTCTTGCCGGATGTAAAGGGTTCTGACTCGCGTAGACTACCATGTCCAACTTACGTGCTCTCGCAGGCTACACTTGTCTTGTTAAAAGTGGTTTTATTCCATGTAAAAAATAAACAAATAAACAATTTCCTTAGGTAATAACTGGAGTACTAAAACATTGGCTTAAGCTGGCTATAACTAAAAAGTCTATAATCTGCAGTCAGAAACGTTGTTGCTCCACATCCTGCTCCATCAAAGCCTAACTTGCACTGAAAACTCACTTAAAGGAGTCAACTAAAGATGATCCAATAGCAGGAAAGTTTATCGTTAATCGTCAGAGTGTAAATAAAGTTTAACGTTAACCATCAGAGTGTAAATAAAGTTTATCGTTAACCATCAGAGTGTAAATAAAGTTTAACGTTAACCGTCACAGTGTAAATAAAGTTTTAACGTTAACCATCAGAGTGTAAATAAAGTTTAACGTTAACCATCAGAGTGTAAATAAAGTTTAACGTTAACCATCACAGTGTAAATAAAGTTTATCGTTAACCATCACAGTGTAAGTAAAGTTTAATGTTAACCATCAGAGTGTAAATAAAGTTTAACGTTAACCATCACAGTGTAAATAAAGTTTAACGTTAACCATCAGAGTGTCAATAAAGTTTAACGTTAACCATCACAGTGTAAATAAAGTTTAACGTTAACCATCAGAGTGTCAATAAAGTTGTACTGACTCAGTAGAACATGTGTTTCTAGTCTCTGATCTCTGATCATGTTTCATTGTAAACAACCAATCAGAGGAGAGCTAGTAACGTTAGCAGCACCGCTAACGGCTAACCAACAGAGGTTCACTTCACAAACACTATGATGCCTTCAGGCTCTGCTCATTGAACATGAGTACTGGCTGAAGGTTCATTATAACGTTATCATGATGCGTTCACATGTCATCTGTAAAATGTAGTTTTGTTGATAAACTAGAATAAATCCAGTAGTTTGAAGGAGATGTTTTCACGTAAATATAAAACAGATATTAGAGATGAATTATGATGTTTAACTTCATAACACGAGCTCTAAGCTCATTATTATACTTCATTAATAATCATAATGGCTAGATTTGTTTGAATTGTGTTTTTATGAAGAAAGAAAACATTATAAATCAGATAAAGTTCAACAAAGCAGCGGCGGGGTGGTGGTTGTTGTGGCGACATACCTCCATCCACTGTCCATGGGACTTCATCTTGAGGACGAAGCAGGGGTCTGGTTTGGACAGAGCGTCCCGGTCTGAGATCCCTTTGCAGGTGACCCTCAGCTCCACTTTGGTCAGACAGGGACTGCTGAACAGACCCAGAGAGTTGGCCGCCGACTCGTAGATGTCACTCATGGTTGGAGGCGGGACAGGAAGTCTGCACACGGGGGGGGGGGAGAGAAGGCAGGGTCATCGCCACATTCTCACTTTTAACTGGTCAGATTGGACACGTCCACTCTTTACATGGATGGTAAATGGTACTTGTACTTGTACTTGTACTTGTACAGCATTTTTCTAGCACACAATGGGCTTTAACTCTACACGTCATTCACACGTTCATATACCTAAATTAGCAACTTTGGGGTTAAGCCGATCGAACCGCTGATCTTCTGATTTGAAGGACGACCCGCTGTACCAACTGAGCCACAATCGCCCAAACTTCAAAATAAACTTCGGTCTTCACAGGAAGTTAAGTTAAGGCAACTAAAGTAGGACATGGTGGTATGTTTCTCATGCTGCATTTGACAAACTATGTATTAAGACAAAGTAAATGATACTAAGTCTGAAGGTTTGAGTGCTGAACCATTGATCTCCGTCTGTTGAAGCTTCATAGGAAACGCTAACGCTGTTGATGTTACTGAGCTGTGGTAGCAGGACAATGAGCAGCGCTCTTTATTGCGTGTCATCGAACATGTGTTTCATTTCCCTCAGCAGTGAGACGGTTATTCTGGACGTTATATCCATAATAACAGAGACGGTGAGACGGTTATTAAGATGAACTCTTAAATGAAGCATCAGCATCTGAGTGTGACGGAGCTTCACAGATGAACTTTCGGCCCTCACAGGAAACCATTTCTGCTGAGTCATGAAGAAGCACTCTAACCTTCATCACCTCCCTTCATCATCATCATTATCGTCATCAGATTACCCCCTGCCCAGAGACCACATCTCTAAATCAGCTCAGAGCAACTCTGGTACAGATAAGAGGCTGTGCACTGCCCCTGACCAGTAAATACAATAATACAGGAAATAACTTAAATATCATAAATAACATCAATTAAATGGATTAAATACATTAAATACATTCAATTAATTAAATAATAAAATGAATGACATTGTATTTTTGTCGTGATAACTTCAAAAATAAATAATGTATCTTTAATTTACCTTTAATCTATTAGAAATCCCTTCATTTGTCCATTAACTTGAAAAAAAGAAAAGTAAATTCCTTAATTTGAAAAGCCATTCATGAACAAATCAACCTCTGTTACAAATCCATGATCATTGAAATGTCATTTAATGTATTAAGATTGTGATTTGATGTAATGAAATGCAGGCACACCTCGCTTCTATTGGTTCTATTGGTTCTATTGGGTCTATTGGTTCTATTGGTTCTATTGGGTCTATTGGTTCTATTGGTTCTATTGGTTTTATTGGTTCTATTGGTTTTATTGGTTCTATTGGTTATATTGGTTATATTGGTTTTATTGTTTATATTGGTTCTATTGGTTTTATTGGTTCTATTGGTTCTATTGGTTCTATTGGTTTTATTGGTTTTATTGGTTCTATTGGTTCTATTGGTTTTATTGGTTATATTGGGTCTATTGGTTGTATTGGTTATATTGGTTCTATTGGTTTTATTGGTTATATTGGTTTTATTGGTTATATTAGTATTATTGGTTCTATTGGTTCTATTGGTTATATTGGTATTATTTCTAATACATTAAAGAAACAAGACAAAGTACTCTCCTCCTGTCACTCACTGACATGAACTCAAAGAACTCGTCTTCTTAAACATGAGAACCATCATGAGACCTGGTCTCTAGTGCTGGAACCCAATAACAGTACATAGAGTACCTTTACTCAGCTACTCCAGGTACTTTTACTTAACTTGAATATAGTATGTTTATGCTCCTCTCAACTACATTTGTTTGACAGCTTCAGTTACAGATTCAGATTTTACTAAACAAAACGGGATCAAATGGGGAGCGACACTCAATATTAGTACCACAAAAGTACTACTACCACACTGTAAAAAATACTCTGTCACAGTACAAGGACTACTACCACACTGTACAAAATACTCTGTCACAGTACAAGGACTACTACCACACTGTAAGAAATACTCTGTTACAGTCAAAGTACTACTACCACACTGTAAGAATACTCTGATATAGTTAAAGTACTAATACCAGTAAAATGAGAGGTTTAGAGGTTCAACACAAAATAGAAGTTCATCGCAGTAACTTTAACTTAAAGTTAATTATATTAAAATTAACTGATTTCACTGTTTCAGATGCTGGTGTGAGACGTTAGATTTTAGAGTGTAGTTTAAAACCTCTTAAGCCCTAGCCCTATTTTTAGGCCTCTGCTCGAAAATTGCATACCCAAACTCAAAAGAGTGCATCTTTGCAAGCACAAGGTCTATTTGAATAATTTGGTGTGTTGTAATAAAGGAACACTTGTGAGATTTGTTCAGATGTGTAAATATCAGTGTATAGGTTACTGGTTAAGAGTAAATGAACATGGCACACAGCTCAAATTGAAAAGTTTCAGGTTCGCCTGAAAAAAAAGCCCCTTCATTGTTATTATTTCATTGAAATGATGCAGCCCCCAGCATAAAACATCTCCCAAATCATAGCACATATATGTGAACAGTCTCTCTGCAAAGTTTTACTTTGATAAAGTGAAGCAGAACAAAATGAGAGAAGTGTTAGTACAGAAAGCTTAGGCGAGATTTCCATTTGGGCACCATGTGTGCCATGTGTGCCATTTGAATTTCCTCATGTACTAAACTACATATTTCACTTATAAATTACTAATGGTGTTAAATACATCCAAATGCAGCAATTTCTGGCTTTTTTTGAAAAGAAAAAAAAAATAATATTTTTTTTTAATATTATATTTAATATTATATTATTTTATATTATATTTGTAAGTCTTCTGTTTCGACATCTTACTAATTACCGGTAATCCTAAAAATGAACGAACGGTGAAAAGGCAGCCGAAATCTCATCTGTCATCTGTCTAAGCAAGCTGCAGCTGTAATCAGCTGAGTGTGTTCAGCTGTGCGTAAAGCCAGCTGGCAGCTTGCTCCTAGTTTTTATACTTACGCAGAACAATACCTCTGGCTCCCATTGGCCGACCTCCATGGTACATACCTCTCTGTATTCGTTAGCTCCAATAGAATTGAGCTATTCACTTGAAAATGAGTGACAGCACTGTTAGCCAGTCAAAATCATCAAGTCTCCGAAAATAGTGACTTGCAGTGTCTGGGACCCAAAACATGTTATGGCTTGCCCTGTGGGGTGAAATGACCCCCTCCGAAGGAAAGGCGTGTCCCTGCTGCAAGGCAGGAAGTACATTAACTGTTTACCAGCGAAAAAATGCGGGGATTCATAGTTGTTCGGCTTCAAAACGACAATAGTAAGTGATATTTATGATCATAAAGCGATAATATGATTTGTGTTGCTGGTGTCTGTTGGCCTCATATCTCAGCGATAGTATGACGGAGAGAAATGTTACGGATATGTCCGTAATCGTTGTGGTGTTGGCGTGATTTCTGCTATTTCGGTTTGTTTGTTAGCATCAAGCTATGATTGCTAAGTCCGGAAATGTCCCGAGTGTGTACACTCCTGGTGAAATATGAATATGGTGTTGTAGTTATGCTAAGTTTGACTACTGAGTTGTGTTTGGAGTATGTTCAAATGTCTTTTATACGATTTTATCCCAGGTTTCTGACGTTTCACGGGGTATGCGACATCATTATTAATTAATATGTGTTCACTGGTCCAAGTATGACACAAATGACCACGTGACTAGGGTCCCCTTATAAGGGGACCCTAGTCACTAAGAGGTTTTTAACTATTATCAGCAAACATCCACACAGTCCAATTACAGATGATGTTATAAAACATACGTACTTTATTGGGCTTTTTGCCTGGGTTTAAATGTCTTTAAGTGTAATTAAGGTGACTGCTGTGATGATAACTGCACGTTGTGTGTGTTTTTTTTGCTGCACTGTAAAAATAATCTGTCTACTATCACGAATGATGCTCATCATCAGCCTCCTGTAACCTGAGGAAGCAGCAGGAGTGTAAAGCATCTGTAAATTAGCAGCGTGACGCTCAGCAGGTGGATGTCGGGAGGAGGAGGAGGAGGAGGAGGAGGAGGTGTGGAGCGTTTTCATGCAGCTTTCGGCTGTTCAGTCAAGCGGAGGATGAATCGTCCCACCAGCTGAGGCTCAGACATCCAACAGCCGATTAAAGAGCTGCTCATGAAAGTCTCATCACACGAGATCCCCGTGCAGCTGCAGCTACAACCCAGTTAATAATTCATGTCATTCAGCGGCGCTCGCTCTCTGAACAATAACAACCACCAGAGCTTGTGTAGAGAGACGGGAGGCTCCTGCTCATGGATCTATGGGGCGATACGGCCCACAGCTCCTTCTTCACGGTTCTACTTCTACATTGACAACAATGGATTTAAAGGGCCAACATGAGACAGTGAAATGTATCAATGTTCCATTCTATGGTTGTAGAAGGAAAGAAAACCAACTTTCTTATACAAACTGCAGTGATGAGTGCAGAATATTAACTTACATGCACATATAAAATATCACCATATGCAACTGTTGGTATAATTGTTTTCCTTGCAGCAAAGAAAAATCATCTATTTCTATAATAGAACTCAAACTTCACCCTAAAGTTCTCCATAAGACACTCGATATAACGATTAAAAGACAGATTGTATTAACACTAACAATCTGATTCACATTAATTAATCATTTTGGTTTTGTCCACATTCAGTTCAAGTCTCACAGATTCCTCTGAACAACATTAGAAACACATTTTAGTTCCTCAGTCGTACCCTCGCTAAGGATGAGGCAGAACTATACATAATGGTGTCGTCTGCATAGAAGTGAACATTGCAACACAGATCATTGATCTACATTGTAAATAAAACAGGACCCAGTATGGACCCCTGTGGGACACCATTTTGTATATTTATGTTGCATACTTGGACATCCAGGCATGCATTCGTTTTTTAAAGATCGTCTTTATTTCTCCGAAAGCGTAGAAATATTGGCGCATCGGCGCCGCCTTACAGCACACTGCCGGCTCTTCTGGTCTACTCCAAGAGAAAGGAGCGTCACGCTCTCCTCGCCTCCTACCCAAAGGACCCCTGAGCTGGCTGAAGTGCCTGTATGAGATGAACCTACTAACATCATTGCAGATTAACATTTACCAGCTAATAAACAAAACAACTAACAAACAATACAAATAATAAATAAATGAGAATACATGCACAGTTGTCCAACATTAATGTGAGCCCCACATTTAAAAAGCTAAGAAATGAACCATTAGCTTGGACAATTAGCGTTCTATCTCTCAAATAGTATTACAACCATAGAACGGGTTCTGAACAGTCCTATCTGATCTCGTCTCTCAGAAGCCTTTGATCGGTCTGGAATAATCCTGTGTCATCACCTCCGGCAAACAACCTTCAACCCATCAGAAAAAGATGGCAGATAATCGATTCTGTTGCACAGATATGAGGATTTGTTTGTCTTTCCCTTCAGTTTGGTTCTCAGCACTACAGTACCCATGATGCTCAGCAACCAGCTATGAAAGGAGTGTCGGTCTGAAGCCGAAGCGATCAGCTGGCTGATGAGTCTGATCTGACTGTGACCGTCAGTGATTCATCATCAGCTCCTCGCTGCAGACTGAGAGTGATGATGTTATGGTATTATTTACAACCTTTAAGTGTACAGGAAGAGAAAGTGATGACATATCGGTGTTTGTATTTTCCTTTATTTGCGCTCTGTCTTACTTTGCTTTGCAACACTTTCCCTCTAAACGGACACAGTTCCACCTTTTCTTCTCTCGTGACTCAGTCTGTGTTCTTGTGCTGGAAGGTTAAAGTTACTTTATTGTCTCCCAGAGGACGAAACAAACAAACATGACAATAAAAACACATGAAATAAGAGCAAGAGTCAAAACAACCAAACAACTTCTGTGAAAAAACTACAAAAAATCTGAAAAACTGCAGTAAAAATAGAGTCTTATCATCAGAGAAGTGAATCAGTAAATGTCCTGGTTGGATTTTCAACCCGAGGCCCCAAAAGTGTCTCATGTTGACTTTGTGGGCACAGATTGATGAAGATCTGATCAACTGTAATGTAGTTTAGTGAATATACACCGAAACCAGCAGTGAATTAGTGCCGTGTGCATCACACAGAGCTCCATTAAAAACCCATCAGTGAGCCTCAATGCTGTTCCTTCATCACCGTGAACACCGTGCAGCTTACTCTGACTCGATCACACAGAAAGCCTTCCAACGGCCGGAAAAGGGCCATTCCTCTGGGGCTGCTTCGTGAATAAAGCTTCTGAGGAAACATATTTTAAGTCTATTATGTCTGCATTGGATGTAACACGGCTCTTTGTGTCTCTAATGAACAAAGTAGTTGTTTTGGTTCAATGTCGAAAAAATCTTAAAATAGTGAAAATAGTCCCCAACAAATGCTGTTTCCTCCTGTGAGCAGCTGCTTCAGAACATTTTTAAAACATGAAACTATATATTTGTGTTTGTGTGACGGACCCGGACAGGAAGTCAGACAGCATTGACACACTAACAGGTTGTTGGTTCGAGTCTACACATGAGATTTGCTGAAAATGAGAAGAAAAGTCTAAGAACCTCATTATTTCAGGTGATGCTGTGCTCACATGCTCAGTGTTCTTCAATTAAATTGTGTTCAGTGTGAGATTACCACAACGAACCTGGAGCAGAGTGATCTCCCAGCAGAGGAAACTACACAAAGCACAGATGGTGGAGGAGCGGGGGGGTGAATATGAGCCAGCAGCCCCAGAGCAGCTTCATCACATCCACATACGAGCAGCTAGCATGCTAAGCAGCTATGCGGTGTACTGACTCTACGGCCTGTGACTGCGTTACTTTTTCTTTTTACTTTTCTTACATACTGCAGATCCCTTTGTAAAGTACGTACCGAGGAGAACCCAGAGCGTCATGTGTTAAAGCTGCATTCTCTCTAGTGTCCACCAGGGGGCGACTCCTCTGGTTGTATAGAAGTCTATAGAAAATGACTCTACTTCTCTCTTGATTTATTCCCTCAGTAAACATTGTAAACATGAGTTTATGTCTCAATCTCTAGTTTCAAGTCTTCTTCAATACAGCATGATGTTCATTTAGTACATGATGGTCCATTTAGAGTCACACAGACCATAAAGCAGGGGATGCTTTAGGGCGGGGCTACACGCTGATTGACAGGTGTCTAACAGACCATAAAGCAGGGGATGCTTTGGGGCGGGGCTACTGTGATTGACAGGTCTCTAATAGACCATAAAGCAGGGGATGCTTTAGGGCGGGGCTACACGCTGATTGACAGGTCTCTAATAGACCATAAAGCAGGGGATGCTTTAGGGCGGGGCTACACGCTGATTGACAGGTCTCTAATAGACCATAAAGCAGGGGATGCTTTAGGGCGGGGCTACACGCTGATTGACAGGTCTCTAATAGACCATAAAGCAGGGGATGCTTTAGGGCGGGGCTACACGCTGATTGACAGGTCTCTACATTGCTCCTCCTCACTTCTGGCTCCAAATACCAAGATGGCAACGCTGAACACGTGGCTTTAAAACCACAGCCCACACACCAATGTGTGGCTTCATATGGGACATCCCACTTTGTCATAACATGGCCTACACCTTCAACGTTGACCCTCTTTGCTCACGTATCTGCAGCACAAAGGATTGTGGGTAAGAATAGCTAGAAAAGCATGTTGGCTTGCATTCTGTAAGTACCAGTAAGAATATCACGATCCTTAACTATCTAAGTTGTATTTTGAATTCTGAATTCATGTAACGATTAAAACATTGACACGTATTTCTGGACTTTTGTAGGAAAACACTCAAACTTTTTTGTAAGATATACGAACTGTTGTCTGAGGATACTTTGCTCGATGTGGTAGAACATCCTGGTATTTTCGGCATTCAGCATTTAACATACTATGTACTAAATATTTTTCTGGCACACTAAATAGACTGGTAATATGGGTATTATAGTATATTTATATATTAAAATAAGATCTCAAAAGCAGTAGAATTTCTTTAAAAACGAACCCGCTACACGTCCTTCCAGCACACCGACCTCCACACGCTCACGTCCAGCAGCAGCAC
Organism: Lycodopsis pacificus; assembly: GCA_028022725.1. Lineage (NCBI taxonomy): Eukaryota > Metazoa > Chordata > Actinopteri > Perciformes > Zoarcidae > Lycodopsis > Lycodopsis pacificus. The sequence continues at coordinate 28,419,162 of CM051695.1, forward strand.
ATGAAACACACCTGGACATCATTCACACTATCCACTCGTCCATGTGTTTGTCGGGTCACTGGGAAAAACGCCAATCAGTCTCTGCTGCGGCAGAAATAGACTCGCTTCTGTTGTTTTATTGATGAGGTGACACAGATCTGAACATAAAACACCAAATCACAGACTCTGTGTGTTCTCAGGCAGCCACATCTTTTACTTCATAGAACAATCACTCTGGAGAACCCATCACATTCCACATAGACACAACTGACCCTGTTGGTGCGTTTAATGACGTCTGTAAATTTGACAGATCGCTGCTGCTGGTGTTATTTTCTCCAGTGGAGGAGGTTCAGGACAAGAAATGGACTGCGTTAACTCATACTATTGGTGGACATTGTCACAATATTTCCATGCAGTACATTTAAGTCTCTATAAGCTGATTTCAATTATTTTATTTTATTAATTGCACATAAAAAAAGAACATTTAACAAAATCAATCTTTATAAAACAGAATATGCAACGAGGGTTTATTGATAGTGTCTCCCTTTTGATTAAAGCAATCAAATGAAAAAGAGATTACAATTTTGAATATCAATGAGTTTCAAAACATAAAGTCATTATCTTCTAAAAAATAAAAGTCAGCACACTGTAACTACACATTACAACTACACATCACAACTACACACGACAACTACACACTACAACTACACACTGTAACTACACATTACAACTACACGTTACAACATCACACTGTAACTACACATTACAACTACACATTACAACTACACACTGCAACTACACATTACAACTACACACTGTAACTACACATTACAACTACACATTACAACTACACATTACAACTACACACTGTAACTACACATTACAACTACACATTACAACTACACACTGCAACTACACACTGTAACTACACATTACAACTACACATTACAACTACACATTACAACTACACACTACAACTACACATTACAACTACACACGACAACTACACACTACAACTACACACTGTAACTACACATTACAACTACACATTACAACTACACATTACAACTACACACTACAACTACACACTACAAATACACACTGTAACTACACATTACAACATCACACTGTAACTACACATTACAACTACACATTACAACTACACACTGCAACTACACATTACAACTACACACTGTAACTACACATTACAACTACACATTACAACTACACATTACAACTACACATTACAACTACACATACAACTACACACTGTAACTACACATTACAACTACACATTACAACTACACACTACAACTAAACACTACAACTACACACTGTAACTACACATTACAACTACACATTACAACTACACATTACAACTACACACTGTAACTACACATTACAACTACACATTACAACTACACATTACAACTACACACTACAACTACACATTACAACTACACATTACAACTACACATTATAACTACACACTGCAACTACACATTACAACTACACATTACAACTACACACTACAACTACACACTACAACGACACACTACAACTACACACTACAACTACACATTACAACTACACACTGTAACTACACATTACAACTACACATTACAACATCACACTGTAACTACACATTACAACTACACACTGCAACTACACATTACAACTACACACTACAACTACACACTACAACTACACACTACAACTACACATTACAACTACACACTACAACTACACACTACAACTACACACTACAACTACACATTACAACTACACATTACAACATCACACTGTAACTACACATTACAACTACACATTACAACTACACACTACAACTACACACTACAACTACACACTACAACTACACACTGTAACTACACATTACAAATACACACTACAACTACACACTGTAACTACACACTACAACTACACATTGTAACTACACATTACAAATACACACTACAACTACACACTGTAACTACACATTACAAATACACACTACAACTACACACTGTAACTACACACTACAACTACACATTGTAACTACACATTACAAATACACACTACAACTATACACTGTAACTACACACTACAACTACACACTGTAACTACACATTACAAATACACACTACAACTACACACTGTAACTACACGCTACAACTACACACTACAACTACACACTGTAACTACACACTACAACTACACATTACAACTACACACTACAACTACACACTGTAACTACACACTACAACTACACATTACAACTACACACTACAACTACACACTGTAACTACACACTACAACTACACACTACAACTACACACTGTAACTACACCCTACAACTACACACTACAACTACACACTGTAACTACACCCTACAACTACACACTACAACTACACACTGTAACTACACACTACAACTACACACTGTAACTACACACTGTAACTACACACTGTAACTACACACTACAACTACACACTGTAACTACACACTACAACTACACACTGTAACTACACATTACAACTACACACTGCAACTACACACTACAACTACACACTGCAACTACACACTACAACTACACACTACAACTACACATTACAACTACACACTACAACTACACACTGTAACTACACCCTACAACTACACACTACAACTACATACTGTAACTACACACTACAACTACACACTGTAACTACACACTACAACTACACACTACAACTACACACTGTAACTACACACTACAACTACACACTGTAACTACACATTACAAATACACACTACAACTACACACTGTAACTACACACTACAACTACACACTGTAACTACACATTACAACTACACATTACAACTACACATTACAACTACACACTACAACTACACACTACAACTACACATTACAACATCACACTGTAACTACACATTACAACTACACATTACAACTACACACTGCAACTACACATTACAACTACACACTGTAACTACACATTACAACTACACATTACAACTACACATTACAACTACACACTGTAACTACACATTACAACTACACATTACAACTACACACTACAACTACACATTACAACTACACACTGCAACTACACATTACAACTACACATTACAACTACACATTACAACTACACACTGTAACTACACATTACAACTACACATTACAACTACACACTACAACTACACACTACAACTACACACTGTAACTACACATTACAACTACACACTGTAACTACACATTACAACTACACACTGTAACTACACATTACAACTACACACTACAACTACACACTACAACTACACACTGTAACTACACATTACAACTACACACTACAACTACACATTACAACTACACACTACAACTACACATTACAACTACACACTACAACTACACACTGTAACTACACATTACAACTACACATTACAACTACACATTACAACTACACATTACAACTACACACTGCAACTACACATTACAACTACACACTGTAACTACACACTGTAACTACACATTACAACTACACATTACAACTACACATTACAACTACACACTACAACTACACATTACAACTACACATTACAACTACACATTACAACTACACACTGCAACTACACATTACAACTACACATTACAACTACACACTACAACGACACACTACAACTACACACTACAACTACACATTACAACTACACACTGTAACTACACATTACAACTACACATTACAACATCACACTGTAACTACACATTACAACTACACACTGCAACTACACATTACAACTACACACTACAACTACACACTACAACTACACATTACAACTACACATTACAACATCACACTGTAACTACACATTACAACTACACATTACAACTACACACTACAACTACACACTGTAACTACACATTACAAATACACACTACAACTACACACTGTAACTACACACTACAACTACACATTGTAACTACACATTACAAATACACACTACAACTACACACTGTAACTACACATTACAAATACACACTACAACTACACACTGTAACTACACACTACAACTACACATTGTAACTACACATTACAAATACACACTACAACTACACACTGTAACTACACACTACAACTACACACTGTAACTACACATTACAAATACACACTACAACTACACACTGTAACTACACGCTACAACTACACACTGTAACTACACACTACAACTACACATTACAACTACACACTACAACTACACACTGTAACTACACACTACAACTACACATTACAACTACACACTACAACTACACACTGTAACTACACACTACAACTACACACTACAACTACACACTGTAACTACACCCTACAACTACACACTACAACTACACACTGTAACTACACACTACAACTACACACTGTAACTACACACTGTAACTACACACTGTAACTACACACTACAACTACACACTGTAACTACACACTACAACTACACACTGTAACTACACATTACAACTACACACTACAACTACACACTGTAACTACACCCTACAACTACACACTACAACTACATACTGTAACTACACACTACAACTACACACTGTAACTACACACTACAACTACACACTGTAACTACACACTACAACTACACACTGTAACTACACATTACAAATACACACTACAACTACACACTGTAACTACACACTACAACTACACACTGTAACTACACATTACAAATACACACTACAACTACACACTGTAACTACACACTACAACTACACACTACAACTACACACTGTAACTACACATTACAAATACACACTACAACTACACACTGTAACTACACACTACAACTACACACTGTAACTACACATTACAAATACACACTACAACTACACACTGTAACTACACACTACAACTACACACTACAACTACACACTGTAACTACACATTACAAATACACACTACAACTACACACTGTAACTACACACTGGAACTACACGCAAACACTGGAATCAATATAGAAAAAATATCACCAAATACCACTAATACCAATATTCTCTTTCCTAGAGACCGTTAACACTAAAAAATAAGAGTAATAAAGAAACTCAGTGACATAAAATAATTTTAGTGATGCACCTTTAATTATAACAATTGATTGCTGACATTTTAGCAATCAAATAGAGACAAATATGAATTATTGATTTCCTCTAAATATCTCCTAACTGATCCCTAAAGCATTAATCATTGATTTATTAACTATTAGTAATGAACCATTTAGAAAGGACGTCTTCAATGTTATAATATCAGTCAAGAGATGTCCATCAACATCAGCTGGTCGCTGTCGGAAAGCTGAATAAATGAATGAATAAATGACTGAATGAATGACTGAATGAATGAATGAATGAGGTTTTGCTTATTACACTGACACCATAGATCCATTCAGAAACAGGATGCCTTTACATCCTCAGACACTAAGAGACAAAGGAATAAATAAAAAACAATCCTCAGACTTTCACGTCTCCAAAACATCATAAATCACAAACATCACAAAGTAAATCAGGATTTCATTCAATTTAAAAACGCCAAATCATCTGTTCAGCAGAATGAATCAGAGGCTCTGAAATCACAAAATAACACTTTCTATGAATGTTTACTGATTTATTAAATATCACTGAGATAATATTAGATCTCAAAGCAGCAGTGAGGAGCGTCAAAGTGATTATAAAAATAAAGATCAATATCAGCTCCACAGCCCTGAAGTCCACGTGAGGATCTGACAGAAAGATGTTGAAATCATGATGAAATATCATCAAAATCCCCATAAATAAACATCTTTCTTCGGGGTTTTTACCTTGAAGAAGAAGAAGAAGAAGAAGAAGCTCCGGAGTGAGAAAAGCATCAGAAAGTTTCCAGTTTCAGCTCAGACGGACTGAACTGAGATCAGCTCCACGCTGACGGACACACAGCTTCTTCTTCATCCTCCTCCTCCTCCTCCTCCTCTGGCTGCTGGAGAGCCTTTACAGCCTCCAGACGCCTCTCACGGCTTTATAGCGGGGGAAGCCTCTCACACACAGGAGGAGGAGGAGGAGGAGGAGGAGGAGGAGGAGGAGGAGGAGGAGGAGGAGGAGGAGGAGGAGGAGGAGGAGGAGAGAAGAGCGGGCTGCAGCGCCTCCTGCAGGCCCAACACAGGAAGCACAGGTCGGGGAGGAGAGAAGGAGAACCGACCACATTTTCTGATAAGAAAGAAAACCAGAAAATGTGTAATTTTATGTTCAAAGTTTAATATTGTGATGAATTCCTATCATCCAAATTTAACGTCGCTATTTAAACCTCAGACCTCTTTTTATAGATTTTATATTTTAACAGTTTTGTAATAAAGAACATTTGTTTTTATAGGATTCATTAACTCTGAACTAATATTTGTCTGCTGACATTCTTAATTTCTTTAAATTTTTTGACAAAGTTTATTGCCGTGTAGGTTTTCACATAAAATGCATTTGTTTTGGTGTTTTGGTGAATAACAATAAACACAAGAAGAAACAAATAAAATCAAATACTGCAAACAGGCTCAAAAATAAACATTGAAAAGAAATTATAATGAAAATATGAGAATAAATGTACGAATAGGTGTGTGTGTGTGTGTGTCACGTGTATGTATGAATAAATATATATTGTTATGATTATTTTTATTCATTTTTTGTGAACCCTCAGTTTAATTTCTTTAGCATTGGACCGGACTGTAAATATCCTAAACCTGCTGCATCTGCAAGAATAAATACATAAATAATCTTCTTTTATATTTATATATAAATATATAAATTGTTGTTGCTTGGAGCAGGTAGTGACAAACCACAAAACTAAATAATAAAAACTCAAACTTACACAATACAATGAAAACACACCCTTCCATCCCGGGATACCGGAAACACTTTTAATGTGAAAGTCATCACCGGAAGCTGACCGTCTTGTTCCGTGTGACTTGACAGAATAAAAGTAAACGCGGAAGTGAGGCTGAAGTCAGTTTCGCAGCTTGAAAAACTCACAAAGCAACAAGTCGGAGTTTGAACTTTCGCAGCTGGAAACTTTATATTTTATTATTTTTATTATATTTCTGAGAACCGGAAGAAGAACCCTGAACGGTGAGTTTGTTTCTGAAACATTCACCTTTTATTACTTTGTTGTATTTACTCCTGTTTCCTCGCTTCCTGTCTTATCGGAAGGTTTTAGGCCGTTACAACCTGCAGAGTGAGCACGCGCCAGACTGCGTTCAAACATCTGTGACCTTATGTTTGCACGCAGTTTCTTCAGTGCAGCGACACTGTATCCGGTTGAAAGTACCTCCACATATACACAGACACCCGCTCTGCACTTCGGCATCACACACGCACACACACGCACACACACACGCACACAGTCCCACCAGAGAGGCTGCACTCGCGTGGGACTGACCTCACCTCTTCACAGCAGAAAGCTGTGCGCGAGTCGCTGTATGTGAGACGTCTCTGAAGTAAACTGCGTTATGCGGATCTGCTGGACCGGACCTCGGCTTCCAGTGAACCCGTTAGTCACGCGCTGAGGTGCGTCTGCATGTGTCAATAAACACCATGTTATTGAATAAACTCTGTTTTTAATATTTGGTTTCGCTGTAAATAACAAACATGACTTTCAGGCTCCAGCTGGTGACAGGTGAGCTCGAGGCATTCAGTGTTTTATGAGCAGATTAAATATTATCTCATGTTTCATAACAACTCACCTGAACTCGACCTGTTTCACTTTTATACACTTACACATTTATATTTCAATACACTTCTTCTTCTGACATGTTTGCTCCACTTCAGCTTCAGTCTGTTGCATTATGGGATGTCTCTGCAAAAATCAGGTCACGCGTCATGTCATGATATTTAATAATAATTATATCATAGTCATTAAATGATAGTGTCTCAATGTGACTAGAAATATTTAAAATAAAATCACTTTATTATTTAAGAAAAGTGTTTCAGTCTGATGAATAAATAATGAATCATAATATATTAATAATATATACTACTAGTATAAACTGTCTGTTTCATATTTAACAAAATATAATACTTTATAAATATGTTTTTTGTGTAAAATTATGACTTTGTAACAGAACTAAAGTTCTCTGATAAATGTAATAAAGTATGATGTGGCATGAAAAGAAAGTATTGCAGTGAAGTACAAGTACCTCATATTTGTACTTGAGTGTAGTACTTTGGTCACACGTGAAGGTAAATGAGACCGTGGTGAGTTCGAGGGCCGTCTGGAGGCGTGTCCTCTGAAGTGATGCTCGGTGTGTAACGATGGTTTTTGTGTTCAGCTCCATCATGCCCACCGTTTACGCCTCGACGACGGCCCCCAACCCCAAAACCTCGTGGCTCATGTTGCCGACAGAGACCCTGGAGAAGGCCCGCTGTGGGATCAAAGTCATCCAAGTGGTGAGTTCAGGGACGCCTCGTGAGTTCTGGTACGACGTGTTACGGCTGAATATCAAGAGGACGTTGATGAAGTCGATAATCGGTGATATGTGTGATTTAGTTTACAGTTGGTTCTGTCGCCCCCTGTGGTCTGAAGTGGTAGTGTCTCTGAGCACCAGACCTTTAGAAAACCTCTCATGTTACTGCAGCAGGTCTGACAGTCTGCCCCTCTCAGTCCTGGTTCTGGTTCTCCCGTGCCTCCCTTCCCTCCAGAGGGTCCAGCAACGCATCCTGGGTCTCCAGCAGAGAGGAGAAGCTCTGCTCCTGGAGGAGGAGGAGGAGGAGACGCTGCTGCTGCCGGGCGCTGAGCTTTCCTCCTCCCTCCGGAGCTCCAGATCTGTCCACAGTGGACCGGTCTCTGCTGGAGGATCTGGGTCTGTCCACGGTGGACCGGTCTCTGCTGGAGGATCTGGGTCTGTCCACAGTGGACCGGTCTCTGATGGAGGATCTGGGTCTGTCCACAGTGGACCGGTCTCTGCTGGAGGATCTGGGTCTGTCCGCGGTGGACCGGTCTCTGCTGGAGGATCTGGGTCTGTCCGCGGTGGACCGGTCTCTGCTGGAGGATCTGGGTCTGTCCGCAGTGGACCGGTCTCTGCTGGAGGATCTGGGTCTGTCCGCGGTGGACCGGTCTCTGATGGAGGATCTGGGTCTGTCCACAGTGGACCGGTCTCTGCTGGAGGATCTGGGTCTGTCCGCGGTGGACCGGTCTCTGCTGGAGGATCTGGGTCTGTCCACGGTGGTCCTGTGCGTGCGTGACCTCTGGACCTTCCTCTTCAGAGTGGGAAGTGAAAGTTGTGCAGAGGAAGCTGTCGTTAGCAGATCTGAGAGCTGCTGACCCGCCGCTGTTGCAACAGTTAACAGATGTGTGTGTGGGGGGGGGGGGTCCTCATGTTAGTGACCGTTGGATAAAAAGAGGATGTGGAGGACAAACCTCTCCATGACACACACACACACACACACACACACACTCTCACACACATACTCACGTTTTATTCTAAAACTCATGTCTGACTTCTGAGGAAGTATTTTGGATCCTTTTACGGCAGTAAAAGTACTAATACCTCACTGTGAAAGTACTAATACCTCACTGTGAAAGTACTAATACCTCACTGTGAAAGTACTCCATGACCAGTCTTGATTTATTCCCTCAGTAAACATTGTAAACATGAGTTTATGTCTCAATCTCTAGTTTCAAGTCTTCTTCAATACAGCATGATGTTCATTTAGTACATGATGGTCCATTTAGAGTCACACAGACCATGAAGCAGGGGATGCTTTAGGGCGGGGCTACACGCTGATTGACAGGTCTCTAATAGACCATAAAGCAGGGGATGCTTTAGGGCGGGGCTACACGCTGATTGACAGGTCTCTACCAGACCATAAAGCAGGGGATGCTTTAGGGCGGGACTACACGCTGATTGACAGGTGACCAGAGACGGATACGGCGTCTCTACGTCTCCTCCTCAGTCCATATATGGTCACTTCCTGTTCACTGGCTGTTAAAACCAAAACGTCCACAAACCAACGAGGCGGTGTCTGTGTTCATGCTTAAATGATTCAGAGAACAAAGCTCTTCATTCGGCGCTCCTCTAGATTCTCACATCGATGCTTTTAATTAACTTTGAAACACGTTTTGTACTTCTTGAATGCAGGACTTTTCTTCTTCTGTGGTATTAGTACTTCTACTGCAGGAAAATATCTGAATACTTCTTTCAACCTGAAAAGACATTTTATATGTTCTAGAGATGAATAGTGTTCATGTGATGAACCGTCTCGCTCTCGCTCAACAAGTGGCATTGTGGGAAATGTAGGATCCAGTGTTTTCTGGACTAAAGGTCAGATTTTGAACCATGAAATCAGAACAGCAGAGAGACGTTCAACCACAAACTGCTTCTGGAGGTTTTTACTCGCATTCTCCTCTCTGACGTCTTTATCTTCCTTTCAAAATAAAAGTCCTGCTCCTCTATGAAACAGAACCATGATGATAGAAGTAGAGAGAACTAGAACATGTCTTTAGTGCAGAACAACACAGTTATGATGTCATCAATCATTAAAAAGAAAGCTTAATTTCTTTTACAAAAATTGTAAAAGACTATAATCTAAATATGCAACATTGTCTACAAGTGTTCCAATGTTAGAATCACGGAGTCTCTACAGGCTCGGCTCTGTTCGAGGCTCGCTGACGTCGGACGTCCTCTGTTCCTCTGGTTCAGGTCCGTCTCCGTCTGAAGGGAAACACAGAGCAGCCGCGAGGCTGGAGTCTGGTCCAAACCACCAAACAGACCTTTATGTTTCAACGTTTTCATCATAATCTAACAAACAAAAGATTTCTTTATTTAGGTTAAACTCTGTATTCTGGTTTCAGAGCTTCATCAAACAGAAGCTGATGATCCGGTTTAAAGAGACGACTGTTCCTTTAAGACTTAAAGAGACAGCCCGATAACGCTAACAACAATAACAACAATAATGATGTTTATTCACAGACACGGTCAGAAAACAAAGCAAACAGAAGACATGAACAACAACTAAAGCAGACGATACAGCAGTCACAATACGATATTGTTACATTTGTAAATGATGTGAATATTGAGAAACGTATATTTAGTGATTTATTACCTATTTTATAATAAGAGTTTATTTATGATTTCTGCTGAGACAATAAAGTTACATTCAAGATGTTTTACAATAAACCAATTATTATAAAACAATTACCTTTTAATAAACAGTTTGTTATAAAACGTTGTTTATTAAAGAGTAGCGACTGTTTATTGATTCTGTATTAAATAAAAATAGTCCTTCTCCTCCTCCTCCTCCTTACAGAAGACAAGAGTTTCATGGAACATAACTTTATTCATGATGTTAAATTATTTCAGCAGCTTCATTGTTTGTGAGCTGGATGTGGGCGGGGCTTCACTGGGTCGTACCATCAGTGTGTGTGTGGGTGGGGGGGGGGGGGGGGGGGTGAGGGCGAGGCTGCCTTCCTCTTCCTGTTGACTCAGCAGTTCACTGCTGAGACACTCGTACTGGTTCCATGCGTCGCATTCATAAATCAAGATGATCAAATACAAGCTATTAAGATATGACGCAGTTAAGAAGTTAAAGATTCAATTAAATTCATCTGGAAATATTTTAACAAAATTAACCAAAACACTGATGGAGAGGATATCGCTCGATAATAATAATTAGAATATATCATTTTATATAATTCAATCATTCCCTCAGCAGTCAGATCTATATGATTTACTAAATATTAATATTAAAGTTTTATTCCAGAGACTCAGACGTTGAAATCAACCTGTCGGCGCCCTCTGGTGGACAAACGTATCTATGACATCATGTTTATCTCTTTATGTGAGATGTTTACTCTACTGTAAATATAAAGTTATGTACTGATGTTTCCTCTCCTCTAGCTCCTCTCCTTCATCCTAGAGGAGCTATAAACTGATGTTTCCTCTCTCCTTCATCCTAGAGGAGCTATAAACTGATGTTTCCTCTCCTCACCTTCATCCTAGAGGAGATATAAACTGATGTTTCCTCTCTCCTTCATCCTAGAGGAGCTATAAACTGATGTTTCCTCTCCTCACCTTCATCCTAGAGATATAAACTGATGTTTCCTCTCTCCTTCATCCTAGAGGAGATATAAACTGATGTTTCCTCTCACCTTCATCCTAGAGGAGATATAAACTGATGTTTCCTCTCTCCTTCATCCTAGAGGAGATATAAACTGATGTTTCCTCTCTCCTTCATCCTAGAGGAGATATAAACTGATGTTTCCTCTCTCCTTCATCCTAGAGGAGATATAAACTGACGTTTCCTCTCTCCTCACTAGCTCCTCTCCTTCGTGGCCTTCATCCTAGAGGAGTTGGTGAGCAGCTGCAGCAGCTGCTCCGCTCTCTACTTCTTTGAGTTCGTGAGCTGCTCGGCCTTCCTCTTCACTCTGCTGCTCCTCATCCTCCTCCACACCAGCCTCAACACACGAGTGGGCATCAGCTGCTGGCCCAAGCTGGTAAGACCGCCCTCCATCACCATGTAGCAGTTTCATCATTACTACAAGTAGTCATAACTTTAAAGGACATTTAAATGTAGTTCATATTCATAAAAACATGAGAAAATCAGGACCTTCTACTCTCTGAGGCAGTCTTTACCGTAATAACTCTAACTTAAGAGCAACTAAATTCAGTCTTTACTGTAATAACTATCACCATGTGAGTTTAAATAATAATTATTATAAGTACAGGGGTCATGTTCAGAGAATACATTTTGAATTTATGGAATTAAAGTCACAATTTCATGAGAAAAACATCTTTATTTACAAGAAAAACTCACAATTGTGCGATACTGTGAAGTCAGAACTCAAATGGTTTAAGTTTATATTCATAAAACACTGAACGCTTCAGTGAAATGTCAACACGATCATTCAGTGACGTCCGTGAGGAAACTTTTAAACATGATGAATCTTTAAGTCTCAGGTTTTAGACCGGAGCTGATCTCAGGTCGGACAGAACTGACTTCATAATCATGCGCTCTTCGTTCTCCGATCACTTTAAATAAAGGACATCGTGACCGTTCACAGCTCTGAGCTGCAGCTTCAGCAGAGAACACTCGACTTCATTCACGCCAACGGAACCTAAAACACAGAGCGATGAGCTCATTATCAACTGATCTCAGAGTAACAACGTTTCATGTCCACAAAACCACTCTGATCAGATTTGCTGCTTTACCTGACTTTTATTTTGGAAGCTGCTTCCTGTGTGTCTGCAGTCTGTTGTCCTTATTCTCACAATATTTAAAAACTGTATTTATCGAAAGAACAAACCGAGAAATAAAATAATCAGGACGGTGCAAAGAGCCAAATGTTTTTAAAATCAAAATAAACAAATTTAACAAGGTGTAATTCAAAACAGTATTTATAGGCTCATAGAAATGTACAAATACTTCTGTGATTATTGAACTCATTTGAAGATCTTGTTGAGTTGATAGATATTAACTTTGTTTCGTGTCATGTGACATGTTTAGATACAGACATTGAAACTGTGGTAATGTTTCTGGTTTGAGTTTATATTTGACACTTTGTTTCAAAATAAAAGCTCTCTCGCATCTTTCTATGGACAGGGCTTTTATTCTGAAATATTTGCTAGGCAGCGTGATCTGCACTTGAGTCAAAAAGTGAAACTGACCTTTTCCGGTGGATGTTCTTCATGACCACGTCAGCTTGAAGTCCAAAAGCTCAGGAAGTCTTCTTAGAGACGTCTGGTTCTGTCACTAAAAACAAACGTAATATTATTGATTATCATTGTTCTGAGGAAATAGTGACGGACAGTTTCTGCTTCATGCTTAAGTGGAATATAAAATAGAATAACTGACCTTGAACCAGTTTTTGGACAGTTTCCTTCGTGGAGGCAGCGTCCCTCTTTCTGAATTTCAAAATAAAAGTCCTTCCAGGGCAAAGCAGCAGCAGTTGTTGGGGGGTGGGGGGGTTACGGGAGGATGTCTCCGAGGCGAGGAGAGGACTTCCACACGCCGGCGTGTCCGCCATGACAGCTCCACTTCACCCTCACCTGAGCTCCCGAGTGGAGGAGCTGCTTGTCTGTGATTGGCTGCCCGCAAGTCTGACACCTCCTGAACAGCTCCATCAGGCTGCGGCCGTAGACAACGGCGCAGTCTTCGTCTTCGTCGGACGACGTAGTCGCGTTGAACTCGTGGTCCCGAGGGTCGACCGACACCACGATGCAGAAGCTGTCGTCCGCCGCCGGAGGCGACTGGGAGGAGCTTCCTGCAGCGCCGGCGCTCGTCTGTCGACAACGTGATCATAAGTTATGAGTCACGCAACAATATCGAAGAACGCTAATCTTAAATTTAAAGACCGATGTCGTTTAGTGGCGTTACGGATCAGCACTGATCGATGTTTATCGCTAACCATCACTGTGTAAATAAAGTTTTAATGATGATCGTTCTCCAACATTCATATGAATAAAATAATAAATATATTAAGCATTAAAACTAGGAATGCATAAATGTGTAATCATTGCAATTAGCAAACCTACTGAAAGTTGTTTAGTAGTTGACTTGACTTAAATATTTTGAGTTCATTATTTGAGTATTTTTAGTGTCGTTTTGGCCCTTTTTGAGTCACAATACTACTTAATTCATTATTATTTAGTAAACCGAGAACTAAAGATAGCTGGACTTGATAAACCACATTATTTCTTCGCTATAAATATTTAAATACGTTTCAATATTTTATCTATTATTTTACCTCCGTTCTGGTTCTCTTCGGATCCGGCGGTGACGCCTCATTCCCGGCCGGCTCACCGTGCTCTCTCCCCGGGAACACCGACGGCACCGCGCCGCTCTTCAGCACTGGTTTGGGCGCGACGTTCAGGATCTTGGCCCGGAAGTCCTGCTCGTAGTCGTCGGGTGTGAAGTGCAGGCTGCACACCCGCACTCCTCCGTACCGGGACACCGGCGTGTCCTCGTCGAACCGCGGGTTCCGGATCGCTTTGAGCCACGTGCGGCAGCGCTGCGGGTCTCTCGTCGGTAAACCGTGGAAAACGACGCCCATAGACTTCGCCTCGTCGTAGCCTTTACACCCGGGAACACAGCACCGCCACGGCATCGTGGAGTATACACATATATATGTTATATTGCGACTGTAGCAGCTAAATATGTTGTTTTACATTTAAAGAAAATGATGCGTCGTAACGGCAGGACGCTACTTCCGGGGTTCTTCTTCTACCAATATATTTCCGGTAGATTACACGCGGTGAGGTGTAATGCTGCCCCTACAGGCAAGAAGCGGCGTTACGTTTAATCTGTTTAGGTACAGGACAGCAAAGCTGGAAGAAGTACTCTCATCTTTTACTTCAGTAAAAGTACTAATACCACAGTAAAGAAATACTCTGTTACCAGCAAAACATACTCCGTTACAAGTAAAAGTCCTTCATTCAAAATCGTATTCTACTAAAAGTATAAAAGTGTTAACATCAAATATACTTAAAGTACCGAAAGTAAAAAGTATTCATTATGCAGAATATTATATATAAATTATATAAATGTAATGTTATTACTTTAATGTTGGTAAAGAAGGAGCTTATTTGAATGACTTTATATACAGCTGGTAGTCTCATCTATAATACTACATCATTATTTATTAGTTGATTATATTTAGTTTTTAATAATCTGAGTCTACGGAGAAACTATTAAATAAAGATGTCAAATAAATGTAGTGGAGTAGAAATTAGCAAAAAAGTGAAAATACTAATGTAAAGTACAATTACATCAAAGTACTTGAGTTAATGTACTTGTATATGAAACCACAAAGCTTCATCTTCTTCTTCTTCTGCAGGACTTTGTGTACACCGCCGTCATCGCGGTGTTGTTCCTCCTCTCCTCCATCATCTTCACCTCCAGCAACAGCGACACACCTTTAGAGAGAAGTGCTGTGGTGAGGAAACATCCACACCTCTCCTACATCCTCCTTTCCTCTCCTACCTCCTTCTTTTCTTTGGTGCCTCCTACTTTCATTTCCTACCTCCTCCTTTTTCTTCTTTTCCTCCTTTTTGCCTTTCCTACATCCTCCTTTCCTTTTCTACCTCCCTATTTCCTTTCCCGTAACTCCTCTTTTTCTACTCCTTTCCTTCCCTACCTTCCTCTTTAATTTCCTAACTACTCCTTTCCTTTTCTACCTCCCTCTCCTTCCCTCCTCCCTCTCCTCTCCTTCCCTCCTCCCTCTCCTCTCCTTCCCTCCTCCCTCTCCTCTCCTTCCCTCCTCCCTCTCCTCTCCTTCCCTCCTCCCTCTCCTCTCCTTCCTTCCTCCCTCTCCTCTCCTTCCCTCCTCCCTCTCCTCTCCTTCCCTCCTCCCTCTCCTCTCCTTCCCTCCTCCCGCTCCTCTCCTTCTCTCCTTCCTTCCTCCCTCTCCTCTCCTTCCCTCCTCCCTCTCCTCTCCTCTCCTTCCCTACTCCCTCTCCTTCCTTCCTCCCTCTCCTCTCCTCTCCTTCCCTCCTCCCTCTCCTCTCCTCTCCTTCCCTCCTCCCTCTCCTCTCCTTCCCTCCTCCCTCTCCTCTCCTTCCCTCCTCCCTCTCCTCCTCCATACTGAACTTCCTCTCAGCTGTGTTTTTAAACCCTGGTTTCGTCCTGCAGGTGTTTGGTTTCTTGGCGTCCTTGATGTTCGTCTTGGACCTGGTCTTGTTGGTGAAGAGCACCGGGTTTCCGTTCCAGAGACGTGAAGAGTCCAGTAACGGCGGCGCCGCGGCCGAGCCGGAGACGGCGAAACTCAACACGCCGGCCAATTGAGTCCGACTCTAAAAATCCACAGGAGTGCGTTCGTTACGCAGATTCTTTTTTACGCACTGTCCCTTTAACGCGTCGTCAGGAGGCGGAGCCTCAGCGACCTGGCAGCCATTTAAAAAAAAGTCCTTTTAAAAAAAGAAAATCCTGTTTATAGTCGTCTCTCTGTGCTGAGGTCATCAATGCAATCAATCAATCAGGAACCAATCACAGGGCAGAGCAGTTTGTTCTTAAAGAAACAGTACGCGGTTCTTTCAGAACAGAGACACTAAAACCACAGAACCACTAACGATTCTGCTGTAAAGATTATGTTTTAATCAACTCAAGGAACCAGATCAATTTATGGATTCATTGTTTTATCCGTGTTGCTTTTCCTTTTTTTATTAAATATTGTGAAATTTATGAACGCATTTTAACAAAATAAATCAAATGACGTGCCAAATTATTAATTCAGTGAAAATGAATGTTTGGTATAAATGCGTCTGACGGGTAACAAAATATGATTGTGACACAAAATGAAACTTCCTTAAAACACCAAAAGTCTTAAAAAATCCCAGAAATCTCTGTTTCTTATTGTCGCGTAATTATTTACGTTTCTCCGTTCGGACCCTGAACGCCTCATGAAATTTAGACCGATTTGTGCCAAAATGAAAAAACGTTTTTATAATAATTTTATAGTTACTACAAGTCTATATTATATTATGATATGATGTTTGTTGTCACAATAATCCGTTTTATTCCAGATTATTTTTTATTTCTACTACAACCAGCAGATGAGACGTTTGAACGTCTCTGATCGCGATCAATGGGGAGGTTTTGGGTTTTTCTGCTGTTCAGCTCAAAGTTTTCTAACATTTTAAATTTCCAGCAGAAAGAGATTCATTGAAGTCTTAAAAGTGGATCAAGTTTCGGCTCAAACACCTTAACACGTGTATTAGTTCTTTGTTGAGTGACAGCTTTCAGAGACCAATCGCATTCCTTCCTGTGGATCTCTGACCGGTCGAGTTTCTTATTTCCTGTTTCGTTTGTTCCTAAAAGACGAGTTGTTTGTTTTTGAGATTCTTCTATCGGATCGTTTTCACAATCACAGTTTTTGTGTTTTTGTTTTAAAGCTTTTAATCGTCTGAATCACGTTTGTGTTTTTAATTGATGTCGTTTTTGTCACATTTTTATTACATTCTGAACATAAAAACATGGAGAAATGATTCCGTCTGATTTTTTTTTATTGAAATTCATTTTAAAAATGTAGTTGTTTGAGTTTTCTCTTGTTGACGTTGAATGGACGTTTTTGTAAATAATTGAAAGGAAACTCAAAACACACGATAACTGAGTTAATTGACCGTCGAGTAGGATGAAAAGATGAAGATGGCAGCAAAGTGAATGAACACGTCACACGTTTTTACAAGTGTCCTCAACATGATGGGAACGCATGTTCCAGGGAAACGTCTCTCGTCACACCGGACGTCCTTTGAAACACTCGCCAAGCCGCCGTTTGTCTTTCCTCGTCATAGACGAGCGTAGAGATGACCTGAAGCGCTTCTGTTTGATTTGGTTTCTGTCCAGTTTGAAAGGTGTTTGTTTACGACTTGTTAAAATGAGTGTTTCTGTCAACGGAGTGACAAAGTGATCGATGGCGTTCTATAAAGAAGCACAAGTAAAGATCACCAGCTCTTCAATGTGACAACGAGATTTAAAGTCATGATTTTCAAACATCAATATTTGTTTTTGATTTCTCAGAAGGTGGAAAAAAAACTTCGACACCAGCTGATAGACTCACTGCTGTCCTACATCCTCCTCTCCTACATCCTCCTCTCCTACATCCTCCTCTCCTACATCCTCCTGTCCTCTCCTACATCCTCCTGTCCTACATCCTCCTCTCCTACATCCTCCTCTCCTACATCCTCCTCTCCTACATCCTCCTCTCCTACATCCTCCTCTCCTACATCCTCCTGTCCTCTCCTACATCCTCCTGTCCTACATCCTCCTCTCCTACATCCTCCTCTCCTACATCCTCCTCTCCTACATCCTCCTGTCCTCTCCTACATCCTCCTGTCCTACATCCTCCTCTCCTACATCCTCCTCTCCTACATCCTCCTGTCCTCTCCTACATCCTCCTCTCCTACATCCTCCTCTCCTACATCCTCCTGTCCTCTCCTACATCCTCCTGTCCTACATCCTCCTCTCCTCTCCTACATCCTCCTCTCCTACATCCTCCTCTCCTACATCCTCCTCTCCTACATCCTCCTGTCCTCTCCTACATCCTCCTGTCCTCTCCTACATCCTCCTGTCCTACATCCTCCTGTCCTACATCCTCCTCTCCTACATCCTCCTCTCCTACATCCTCCTCTCCTACATCCTCCTGTCCTCTCCTACATCCTCCTGTCCTCTCCTACATCCTCCTGTCCTACATCCTCCTCTCCTACATCCTCCTCTCCTACATCCTCCTGTCCTACATCCTCCTCTCCTACATCCTCCTCTCCTACATCCTCCTCTCCTACATCCTCCTGTCCTCTCCTACATCCTCCTCTCCTACATCCTCCTCTCCTACATCCTCCTCTCCTACATCCTCCTGTCCTACATCCTCCTCTCCTACATCCTCCTCTCCTACATCCTCCTGTCCTCTCCTACATCCTCCTCTCCTACATCCTCCTGTCCTCTCCTACATCCTCCTGTCCTCTCCTACATCCTCCTCTCCTACATCCTCCTGTCCTCTCCTACATCCTCCTCTCCTCTCCTACATCCTCCTGTCCTCTCCATCCTCCTCTCCTACATCCTCCTCTCCTCTCCTACATCCTCCTGTCCTCTCCTACATCCTCCTGTCCTCTACATCCTCCTCTCCTACATCCTCCTCTCCTCTCCTACATCCTCCTCTCCTCTCCTACATCCTCCTGTCCTCTCCTACATCCTCCTCTCCTACATCCTCCTCTCCTACATCCTCCTGTCCTCTCCTACATCCTCCTCTCCTCTCCTACATCCTCCTGTCCTCTACATCCTCCTCTCCTACATCCTCCTCTCCTCTCCTACATCCTCCTCTCCTACATCCTCCTCTCCTCTCCTACATCCTCCTTTCCTTCTCTCCCTCCCCATTTCCTTTCCTGTTACTCCTTTTTCTTCTCTACCTTCCTCTTTCCTTTCCTAACTCCTCCTTTCATCCCTTACACTTCCTCATTTCCTCCTCCCTTCCCTCTCATTTCCTCCTCCCTTCCCCTTTAAATAATCTCTAAAACATAAATCAATCACAGATTGTATTCCAGTGACTTTAATAAAAGAGGGAACAGCACTTTCATACGATCAGTTTATTGATAATGAAACATTGAAAACGCTGAAGTGTGATGAAGATATTTTCTCATTCGTGTCTGACGATCAGAAATCTGTTTTTATATCAACGTGATTAACTTTCACTCGGACCAAGTACAGTGTGTGTGTGTGTGTGTGTGTGTGTGTGTGTGAGTGAGATCTTCTGATCTGTGCTTGTAGAAATAGATCACTTTCTCACTTTTGTCTTTTTAAAATTGCTGCAATTTAATTTCTTCTGATTATTGTATATTTCTGTCATTTATTAAACTCATTTTCAAGAAATAAATGTGCTCTGTTATTTATTAATATATCTTTATTGTTTTATTGAACCATAGTTCTTGATGAAACTGTTGAATATTTGAAATAAATGTGAAAATTATTTTTATTCTAATGTTATAATTTAATAAAATTAACAAAAAAGAGAAACCGCTGGACAGATATCCAGACTAAAGTTACAGTGATAGTTTATAATGTCATATACTCGTTTTGTTATGTTGTGTTTTTAGTTATTCATTTTTTTATTATTTCAACAGATTTATTTTTCAGAACATGATTTTTGATTTTATCTTCTCGTGTGTAACAACCATCATAACTCTTTATGTTTTAAGTTTATTTTTAATATTTGTGTTTTTGTTTTTTTCTGCATTGAATACTTTGACTTTGAGTAAATGTTCCTGTTCATTTCTTCCATAGTCATACACATATGTTCGACGACCTGTCAATCATCTCGACTACAGAGAGCTTGTCCCTGATCGATGTGAGAGCAGATGTGTTCCAGATGTTCGTCTGGACGTCACGGCTCCTCGGTGACGTCCGGAGGCTGAAACAGGAAGCAGGAAGCAAACACGTCAACCCTCTGAAGCACAAAGAGGTTTCAGGACGTTACGTGTTCCTCTCTGTGGTCTTTATCGTCCTTTCAAAATAAAAGTCCTGCTCCTCTATGAAACAGAACCATGATGAGTAGAAGTAGAGAGAACTAGAACATGTATTTAGTGCAGAACACAGTTATGATGTCATCGGTCATTAAACATACAAATAATCTATAAATCCAGCATTTTTCCAAGTGTCCGCAAATTGGAAAAAATAGAGGCTCTGCATGTTTAAATAATTAAAATATTCACATGTTTCAGCCTCTCCTCTCTCCTCTCCTCTCTCCTCTCCTCTCTCTCTCCTCTCCTCTCCTCTCTCTCTCCTCTCTCCTCTCCTCTCTCCTCTCCTCTCTCTCTCCTCTCCTCTCCTCTCCTCTCTCTCTCCTCTCCTCTCTCCTCTCTCTCCTCTCCTCTCTCCTCTCTCCTCTCCTCTCTCTCCTCTCCTCTCTCTCTCCTCTCTCCTCTCTCCTCTCCTCTCTCCTCTCCTCTCTCCTCTCTCTCCTCTCCTCTCTCTCTCCTCTCTCCTCTCTCCTCTCCTCTCTCCTCTCCTCTCTCCTCTCTCTCCTCTCCTCTCTCTCCTCTCCCCTCTCTCCTCTCCTCTCTCCTCTCCTCTCTCCTCTCTCTCCTTTCTCCTCTCCTCTCTCCTCTCTCTCCTCTCCCCTCTCTCCTCTCCTCTCTCCTCTCCTCTCTCCTCTCCTCTCTCCTCTCTCCTCTCTCCTCTCCTCTCTCCTCATCTCTCCTCTCCTCCCTCTCCTCTCTCTCCTCTCCTCTCTCCTCTCTCCTCTCCTCTCTCTCTCCTCTCTCCTCTCTCCTCATCTCTCCTCTCCTCCCTCTCCTCCCTCTCCTCTCCCCTCCCCTCATCTCCTCTCCTCACCTCTCCTCCCCTCCTCTCTCCTCTCCTCCCCTCCTTCTTCGGTCCAAAATACTGCTCAAAACAGAAGGCTGTCCACACAATGGTGAACTTTTTATCTGGTTCTGCCAAGTTGGCCGTCTGGTGGTGAACTTCTGAACGTATTGATCGTTGTAATTGATGGTTTATTTGTTCTTTGGTGCTTTATTTTTGGTTATTTGTTTTTTATTTGATTGATTTTCTGATTATTAAGTGATGTTTTAGAGTGTTTCTGTTTTCACTGTAACAGTGAAATAAAGGGATTTTAAAAACCAAACCTCCCCTCCTCTCCTCTCTCCTCTCCTCCCCTCCTCTCTCCTCTCCTCCCCTCCTCTCTCCCCTCCTCTCTCCTCTCCCCTCCTCTCTCCCCTCCCCTCCTCTCTCCCCTCCTCTCTCCTCTCCCCTCTCCTCCCCTCCTCTCTCCCCTCCCCTCCTCTCTCCCCTCCTCTCTCCTCTCCCCTCTCCTCCCCTCCTCTCTCCCCTCCCCTCCTCTCTCCTCTCCTCTCTCCCCTCCTCCCCTCTCTCCCCTTAAATGAGAGCATGTGTAATGCACTGTTTCTGATGAAACGTGTCTCACCAGTGGTGCAGCTGGAGATCTACGGTTTGTCCTGAGGGTGGCGCTAGAGGAAAGGTCATAGGTCATCCTCTGTCCTTACTGGATTCAGTGATTTCTTTATATAGTTATAATCATGAATCCAAAGTTCAAGTGAACAGTTCAGCTTGTAATATATAAATATCATTCAAAGCAGAACTAGCTGCTCTGGTAGTTCGATTGAGTTTAAAGTGTTAGAATCTTCATTCACTGCGTGTATATATTGATCTTATTGATAGAGGGGAAGTTGTACATGAGCTGTCATTTCTCACAAAGTGTCATTTTTTTTAAAAAGCAGAAAGAACAACGATGACACGAAAGAGGAAATTACGACATTGTTGGTTTCATCAGTTTGAAAGAGAAATGTTGCCGTCAGAGAGAAGCCGCTTCCTGTTTCTTCATGTACTCTGAACACATTGTTCATTTGTCATCTGTTGTTTCTAAATCTCCACCTTTCAACTTCCTTCATCAGAGGAACGGACATTCAAACAGGAACATGTGTTTTTAGGTAAAGAGGTGAAAGAAACAATCTGCTCTCCATCAGCACGTTTAAACAGGAAGTGATGGACGGCAGAGACGCTGCATGAAGATATGAAGGTTAAATATTAAAGTATATGAATCATGATGTTCGTCAGTGACTCACCTGCTCTGCTTTCTTGCAAACACACGTCCTATAAAGACAGAAGTGAAATAAATAGAGTAAAATAAAATGATGATTTGAATGTATTGATAAAGCTAAATTTTCATTGAGGAAATATCAGAAATGTTCCCTTTGATCTCAGCAGGCTGTGTTTGATTGACAGCAGTCGGCAAGCTTCTAGAGCACTGATGGGAACGTCGGTGGTATCGAGAGAGTGACGGTGTTACGACGTAGGGAACGAGAGAGTGACGGTGTTTTGACGTAGGGAACGAGAGAGTGACGGTGTTATGACGTAGGGAACGAGAGAGTGACGGTGTTATGACGTAGGGAACGAGAGAGTGACGGTGTTTTGACGTGGGGAACGAGAGAGTGACGGTGTTTTGACGTGGGGAACGAGAGAGTGACGGTGTTTTGACGTAGGGAACGAGAGAGTGACGGTGTTATGACGTAGGGAACGAGAGAGTGACGGTGTTATGACGTAGGGAACGAGAGAGTGACGGTGTTTTGACGTGGGGAACGAGAGAGTGACGGTGTTTTGACGTGGGGAACGAGAGAGTGACGGTGTTATGACGTAGGGAACGAGAGAGTGACGGTGTTTTGACGTGGGGAACGAGAGAGTGATGGTGTTTTGACGTGGGGAACGAGAGAGTGACGGTGTTTTGACGTGGGGAACGAGAGAGTGACGGTGTTTTGACGTGGGGAACGAGAGAGTGATGGTGTTTTGACGTAGGGAACGAGAGAGTGACGGTGTTTTGACGTGGGGAACGAGAGAGTGACGGTGTTTTGACGTGGGGAACGAGAGAGTGACGGTGTTTTGACGTAGGGAACGAGAGAGTGACGGTGTTATGACGTAGGGAACGAGAGAGTGACGGTGTTATGACGTAGGGAACGAGAGAGTGACGGTGTTTTGACGTGGGGAACGAGAGAGTGACGGTGTTTTGACGTGGGGAACGAGAGAGTGACGGTGTTATGACGTAGGGAACGAGAGAGTGACGGTGTTTTGACGTGGGGAACGAGAGAGTGATGGTGTTTTGACGTGGGGAACGAGAGAGTGACGGTGTTTTGACGTGGGGAACGAGAGAGTGACGGTGTTTTGACGTGGGGAACGAGAGAGTGATGGTGTTTTGACGTAGGGAACGAGAGAGTGACGGTGTTTTGACGTAGGGAACGAGAGAGTGACGGTGTTATGACGTAGGGAACGAGAGAGTGACGGTGTTTTGACGTGGGGAACGAGAGAGTGACGGTGTTTTGACGTGGGGAACGAGAGAGTGATGGTGTTTTGACGTGGGGAACGAGAGAGTGACGGTGTTTTGACGTGGGGAACGAGAGAGTGACGGTGTTTTGACGTGGGGAACGAGAGAGTCACGGTGTTACGACGTAGGGAACGAGAGAGTGACGGTGTTTTGACGTGGGGAACGAGAGAGTGACGGTGTTTTGACGTGGGGAACGAGAGAGTGACGGTATTTTGACGTGGGGAACGAGAGAGTGACGGTGTTTTGACGTGGGGAACGAGAGAGTGATGGTGTTTTGACGTGGGGAACGAGAGAGTGACGGTGTTTTGACGTGGGGAACGAGAGAGTGACGGTGTTTTGACGTGGGGAACGAGAGAGTGATGGTGTTTTGACGTAGGGAACGAGAGAGTGACGGTGTTTTGACGTAGGGAACGAGAGAGTGACGTGTTATGACGTAGGGAACGAGAGAGTGACGGTGTTATGACGTAGGGAACGAGAGAGTGACGGTGTTTTGACGTGGGGAACGAGAGAGTGACGGTGTTTTGACGTGGGGAACGAGAGAGTCACGGTGTTACGACGTGGGGAACGAGAGAGTGACGGTGTTTTGACGTGGGGAACGAGAGAGTCACGGTGTTACGACGTAGGGAACGAGAGAGTGACGGTGTTTTGACGTGGGGAACGAGAGAGTGACGGTGTTTTGACGTGGGGAACGAGAGAGTGACGGTATTTTGACGTGGGGAACGAGAGAGTGACGGTGTTTTGACGTGGGGAACGAGAGAGTGATGGTGTTTTGACGTGGGGAACGAGAGAGTGACGGTGTTTTGACGTGGGGAACGAGAGAGTGACGGTGTTTTGACGTGGGGAACGAGAGAGTGACGGTGTTTTGACGTGGGGAACGAGAGAGTGACAGTGTTTTGACGTAGGGAACGAGAGAGTGACGGTGTTTTGACGTGGGGAACGAGAGGCTCTATTCGTCTTTGTAGGTAAAGTTACCTTCTGATGACGATGGATGCCACTATGATGATGAGCACAGTGTGCAGACTGAAGAGAACCAGTCGGACAGCCAGCAGTGTGTCAACACTTCCTGTCAAACAGAAATAGGAAGTAAGCGGTTGGACTGTAGATGATGAACATCAAGAAGATGCAATAATTTCATACAAGTCCTCTGAATCATAGTTTAGTTTCAACCTAGTGAACTAAACTCGTGACGTAGTATTAAATAAAGACCATTCATGGAGGGTTAGAGTGGAAGGATCCAACAAACACATAATTATTATTTCTTAGGGAATAGATGCATGTTTACATGTTTACTAATGAGTAACAGAGACGTCACCATATAGAGTTTTATTATCTTGATTATTGTCGGAGGAATTATCCCGGTTTACTGTTTTCATGATTATTAACCAGAATATTTAAATTTGTATTATCATCAACTATATCCATTCATGTTCTCATAGTAATCTAGAGTGGTTAAAATATTAAAAACAAACATTTAAAATGATTAGGAAATAAAAGATTGTAATTTTATAGATAAATCTTTTCATCAGTAGTTTTAATGAAGTATAATAATGTTCTTAGAGCTCGTGTTAGGAAGTCAAACAGCTCATAATTCATCTCTAATATCTATTTCATATTAACGTGAAAACATCTTCAAACTACTGGATTTATTCAAGTTTATCACAAAACTACATTTTTTAAATAAAATAGATTATAGATGAATTATGAGCTGTTTAACTTCCTAACACGAGCTCTAAGAACATTATTATACTTCATTAAAACTCCTGATGACTCTGTTCACTACCTGTTCAGGTACTCTGTTCAGGTACTCTGTTCTCTACCTGTTCAGGTACTCTGTTCTCCACCTGTGCAGGTACTCTGTTCAGGTACTCTGTTCTCTACCTGTTCAGGTACTCTGTTCTCTACCTGTTCAGATACTCTGTTCTCTACCTGTTCAGATACTCTGTTCACTACCTGTTCAGGTACTCTGTTCTCTACCTGTTCAGGTACTCTGTTCACTACCTGCTCAGGTACTCTGTTCTCTACCTGTTCAGGTACTCTGTTCACTACCTGTTCGGGTACTCTGTTCACTACCTGTTCGGGTACTCTGTTCTCTACCTGTTCGGGTACTCTGTTCTCTACCTGTTCATGTACTCTGTTCTCTACCTGTTCAGGTACTCTGTTCACTACCTGTTCAGGTACTCTGTTCTCTACCTGTTCAGGTACTCTGTTCATTACCTGTTCAGGTACTCCGTTCACTACCTGTTCAGGTACTCTGTTCTCTACCTGTTCAGGTACTCTGTTCTCTACTTGTTCAGGTACTCTGTTCTCTACCTGTTCAGGTACTCTGTTCTCTACCTGTTCAGGTACTCTGTTCATTACCTGTTCAGGTACTCTGTTCTCTACCTGTTCAGGTACTCTGTTCACTACCTGTTCAGGTACTCTGTTCTCTACCTGTTCAGGTACTCTGTTCATTACCTGTTCATGTACTCTGTTCTCTACCTGTTCAGGTACTCTGTTCACTACCTGTTCAGGTACTCTGTTCACTACCTGTTCAGGTACTCTGTTCTCTACCTGTTCAGGTACTCTGTTCACTACCTGTTCAGGTACTCTGTTCTCTACCTGTTCAGGTACTCTGTTCTCTACCTGTTCAGGTACTCTGTTCTCTACCTGTTCAGGTACTCTGTTCATTACCTGTTCAGGTACTCTGTTCTCTACCTGTTCAGGTACTCTGTTCACTACCTGTTCAGGTACTCTGTTCTCTACCTGTTCAGGTACTCTGTTCATTACCTGTTCATGTACTCTGTTCTCTACCTGTTCAGGTACTCTGTTCACTACCTGTTCAGGTACTCTGTTCTCTACCTGTTCAGGTACTCTGTTCACTACCTGTTCAGGTACTCTGTTCTCTACCTGTTCAGGTACTCTGTTCACTACCTGTTCAGGTACTCTGTCCACTACCTGTTCAGGTACTCTGTTCTCTACCTGTTCAGGTACTCTGTTCTCTACCTGTTCAGGTACTCTGTTCATTACCTGTTCAGGTACTCTGTTCTCTACCTGTTCAGGTACTCTGTTCACTACCTGTTCAGGTACTCTGTTCTCTACCTGTTCAGGTACTCTGTTCATTACCTGTTCATGTACTCTGTTCTCTACCTGTTCAGGTACTCTGTTCACTACCTGTTCAGGTACTCTGTTCTCTACCTGTTCAGGTACTCTGTTCACTACCTGTTCAGGTACTCTGTCCACTACCTGTTCAGGTACTCTGTTCTCTACCTGTTCAGGTACTCTGTTCACTACCTGTTCAGGTACTCTGTCCACTACCTGTTCAGGTACTCTGTTCTCTACCTGTGTGGGGATTCTGTTCTTCCTCTCCAGCCTCCACATTCAGACTGAACGGATGGGAGAGTGTGCCGACGGTGTTCTTCAGATCACAGGTGTAGTTCCCAGAATCCTCTGCTTTCAGGGGGCCGAGGTGGAGGGAGGGGCCATTGTAGGGGAGGGCGTGGCCATCTCTGAACCAGGTGACCTCCAGCTGGTGGAAGCTGCACTCTGTAGTGCAGGTCAGTGCGACGGCTTCACCTCTCTCAAGCTCTCCGTCTCTGGAGCTCAGTATCTTCATTCGAGTCTCATCTGAAATATCGAAAGCAGTTTTATTCATTAATTGTTTGTTTTTCTCACAATATAATCAAAAAGAACCGATGAGAGTATCAATACGAGTACTAGAATATGAACAGGACCGTCCTGATAAATGGAGCCTGGCTAACTATCAATGATTATTAATATTATTGCCTTTATTATGTTTGAGGCATCATCAGAGGATGATCTTACCATCGACTGTGAGTCTCACGCCTGTTTGGCCAGTCCAAAAGGATAACGGGGTATTCCCTTCCATTCTGAAGCGAAGAGTTGCATCGTCTTCCTCCTTTAGACCTGAGATCTGTAAAGTGCAGTTTCCCTTTGTGTCTCCCAGGTAACGATAACGAGGGTTGTTGGGGTTGTTTCGTAATGTGTTGTCGTACACAGTCGGAGTGGACCCGGAACAAATTTGATGGTTCTGGCACCAAAGAACTCTGGTGATCTCGACCAAAACCTCTCCTCCATCCTGAGCGACGGTGTTCGGTGTGAAGGTGCAGGGGAGGGTCACTGTGGATCCCCGAACACCACAAACTGGATCTGAGTAGATCACACGTTGACTCACAGCAGCTGGAGACACAACGCGGTGAGTTTAGAGATAAAACATCTTGATTTAGTGCTTTGGTGTGAAAACGTCATTAAAATGGACGTCACGCACTAACACAGAAAACAGAAAGAGAGAATATAATAAACGTGCACTTTCACCAGTTTGATGTTAAAAACTGAAACATGAACGAATAACAACACGAGAACACTGAGTCACGTACGACGTTCATGTCTTACCAGCCAGCAGTAACATGAAGCAGCAGGAACTCTTCGGCTCCATCCTGACTGACTTTAATGTGTCGACTCAACTGCGTCTGTTCAAATGTGCGATCGGTCCGCAGCAGAGCTGAGGAAACACCGACTGTGTTTGGAGGAAGTGCGCTAATAACCACAGAGTCTAAACTTAACACGTCAGAGGTCTGTAGACATCAGCCACCAGGACGATCCTCCCTGCTATCGTTGTATATCGGTCCTCTCATAGAGAACTTATCTTTAGCTACAACAACGATAACCAGGTGGAAGCAGATGCATATTTATATTTCATTTACTTCCTTATTGTTCTCAAAAAAACCTTCAATTTGAATGTGTCCGCACCACAAAAACAAGGAAGGATCTCAGTTCTCAGGAGGACGTTCAGAGGAACTTGTTCAGCTCCTTCACAGAATCTACTCGCCCAGCACGAGAGCAACGTGAGAGACGTGAGTGAGCCAATGTAGCACCACTAAGCACCATTTCTAAGAAGCCGTGTGAAGAACAACACCAGACTTCTGTCCTCTCTGCTGTGAGCTGGTTGATGGTGGACATGAAAGCATCTCCGGTTCAATCAGAGCCAAAGATCAGCAGCTGTGTGAGAACAATCTGCTTCTTTTGATTCAAAAGTCAAAGCTCAGTTCACGTCACGTGCGTCGACTCGATGGAGAGGAAGGGGGGGATGACCTCCGTGCTCCGTGCATGTTGTGGAAGTCCCAAATACCAGACGCCATCTTGTCTGGGTTCATAACAAACGTTTCACAACTACGTGAAACCATAAAACTCTGCTTCACCCACAATAAGAAGTGAGGAGGCAAGAACAACTGCTGCATAAGAACCTCGTCACAGTCTTACATTGGCTGGACCAACAACAGAATGATTTGTGTTCGGACCCTGAAGAAGAGAAGCAGGCAGCTCGCCTGCTGAAGGACACATTCTCTTTCCAATCAAGTCCACTTTGTGCCGGTTCTAAGGAAGCAGAATTCCTTTTATTTCCGAGGAAGACGTTCTGCCGACACGGAGGTTTTATTGCCGCGCAGCTGAGTTTGACTCAGGACGGGAAGCACCACGTCGACCATGACGAAGCCGTCTCACAGTAAGAGGCTTACTTGGTGTCCGGGCAGAGTCAGGTCATAGTGTGTTTACTACCGCCGAGGCCCGTTAGCCTGTGAGAGTACTGTGAGAGTACTGTGAGAGTACTCTGTGAGTACTGTGAGAGTACTGTGAGTACTGTGTGAGTACTGTGAGAGTACTGTGAGTACTGTGAGAGTACTCTGTGAGTACTGTGTGAGTACTGTGAGAGTACTGTGAGTACTGTGAGTACTGTGAGAGTACTGTGAGTACTGTGAGAGTACTGTGAGAGTACTGTGAGTACTGTGAGAGTACTGTGAGTACTGTGTGAGTACTGTGAGAGTACTGTGAGAGTACTGTGAGTACTGTGTGAGTACTGTGAGTACTGTGAGTACTGTGAGAGTACTGTAAGAGTACTGTGAGTACTGTGTGAGTACTGTGTGAGTACTGTGTGAGTACTGTGTGCATCGTGATAACAGCTGATATTAAACCTTCACCTTCACTCTGACTGTTAACATTGTGAGTGAACACTAATTATGAGACTTGGTTCATAGTTTGGTTATCGGTCCATGTTCTCAGGGTGGAGCCCCGTTATTATTAATAATCATTAATAATCTTACTGACATTAATAATTCTATTGATGTCAATAGTTTAGTTTTTCATATTTGCTGATAACCAAACATGCTCCTGATAGATCCCATCAGTGTGGACACCTGGTCCTCAGGTGAGACCTCTTCAGTGTGGAGACCTGGTCCTCAGGTGAGCCCTCTTCAGTGTGGACACTGAAGAGGGCTCACCTGAGGACCAGGTCTCCACACTGTCTCACCTGAGGACCAGGTGTCCACACTGAAGAGGTCTCACCTGAGGACCAGGTGAGACCTCTTCAGTGTGGAGACCTGGTCCTCAGGTGAGACCTCTTCAGTGTGGAGACCTGGTCCTCAGGTGAGACCTCTTCAGTGTGGACACCTGGTCCTCAGGTGAGACCTCTTCAGTGTGGAGACCTGGTCCTCAGGTGAGACCTCTTCAGTGTGGAGACCTGGTCCTCAGGTGAGCCCTCTTCAGTGTGCTGGAATAAGAACAACAGACGTCACACTGAACACGACCTCCTTTCTTCCTGTGTTTCAGAGATCCTCTCGTCCAATCGGACGGCTTCACGGCCCGCCGGTTGCCTTCCTGAGTGGCGGTTCGAGGGCCCTCCGGTTCCACCGAGTCGGACAGACGAGGAGGAAGGTGTGTCGGTCGTCCTCACGCTGACTCAGCAGGTCTGAGGGTTTATAAGGCGGCAGCGACAGTCAGTCCGTCACCACAGAGACGATGGACCGGCTGCTCCACATCGCATTCATCCTGGTCTGCTGCCTCGAGCTGCTGCAGGGCAAAGCTTCAGGTAAACACACCTGAGCCTGTGACTGTCCACCTGTCTGTCTGTCCACCTGTCTGTCCACCTGTCTGTCCACCTGTCTGTCTGTCCACCTGTCTGTCCACCTGTCTGTCTGTCCACCTGTCTGTCCACCTGTCTGTCTGTCCACCTGTCTGTCTGTCCACCTGTCAGTTTTTTTCTGTCTGCGTGTCTCTCTCTCTCTCTCTCTGTCTACCTGTCTCTCTCCAGGTGTGTCTACCTGTCTCTCTCTCTGTCTACCTGTCTCTCTCCAGGTGTGTCTCCCTGTCTCTCTCTCTCTCTGTCTACCTGTCTCTCTCCAGGTGTGTCTACCTGTCTCTCTCTCTGTCTACCTGTCTCTCTCCAGGTGTGTCTCCCTGTCTCTCTCTCTCTCTGTCTACCTGTCTCTCTCCAGGTGTGTCTCCCTGTCTCTCTCTCTCTCTGTCTACCTGTCTCTCTCCAGGTGTGTCTACCTGTCTCTCTCTCTGTCTACCTGTCTCTCTCTCTCTCTGTCTACCTGTCTCTCTACAGGTGTGTCTACCTGTCTCTCTCTCTGTCTACCTGTCTCTCTCTCTGTCTACCTGTCTCTCTACAGGTGTGTCTACCTGTCTCTCTCCAGGTGTGTCTCCCTGTCTCTCTCTCTGTCTACCTGTCTCTCTCCAGGTGTGTCTACCTGTCTCTCTCTCTGTCTACCTGT
>CM051695.1:28456005-28458505 GCA_028022725.1 Lycodopsis pacificus
ACGTTAAACTTTATTTACACTCTGATGGTTAACGTTAAACTTTATTTACACACTGATGGTTAACGTTAAACTTTATTTACACTGTGATGGTTAACGTTAAACTTTATTTACACACTGATGGTTAACGTTAAACTTTATTTACACTCTGATGGTTAACGTTAAACTTTATTTACACTGTGATGGTTAACGTTAAACTTTATTTACACTCTGATGGTTAACGATAAACTTTATTTACACTGTGATGGTTAACAGTAAACTTTATTTACACTGTGATGGTTAACGTTAAACTTTATTTACACTGTGATGGTTAACAGTAAACTGTGTCATTAATCCATGATGGGGATCAGTACAGACCGTTACACCACTAATTAAGAGTTAGGAAGCTAACAGAAGCTAAAAAAAGATACTGATACTGTTTTATTCATCCTCATATCTCTTCCTCCTCCTCCAGGTTCAGGTCTTGCTGACTGTCTCTCTCAGCGCCGTCTGGCTCTCTCGCGGCTCTTCTCCGGTCCCGTTGACCCTTCTTTCCAGGCCTCCTCCATCAGATCTCCAGCCTCCTGTCCTTCCCTCCTCCGGCCTCTCAGGAAGTTCTTGCCGGCGGAGGCGGACCCGACATCCTTCCTGTCTCACCTGGTCGAAGTCCTCCACGGCCTCTTCCCCTCGGTGGGCGGGGCTCTGCAGGCTCTGGCTCGCTCCTCCCCCTGTCGCCTCCAGGAGAACCTGTTCGGAGGGAAGTTCCTGAAGAACGCCGCCTCCTTTAACTTCAGCGGAGCGGTGGGAGCTCGAGGAGCCCTCGGTCCGGACCGGCTCGCCTCTCAGAGTGTCTCCATCAACCTCCAGAAGAACCGGGACCTGGTCCAGTCTATCAGCAGAGCTCTGGAGGACCCGGCCTTCCTCTCTGCCCTCCAACACACACTGAGGAGCAGCAGCAGCTCACACTCGTCCTCACTGCAACAGGTCAGACACGACTCATCAAGATAGATAAAAGTATTGATTGATCAGTAATCTTATGTTCCTGGATTCATAATCCTGATGCATTAATGTGTACGCTGCATTGTATCTCCTTCATATTCTGTTGGCTGGTTTAATCTACCTCACTGCACCATGTTCTAGAATCTAGAAGATCATCATAACGTCACGAACTTCTTCCAGGTTCTGACTCCTCTTCTGCGTTCCTGCTCCGAGGACGAGGACTCGGCGGCCATCTTTGTCCCCAGCTGCACGTCCAGCGGTGGTTTCCAGGAGGTCCAGTGTCGGGACAGAGAGTGCTGGTGTGTGGACCCTCTGGGTCGGGAGGTCGCTGGGTCGCGTACCGCCGCCGGTGGTCGACCTCGATGTCCGTCCCGCTGCGAGAGAGAGCGAGTGATGGCGCTGAAGGTCAAAGGAAACATGGCGGCCGGCGCCGAGATCCTCGTCCCGGCGTGTTCGGAGGACGGAGGCTTCCTGCCGCTGCAGTGCGTCGGATCACGATGCTTCTGCGTGGACGCTGATGGGAAAACGATGACGACCGCCGGGTCAACGGGCGACGCTGTCACCTGTAAGATCACACTGAGGGAGGAGCTTAACTAGTTACAGTCTGACAGAGATGCAGGGAACAGATTCTATGATTGATTCAAGAACAGTTCAGCTTCAGGGTTTGCACAATTTCAACATAAAATACACATAAAAACAGCAACATTCGGTTTTTACGGCGTGTTTTGTTTAAGATTCTGATCATTTGATGGAGTTGTAACCGTGTTCCTTTTCCTTTTCATTGACAATCGCAAGAAACAAATAGTTGTCTCATGATTTTTGAGACCCCCCGAAATTGTGCAATTGTGGATTTCAGGGGTTCTGAAGTGTCAATCAAGAGGCCTCAGAGTATTTCTCCCACTAATTCTGCCTCGGATTACCAGTTTACATTCAGTCTCCTTCGAGGCTCACGGGTTCATCCTCTGAGGAGCCAGAATGAGACCTTCAAAACTACTCTGTTGTGTTTCAGGTCCAAAGAAGACGACACAGAAGCTTCGGTCCTCTGCAGGTCAGATACAAACTAAATGATCCAACACACACACATCTGAGTTAGAGGAAGGAGAAAACACACTTTTAGATTTTCTGACTTTTGTTGCCTCCAAAGAAGTTTCTGCAGAATCATCAATCTTTTGACAATGTGAAAAATAGCATCTTTGTAAGCATCGCTAGAGCTGGATGCTAACCTGTTAGCGACACTAACCAGAGTCCGATGCTAACAGGCCGCTGCTCTCAGGCGTTTGATGAGGTCACGGCGTTCATACAGGAAGTGAAGAGCGTCGTCCGTCTCTCTAACTCCTCCCACCTCCCGCTGGGATACGGATTCCTATTGGCCGAAGGTCTGCGTCTGACCCCGGAGGAGCTGCTGATCGGCCAATCGGAGGAGGAGCTGCGGATCTCTGACGGGCTGCTGGGCCACTCCAGAGCTGCTCTGCGATTGGCTGCTTTCTCCAGTGAGTCACAGTTTATGTATTTTAAAGGAACAGTG
>CM051695.1:28471005-28513505 GCA_028022725.1 Lycodopsis pacificus
TCAGTGAGACGGTGCGCTTCCTGTAACTCCGCTCTGATCAAAGGTCTGCACGGTTCTGATGTTTCCTCCGTTGTTTGGTCCTCCAGCTGATTCGTCTCTTCCGGCCGACAGTAAGAAGAAGAAGGACTACCAGGCCTCCATCGTCAGCTTCCAGGCCGTCTACCTGAACACAGGTAAACTCCTGTTCATGGTCTGCAGTAGTGATGGCGGCCCGCGGCTCGGCTGACATGAGTCGTTGTTGTTGTTTGTCAGATGCTGATTCAGCAGCTGGAGGTTCTGGTTCTACTTCCTGTCCAGCAGCAGAACTCAGTCCTCCTCTGGACGGTTCGTATTCCTTCAGAACTCACACCTGCTCCTCCATGTACTAATACCACCAATACTACACAAGTACTCTGTAACAGTACTAATACCACCAATACTACACAAGTACTCTGTAACAGTACTAATACCACCAATACTACACAAGTACTCTGTAACAGTACTAATACCACCAATACTACACAAGTACTCTGTAACAGTACTAATACCACCAATACTACACAAGTACTCTGTAACAGTACTAATACCACCAATACTACACAAGTACTCTGTTACAGTACTAATACCACCAATACTACACAAGTACTCTGTAACAGTACTAATACCACCAATACTACACAAGTACTCTGTAACAGTACTAATACCACCAATACTACACAAGTACTCTGTAACAGTACTAATACCACCAATACTACACAAGTACTCTGTAACAGTACTAATACCACCAATACTACACAAGTACTCTGTAACAGTACTAATACCACCAATACTACACAAGTACTCTGTTACAGTACTAATACCACCAATACTACACAAGTACTCTGTAACAGTACTAATACCACCAATACTACACAAGTACTCTGTAACAGTACTAATACCACCAATACTACACAAGTACTCTGTAACAGTACTAATACCACCAATACTACACAAGTACTCTGTAACAGTACTAATACCACCAATACTACACAAGTACTCTGTTACAGTACTAATACCACCAATACCACACAAGTACTCTGTAACAGTAACAGTACTAATACCTCACTGTAGAAATATTGTATTACAGTAAAGTTACTTAATAGCGAACACAAAAAATACTTAATTGAAAAACGTTTAATTGTTTTTAAATTGGTTCTCTGTCAATCCTCTAATTGATTAAAGGACTAATTCATTAAATTACTAATTGATTAAAACCTGATTGATTAAAGCACTAATTGATGAGAGGACTAATTTATTAAAACCTGATTGATTAAAGCACTAATTGATTAGAGGACTAATTGATTAAAACCTGATTGATTAAAGCACTAATTGATGAGAGGACTAATTGATTAAAACCTGATTGATTAAAGCACTAATTGATTAGAGGACTAATTGATTAAAACCTGATTGATTAAAGCACTAATTGATTAGAGGACTAATTGATTAAAACCTGATTGATTAAAGCACTA
Organism: Lycodopsis pacificus; assembly: GCA_028022725.1. Lineage (NCBI taxonomy): Eukaryota > Metazoa > Chordata > Actinopteri > Perciformes > Zoarcidae > Lycodopsis > Lycodopsis pacificus. The sequence continues at coordinate 28,472,493 of CM051695.1, forward strand.
ATTGATTAGAGGACTGGTGGTTTCAGCTCTACTTCTGTAAACTGTTGAATTGATCACTAAACATCAGATTTAAACTCTAAATGTTTTTGTGTAAAGCTCAATCAGTAAAGTACCTGAAGCTGTCAGAGGAACGCAGTATAAGTGCTGTACTTGAGTAAATGTACTTAGTTACTTTGCAGCACTGGTAGCCGCTCTAATACAGAGCTGGTACAGGTATTTATACTGTGTATATTCTGTGTATGTTCTGTGTATTTGTACAGTTTCAGTGCAGATGAAGTTTGAGTCTCTGTCGGAGGACGACGTCCTCGTGGATCCTCACAGGAAACTCCCCACGCTCTCCTTCTGGCTCAACAGGAACAACTACAACTCCCAGCAGGCACTGCTCTGGTGTCTCACACGTACGTCACGCACTCTAACAATCGGAGAGCTTGTGGACTAGTTGTACTTGTACCCAGTGAAGATATCGAGTAGATAACACGTGTTTGTGTTTTCAGGCTGTGATGTAGAGCGGCTCTGCTCCATCGCTGACCTCAGAGACGCCGACTCAGCAGGTTTCTTCAGCTGCTGGTTGTATTCAGACAGCAGAGTGTGTGGAGCGTACGACAAACCTCTGAGGAGACCATGTCGCCTCCTGCTGGACAGACCGGCCAACAACACCTACAGCAAGAAGGGTAAACTCCTCCTCCTCTCGCTAACGTGAGCCTCCTCTCTCCTCCATTCCTAGAATACATCTCGAGGAGAGAGGAGGCTGGTCTGAGGAGTGGAGCTCTTCTTGATTCTTCACAGTTCATCTCGTTGGTTCTCTCTCTGGTGTTTCAGAGAAGACAAACGCTCACAGTGTGAACGCAGGTTAAGACGGGAGGAGTTGAGGAAAGGAATCAAGGATGTTCAAACTGAGAAATGAATGTAACATAAAGGGAGACCAGCACCCTAAAGATCCAGAGAAGAGCGTTCAGGTCTTCAGGTTCAGGTCTCTGGACTGTGGTCTACAGGTTCAGGTCTCTGGACTGTGGTCTTCAGGTTCAGGTCTCTGGACTCTGTTCTTCAGGTTCAGGTCTCTGGACTGTGGTCTTCAGGTTCAGGTCTCTGGACTCTGTTCTTCAGGTTCAGGTCTCTGGACTGTGGTCTTCAGGTTCAGGTCTCTGGACTCTGTTCTTCAGGTTCAGGTCTCTGGACTCTGTTCTTCAGGTTCAGGTCTCTGGACTGTGGTCTACAGGTTCAGGTCTCTGGACTCTGTTCTTCAGGTTCAGGTCTCTGGACTGTGGTCTTCAGGTTCAGGTCTCTGGACTCTGTTCTTCAGGTTCAGGTCTCTGGACTGTGGTCTTCAGGTTCAGGTCTCTGGACTGTGGTCTTCGGGTTCAGGTCTCTGGACTGTGGTCTTCGGGTTCAGGTCTCTGGACTGTGGTCTTCGGGTTCAGGTCTCTGACTGTCTGTGTGTTTTCAGTGGATCTGTCTGGACCGGTGAAGAGTTTCTACGAGAGAGTTTCCTTCCAGAAGATGATTTCTTACTCCGTACGCAGCCGAGTCAGTCTGAGAGAGAACACACCGCTGTCTGAGGGGTAACACACACACACACACACACGCACAGACACACAGACACACACAGACACACAGACACACACTCTCTCACACATGTGTGTGTGTGTGTGTGTAGGTTCATGGAGTGTGAGCGGCGCTGTGATGAGGATCCTTGTTGCCGTGGCATCGGCTTCGTCCGGGACACCAAATCACCAGGTAACCATGGTAACCACTGGTTTTAACATTAAATGTATTTCTGTGAAATACTGAACGCATCATAATAAATAACACTTTAATAATGTAAATATTACAAACAAATATAATATGTTGTGTGTGTGTGTGTGTGTGTGTGTGTGTCTCTGTGTGTGTGTGTGTGTGTGTGTGTGTCTCTGTGTGTGTGTGTGTGTGTGTGTGTGTGTGTGTGTCTCTGTGTGTGTGTGTGTGTGTGTGTGTGTGTGTGTGTGTGTGTGTGTGTCTCTGTGTGTGTGTGTGTGTGTGTGTGTGTGTGTGTGTCTCTGTGTGTGTGTGTGTGTGTGTGTGTGTCTCTGTGTGTGTGTGTGTGTGTGTGTGTCTCTGTGTGTGTGTGTGTGTGTGTGTGTGTGTGTGTGTGTGTCTCTGTGTGTGTGTGTGTGTGTGTGTGTGTGTGTGTGTGTGTGTGTGTGTGTGTGTGTGTGTGTGTGTGTGTGTGTGTCTCAGCTGGTCTGGACGTGGTGTGTGTGTCTCTCATCAGTCTCGGGGTTCAGACTTGTGGCGATGACGTCATGACGACCTGGAGGACTCAGGACTGCTCACCGTCTGCAGTGAAGACCACACCGGACCCCTTCGGCTGGTACCAGAAACCTGGTACTGAATACAAGTACACACACTACGAGCATGTACAAGTACACGCACTACGAGCATGTACAAGTACACGCACTACGCGCATGTACAAGTACACACACTACAAGCATGTACAAGTACACACACTACGAGCATGTATAAATACACACACTACGAGCATGTACAAGTACACACACTACGAGCATGTACAAGTACACACACTACGAGCATGTATAAATACACACACTACGGGCATGTACAAGTACACACACACGGTTGAAGTGTGTGATCAGACGTGTTTGTGTTTGCAGTGAATCAGTGGAGTTCTTCTCCGGCTCTCTGTCCTCCGTTCAACCTGCCACCAACCACAAACAACGGTCAGACTGAAAAACTACAAAACTACAACTACCATCATCACTTCTGTTAATACTGCTATTACTGCTGCTACTACTGCTAATACTGCTGCTGCTACTACTACTACTACTACTTCTGCTAATGCTGCTACTACTGCTAATACTGCTACTACTACTACTACTACTACTTCTACTAATGCTGCTACTACTGCTAATACTGCTGCTGCTAATGCTGCTACTACTGCTAATACTGCTACTGCTACTACTACTACTACTACTTCTACTAATGCTGCTACTACTGCTAATACTGCTGCTGCTACAACTAGTGCTGCGGCTACAACAACAACTACTACTACTGCTAATACTATTGCTAATACTACAATAGCTACTACTAACGCGACAAGTACTACTAATAAACTACTATTACTACTGCTACTATGTTTACCGCCATTACTACAGTAGGCTACTACAGCTGCAACTATTATTGCTACAAGTACTACCTCTACTATTAATAATAAATAAATAAATATATAAGTAATGAAGTACAAGTACTGCTACTGTTCCTGATTGTTACATCTGCCCACAGCTCCAACTAGTAACAGTACTACTGTCAGTACTACTTATAAACTACTTCTGTTACTGATAGTAATACTTGTAGTATTTGTGTCTCAGTGTCTCTGGACCGGTGGCGTCTCCTCCCTGACTCATCGGTCCTCGTCGACCCGTCTGTCTCCACGTATGATGTCATCCACGTGAGCCGTGACATCGCCGCCGACGGGGACAAGACCAGGGACTGGTGTCTCCATGGTAACCATTGCTAACAGACAGTTTAGTGATGTCGTTTCCTCTTCGTCAGGTGACGTCATCTTCTACTTCCTGTTTCACAGCCTGTCAGGAGGCGGAGTCCTGCGTTGCCGTGTCGCTCAGCGAGGCGGGGTCCGCCACGCGCTGCGTCCTCTACCCCGACACCACGGCCTGTGGGTTAAGCTCCGCCCCCGGCTCGTCCAGCCCCGCCTCCTCCTCCTGCAGACTGGTCATCAGAGAGCCCGCCCCCCAGGTGTACCTGAGGACGGGTAAGCCAATCACAGAGAAGAGCTACCGATCAGCAGCCAATCGCAGGTCACTTCATTTTTTGGGGGTTTGTTTTGCTCTTCAGAGCGGTTGCCGTCGGTTCCGTCCGTCTCCGTCCCGGGTCACGGGACCCTGCAGGGCGTTGTCGTGGAAACGGCCTTGGGCTCAGACAGGAAGTCGGTGGTTCAGTTCCTGGGGGTCCCGTACGCTCGTCCTCCAATAGGATCGCTCCGTTTTAAAGCAGCTCAGCCGGCCAATTGGACGGGAAGCCGGGACGCCACCAAACCACGGTGAGTTACTACATATATATATATACTATATAATGTATATATATATGTTATATATCTACATATAGACACATTATAATATATATATATATATGTAATATATAGAGATATAATAGTATAATAATATCATATCATTATACACTGATTAAAAAATTATTGTTCTTTGTTGCTGCTTCAACTTTATGTCTCTCGCTCTCTCTCTGTCTCTGTCCCTGTCCCTGTCCCTCTCTCTCTCTCTCTCTCTCTCTCTCTCTCTGTCTCTCTCTCTCTGTCTCTGTCTCTCTCTCTCTCTCTCTGTCTCTCTCTCTCTCTGTCTCTCTCTCTCTGTCTCTCTCTTTCTGTCTCTGTCTCTCTCTCTCTCTCTCTCTCTCTCTCTCTCTCTCTCTCTCTCTCTCTCTCTCTCTCTCTCTGTCTCTCTCTCTCTCTCTCTCTCTCTCTCTCTCTCTCTGTCTCTCTCTCTCTCTCTCTCTCTCTCTCTCTCTCTCTCTGTCTCTCTGTCTCTCTGTCCTTCAGTCCCAGTTGTATCCAGCCAGGTGATGAAGAGTCGTCTTCCTCCAGTGAAGATTGTCTCTACCTGAACATCTTCAGTCCTGCTGCTCTGGTGAACACGAAAGTAGAAGTACATTAACTTAAGTACAACTGTGACATACTTGTACTTAACTGGAATACTTCCATTAATGCATCAATAATTATAATACACTAATATATATATATATATAAATATATATATATATATTTATATATAGATATATATTTCTGCATAATGAATACTTTTACTTTTGGTACTTAAAGTATATTTTGGTGCTGATACTTTTGTACTTTTATTTGAGTACAATTTTTAATTACTGAAGTAACTCAATCACCGTAAACATTTTCAAAAGTTTAGTGAAATAGAAAAGTAACATTTTTATATTTTAATTCTAATTAAAGGACCTCAGCTGACCTGTAAACGTGTATGTGTGTGTGTGTGTGTCAGAGGGGGCGTGTCCCAGTCCTGGTTTTCTTCTTCAACCCTTCGGCCAATCAGAAGCCAGCACTGTTGGATGGCTCCGCCCTCGCTGCTGTGGGTAATATCGTGGTGGTAACGGCCAGCTACAGAACCGCAGCGCTGGGGTTCCTGAGCGACGGTGAACATCATGATATTAAATATCATAACAACATGAACATTATTATTATTATGCCGATGATGTCACAGTTATATTCTGCCTGCAGGGTCGTCTGGTCTCCGTGGTGACTACGGGCTGTCGGACCAGGAGGCGGGGCTTCGTTGGGTTCACGCCCACATCGCTCTGGTGGGCGGAGACAACACGACGGTGACGCTCGGGTCTGAGCGAGGAGGCGCTGACATCACCAGCCTTCATCTCCTCTCCTCCTCTTCCTCCCCTCCTCCGTTCCAGAGGATGATGCTGATGGTGAGAACTCCTCCTCCTCCTCCTCTCCCTCATTCTCCTCCTCTTCTCTCTTCTCTTACTCTTCTCTCTCCTTCTCTTCCTCCTTATCCTGCTCTTCTATCTGCTCCTCCTCCTCCTTCACTTTCTCCTGCTCTTCCTCCTCTTCCTCCTCTCTCCTACTCATCTTCCTCCTTGTCCTCCTGCTCTTCTTCATCCTCCTGTTCTATCTAATCCTCCTCCTGCTCCTCTTCCTCCTCTTCCTCCTCAACAAGACGTCAGTAACAGAATTTAACATGAAAATATATTTAAGACCTTTTGCTTTAAACATCTGACTCATTGACATCACATGTGTGTTTAATTATATATAATTAGAATGATAATACATATCATTGTATATAATTATATATAATTGTATTATATGATATTATATGATATAATGATATAATATGATAATGACATATGATATAATATAATTAGAATGTATGACAGTATAATAGTATGTTGTTGTCTCCTGCAGGGCGGCTCTGTGTTTTCTCCGTCACTGGTTCAGTCCTCTTCCTCCTCCTCCTCCTCCTCCTCCTCCTCCTCCTCCTCCTCCTCCTCCTCCTCCTCCAGACGTCAGGCGGTCGATTTGGCCAAAGAGCTCGGCTGCGTGACCTCTGACCTCAGCGATGGCGACAAAATGGCCGACTGTCTCAGAGCGACGCCGGCGTTCACGCTCAACGCTGCTCAGACTAAAGTGGGTTTAACTCTCTGAACACGAAACATCTCTGAGGTCTTTATCGTCCCTTCAAAATAAAAGTCCTGCTCCTCTATGAAACAGAACCATCGTGACTAGAAGTAGAGAGAACTAGAACATGTCTTTAGTGCAGAATAACAGTTATGATGTCATCAATCAATAAGATTATGACGATTTAAGCTTCTGGCTGATAAACGGTTTATTGTGTGTGTGTGCGTGTGCGTGTGTGCGCGTGTGCGTGTGTGTGTGTGTGTGTGCGCGCGCGTGCGTGTGTGTGTGCGCGCGCGTGTGTGTGTGTGTGCGCGCGCGTGCGTGCGTACGTGCGTGTGTGCGTGCGTGTGTGTGTGCGCGTGTGTGCGTGTGTGCGTGTGTGCGTGTGTGTGTGTGTGCGCGCGCGTGCGTGCATACGTGTGTGTGTGCGTGTGCGTGTGTGTGTGTGCGTGCGTGCGCGTGTGTGCGTGTGTGCGTGTGTGCGTGCGCGTGTGCGCGTGTGTGCGTGTGTGCGTGCGTGTGTGTGCGCGTGTGCGTGCGTGCGTGTGCGTGCGTGCGTGTGTGTGCGCGTGCGTGTGTGCGCGTGTGCGTGCGTGCGCGTGCGTGCGCGTGTGTGCGTGTGTGCGTGCGTGTGCGTGCGTGTTGCAGCTGCTGGCGGTCAGCGGTCCGTTCCAGTCCTGGTCTCCGGTCCGTCGGTCCGTCTCTCGCTCGTCTCTCCACAGAGTCGACCTCCTGCTGGGAACGTCCGAACACGACGGTCTGATCAGCCGAGCTCGCAGGATAAAGGTCAGAGGTCACACAGAAAACAACCAAACGTGTGAAGGAAGCTCTCAAAGAGCAGTGACGTCACATTATGAGGAGATTTGTGGAAAATGTGGGCAAAATATTCAGCTTTTAATGTGGAAGTTCTGACAAACGTGTTTCCTGAATCTGATGACAGCGTTGAGAAGAGTGAGAGAATAATCTGTGAAGTGAAGATCTGTAAAAGATGAATTAATGAACGTGAATAATCACAAAGAACTTCTGGAAGAGTCAAGAAAACGTATTTCACAATATTCCATTAAAATAAGTGTGAAGCTGTGCCCCATTGCTCTACAAACACACATGTGTCCCATCGTTACGTGTTGTTTGTCTCGTGTCTCCAGGACTTTGAGGCCCTTCAGGGTCGAGCCGACGGTAAGACGGCGTTTTACGAGGCTCTGAGTCGCTCGCTGGGCGGCGTGACAGGAAGTGACCTGCTGAAGGAGGCGGCGGCCTGGTTCTACTCTCTGGATCACGGCCCCTCCCCCGCCGGATACAACCTGTTCTCCAGAGCGCTCAACAACGCCACCAGGTCACATACAAACTCAGAAAACAAGCTAACCGCTAACGTTATTGAAATCCAGGTTAAATATCTGACCACACGTCTGACCACGACTTTCAGGAAACACACTTTCGAGTCTCAGGAGTGAAGATGTTTGGTTTCCGGCTGCTGGTTAGTTGAAAGTGACGGTTTTGTGTTTGTGCTGCAGAGATCTGTTCATCGTCTGTCCCAGCCTGCAGATGGCTAGCCACTGGGCTAACAGCAAAGCTAACGTCTTCCTGTACCACCAACCTGCCTCCAGCTCTCACAACAGGTGCCGACTGTTTACACACATGCTAATGCTAACATTAGCTAACTACAGTTTGGTTAGGTCACTTGCTAATGCTAGCATAACTCGCCCTTTTACTTGATTACTGTGTTTTTCCATAACTTGGTATTTTCCCTTTGACTGTGTCGTCGTCTGAGCCGATCAAAGGTGTTGATCGGTTGTTTCCTGTGTTTCAGGGCCGATGTGTCGGTTCCTCTGGACGTTCAGTTTGTGTTTGGGACGCCTCATCATCCAATGAGCTCGCAGCGTTTCACCTCCGCTGACCGACGCCTCTCTCTGGCCATGATGACCTACGTCTCCAGCTTCATCAAGAGCGGGTCAGACAAAACTGAATGAACTTTTAATTAACTTAATTAACTTAATTAACTATCGTTGGATGGACATTTGATATATTTGCATAACCGTTGTTGGATAATAAAGTTCATTTTTAAAAGTTCTTTTCTCTCAGGAACCCGAACCCGTCACGTGTGTGGGCGGAGTCAGTTCTGCCCCGTTGGCAGCAGGTCCTGTCCTCTGAGGCCCCGCCCACCTACCTGGAGCTAAGCCCCGCCCTCCAACAGCATCAGGGTCTGAGTCAGAGCTCCTGCTCCTTCTGGAGCCAACTAGGAACCCGACTGACCAGCCTGAGCGGTGAGAGGAGGACTCTTCTGGACTCGACGACTTTAATCTGCTGGAGCTCGTGAGCGAGTCCCCGGCACCAATGGGGGCTACTCAATAGGGGGCGCTATCGAGCCCTTTCATCTGACCCGAGCCCGTCTAATCATATCACATAGATATTTTTGCCGAGACTGATGCGAGTTTTCAAGTATTCCAAGCACCTGGTTTTTACGAACAGTAATGATGGAGCAGTTTAATTCAGAGTGGGATCCCTGAGAAGAAGTCTTTATTATTATGAAGATCTTCACTATTAATAATAATATATTAAATCTAGAATAGTTCAAACCGATCATCGCTGTGTTCATGTTTGTTATGTTTGCGTTTCAGGGTCTCAAAACTGTCTTTTTTACCCAGGCCTGTCGGGGGCGGAGCCTATCCAGCCTGAGCTCCCACTGGCTGCACCATCCAGCCAATCACAGACTGAGAAAGACGCCTACAACTAAACTAATGACGTCATCATCCCGTCCTCTGTGTGACATCACAGTTTCCTGCTTCCAGATTCATTTTGATCCCAAACAGTGAAGAAATAAAACGACTGCTGTCTCAATCAATAAAAAATCATTTCAAACTCTTAAACTCTCTGCGGTTCATTATTTACTCTATTTGTACTTTGAGTATTTCTTTTCATGCCACTTTCTACTTGTAGTTTTATGTACTTTACAAATTAAGATTTTTAAACACAAACCATTTAAAGAAATTATATTTATAAAATATATATATATATATATATATATATATATAATCAAAATGAATTAAAACACCTTTCTGTTTTTGCATAGCTTTGTGTTATGTAGCTTGATGCTCACAGCTGAGTGACCAGTGTAGCATTAATGGTGGAATTAGCATGCTAGCTAGCTAACTCGTTCCACCATGCTTTAATGCTACAACTGTTTTGATGCTTCTATTCTTTTGGGCATTTTTTATTCTTTCCTGCCGATGCATATTCCGTTTTCAACACATGAAAATAAAATGAATTTTTATGACTTCCGGATGCTGTCACTCTCACTGTCGTCTCGACGTTTTCAAAATACGGTACTATGAGTTCTGTTTAAATGTTGAAATAATATTAAATTACTTTTTTTAACACAACAGAGTATGAAGTTATACTATGAATGTGTTCCACATATTATCCCATGACTATTTATGACACTTTTTTTGACATTTTCAATGACTTTTTAATGACAAACTATACCGCGACAATTAATAAATATACTTCAACAAACTTTACTCTGACTTTTTTATAGATATTCTATGACATACTATACCATAACCTTTCATGATATACTAGCTTATGCCTTTCTGGCATACTAAACTGTGACATTTGATCCTCCAGCATCTGGACTCCACTGGAACTCCACATCCTTTCTTTCCAACGCTTCCATTTGTCTCATTCTTTGGATTTTCTCTCAAATCTTTGTTTTCGGTCGAGTAAACCTTAAAAGTGAGACGCAGCTTCTTCTTTTACTTCAGTTAACTTCCTCTGACGGTGGACCTTTAATCATTTCATACAAAAGCAAAGAAGAGTTGAAGAGCAATTTAACAACTTGTGTTCAAAAGAATTCGTTAAAACTCAATAAAGTTGAAAGTTGTTTCAAGTTAGCATCAGTGTTTCTCTCTGACCCCGCCCAGCAGTGATGTCACGGTGTCCTGGAGTACAACGTGACATCACTGCTGTGATGCCGTGGGGGTTTGTCTCAGTTTAGCCCCGCCCCCTTTCATGTCATCTAAATGTACGACAAACAAAACAGAAATATTAAAGACGGTACCTCAAACTGTGACCACAGAGTGGAGCTCCGGTTTTGCTTGGCATGATGGGAGTGTGCCAGGCTCCTCCTCCTCCTCCTCCTCCTCCCTCACCTGTGTGCAGGTGAGGCAGCAGGTGTATAAAGGACTCTTTCTCTGGATGGAAACAGACTCCAGAAGCCGCTCACACTGAGATCTTTGTCACAAACTGTTTTGGATTTCCTGCAGAAAGATGGAGACGCTGCTCGCTCTCTGGATCGCTGTCGCCGTCACCGCCTCAGGTAAAAAGAAAAGAACGCTCTCAGCTCACCTGAGGCTTCTTTTAATACTTTCATACTCAATCTTTGTTTCACTGAGGCTCAAAGTAGAACTTAAAATGAGGTGAAAGAGATCAGAGGGAGGGAAGTCAGTGTTTCAGATGCTATGAGCGATTCTTTGATTCATTATTCATTAATCTATTCATTCATTGTAGATGAACTGATAGATCTATAAAGTGTCTCCTTTGAGGCCGTTAGGTTCAAACAGACTAAAAGCAGATTTGTCCGTGTGAAGTGACGGATGTGAATTCAATGAGTCTGAATCATGAAATATTGACTGTTGGATATTGAACCTTTCTGATGAGTTCAGGTGAAAAATGAAATAATTAAAGTTATATTCTGTATTTACATTTTTCATACGAGTGAAGTGTAATTATTAAAAGGGTTTTCAAACTCAACATTGTTTTTTGGTAGTGGTCGCTCCTCTTCAAAGTGGGTGACAAGTCGGTGACAAATTTAGGATTTGGTAACAGTAGACTAACGTCACCATCTTGTTTTTTTGGAATCAGAAGTGACACAAGAGGGCGGAGCTAAGTACAACCGAACACTGAATAAAACATTTTTATAACATAAAATGTCACAATTAACTTTGATGAAGTGAAAACACACTAAAGGGTTTAAATAGTAACGCCATGGTAGAGACCTGTCAATCACCGTGCAGCCCCGCCCTAAAGCACACCCTGCTTTATGGTTGACAAACCATCATGCTTCAGTTTTAGCACAGAAAGTCCCATGAGTCCAAACCTTACAGCAACCTCCGGGTTTGAAGAGTGAAGCTGTTGCTTCACGTGTTAAAGCTGCATTCTCTCTAGTGTCCACCAGGGGGCGACTCCTCTGGTTGTATAGAAGTCTATAGAAAATGACTCTACTTCTCTCTTGATTTATTCCCTCAGTAAACATTGTAAACATGAGTTTATGTCTCAATCTCTAGTTTCAAGTCTTCTTCAATACAGCATGATGTTCATTTAGTACATGATGGTCCATTTAGAGTCACACAGACCATAAAGCAGGGGATGCTTTAGGGCGGGGCTACTGTGATTGACAGGTGACCAGAGACTTATACGGCGTCTCTACGTCTCCTCCTCAGTCCAGATATGATCACTTCCTGTTCACTGGTTGCTAAAGAAACAACATGGCGACGGACAAAACGCCGAACTGGAGGATTCAAAACATCCACAAACCAACGAGACATATTTTTTCTCCTTCTTTGTCTTTAGCGTCTTCCACTACGACTGTTGCCATGACAACCATTGCAAACACCAGTAGGGAAACCAATTCTACCTCTGACTCCACCAGTAACACCACAGCTGGTCCCAACGTCACCCAGTCCAGTCCCAGTGCCACCAGTAACACCACAGCTGGTCCCAACGTCACCCAGTCCAGTCCCAGTGCCACCAGTAACACCACAGCTGGTCCCAACGTCACCCAGTCCAGTCCCAGTGCCACCAGTAACACCACAGCTGGTCCCAACGTCACCCAGTCCAGTCCCAGTGCCACCAGTAACACCACAGCTGGTCCCAACGTCACCCAGTCCAGTCCCAGTGCCACCAGTAACACCACAGCTGGTCCCAACGTCACCCAGTCCAGTCCCAGTGCCACCAGTAACACCACAGCAGCGACACACGAATCCGGCAACGCAACAACCTCAGACAGAAACACAACAACCGTTACAGTGACAACCACCAACCCAAACGGCACGGCAAGCGGTTCTTCAACCGCAACAGCCAGCAGGTCGCCTGTCTCCGTTCAGCCAAATAAAACAATCACGTCGCAGAGCTCGACCACGACCACGACCACGGCCCGGGTCCCGGTCCCTGTCAGCGGCGGCGTACCCGGATGGGGGATCGCTCTGCTGGTCCTGGCCGCTCTGGTTTTGCTGCTAGTGCTCCTGCTGTTCATCGGACTGGTGAGTCGGGCCGTTCGATTATGGCACAAAAACATGATCACTCATTATAAAACCGTTGTTTTCTCTTCTGCAGCTTGTGTGGTGCTGCTGCTACAGGGGGCGGCACAACGACAACAATGACGAAATCCCTCTGTACACCACGCACACTCGCTTCGACGGGCCCAACGGCAAGAACTACGTGAGTCAAACGTCTCAAGATACAGACCTCTCCGAGGACACGTCTCACTCCTAACGTCCTAACAAGGACACGTCACAAAGTTAATGTTCTAACAAGGACACGTCTCAAAGTTAACGTCCTCACAAGGACACGTCACAAAGTTAATGTTCTAACAAGGACACAACTCAAAGTTAATGTTCTAACAAGGACACGTCTCGAAGTTAATGTTCTAACAAGGACACATCTCAAAGTTAATGTTCTAACAAGGACACGTCTCAAAGTTAATGTTCTAACAAGGACACGTCTCAAAGTTAATGTTCTAACAAGGACACGTCTCAAAGTTAACGTCCTCACAAGGACACGTCACAAAGTTAATGTTCTAACAAGGACACGTCTCAAAGTTAATGTTCTAACAAGGACACTACTCAAAGTTAATGTTCTAACAAGGACACGTCTCGAAGTTAATGTTCTAACAAGGACACATCTCAAAGTTAATGTTCGAACAAGGACACGTCTCAAAGTTAATGTTCTAACAAGGACACGTCTCAAAGTTAATGTTCTAACAAGGACACATCTCAAAGTTAATGTTCTAACAAGGACACGTCTCAAAGTTAACGTCCTCACAAGGACACGTCACAAAGTTAATGTTCTAACAAGGACACGTCTCAAAGTTAATGTTCTAACAAGGACACATCTCAAAGTTAATGTTCTAACAAGGACACGTCTCAAAGTTAATGTTCTAACAAGGACACGTCTCAAAGTTAATGTTCTAACAAGGAAACGTCACAAAGTTAACGTTCTAACAAGGACACATCACAAAGTTAATGTTCTAACAAGGACACGTCTCAAAGTTAATGTTCTAACAAGGACACGTCACAAAGTTAACATCCTCACAAGGACACATCTCAAAGTTAATGTTCTAACAAGAACACGTCACAAAGTTAATGTTCTAACAAGGACACATCACAAAGTTAATGTTCGAACAAGGACACGTCTCAAAGTTAACGTTCTAACAAGGACACGTCACAAAGTTAACATCCTCACAAGGACACATCTCAAAGTTAATGTTCTAACAAGAACACGTCACAAAGTTAATGTTCTAACAAGGACACGTCTCAAAGTTAACGTTCTAACAAGGACACGTCACAAAGTTAATGTTCTAACAAGGACACATTACAGAGTTAATGTTCTAACAAGGACACGTCACAAAGTTAATGTTCTAACAAGGACACGTCACAAAGTTAATGTTCTAACAAGGACACGTCTCAAAGTTAATGTTCTAACAAGGACACGTCTCAAAGTTAATGTTCTAACAAGGAAACGTCACAGAGTTAATGTTCTAACAAGGACACGTCACAAAGTTAATGTTCTAACAAGGACACGTCACAAAGTTAATGTTCTAACAAGGACACATTACAGAGTTAATGTTCTAACAAGGACACGTCACAAAGTTAATGTTCTAACAAGGACACGTCACAAAGTTAATGTTCTAACAAGGACACATTACAGAGTTAATGTTCTAACAAGGACACATCACAAAGTTAATGTTCTAACAAGGACACGTCTCAAAGTTAATGTTCTAACAAGGACACGTCACAAAGTTAACGTCCTCACAAGGACACGTCACAAAGTTAATGTTCTAACAAGGACACGTCACAAAGTTAACGTCCTCACAAGGACACGTCACAAAGTTAATGTTCTAACAAGGACACGTCTCAAAGTTAATGTTCTAACAAGGACACATCTCAAAGTTAATGTTCTAACAAGGACACGTCTCAAAGTTAATGTTCTAACAAGGACACGTCTCAAAGTTAATGTTCTAACAAGGAAACGTCACAAAGTTAACGTTCTAACAAGGACACATCACAAAGTTAATGTTCTAACAAGGACACGTCTCAAAGTTAATGTTCTAACAAGGACACGTCACAAAGTTAACATCCTCACAAGGACACATCTCAAAGTTAATGTTCTAACAAGAACACGTCACAAAGTTAATGTTCTAACAAGGACACATCACAAAGTTAATGTTCGAACAAGGACACGTCTCAAAGTTAACGTTCTAACAAGGACACGTCACAAAGTTAACATCCTCACAAGGACACATCTCAAAGTTAATGTTCTAACAAGAACACGTCACAAAGTTAATGTTCTAACAAGGACACGTCTCAAAGTTAATGTTCTAACAAGGACACCTCTCAAAGTTAATGTTCTAACAAGGACACATCTCAAAGTTAATGTTCTAACAAGGACACATCTCAAAGTTAATGTTCTAACAAGGACACGTCTCAAAGTTAATGTTCTAACAAGGACACGTCTCAAAGTTAACGTTCTAACAAGGACACGTCACAAAGTTAACATCCTCACAAGGACACATCTCAAAGTTAATGTTCAAACAAGGACACGTCACAAAGTTAATGTTCTAACAAGGACACGTCTCAAAGTTAATGTTCTAACAAGGACACCTCTCAAAGTTAATGTTCTAACAAGGACACATCTCAAAGTTAATGTTCTAACAAGGACACGTCACAAAGTTAATGTTCTAACAAGGACACGTCTCAAAGTTAATGTTCTAACAAGGACACGTCTCAAAGTTAACGTTCTAACAAGGACACGTCACAAAGTTAACATCCTCACAAGGACACATCTCAAAGTTAATGTTCGAACAAGGACACATCTCAAAGTTAATGTTCTAACAAGGACACGTCACAAAGTTAACGTCCTCACAAGGACATAATACAAAGTGAACGTCCTCACAAGGACACGTCACAAAGTTAATGTTCTAACAAGGACACATCTCAAAGTTAATGTTCTAACAAGGACACATCTCAAAGTTAATGTTCTAACAAGGACACATCTCAAAGTTAATGTTCTAACAAGGACACGTCTCACTGCTAACGTCCTCACAAGGACACGTCACAAAGTTAATGTTCTAACAAGGACACATCTCAAAGTTAATGTTCTAACAAGGACACGTCTCAAAGTTAATGTTCTAACAAGGACACGTCACAAAGTTAATGTTCTAACAAGGACACGTCTCAAAGTTAATGTTCTAACAAGGACACGTCTCAAAGTTAATGTTCTAACAAGGACACGTCTCAAAGTTAATGTTCTAACAAGGAAACGTCACAGAGTTAATGTTCTAACAAGGACACGTCACAAAGTTAATGTTCTAACAAGGACACATTACAGAGTTAATGTTCTAACAAGGACACGTCACAAAGTTAATGTTCTAACAAGGACACGTCACAAAGTTAATGTTCTAACAAGGACACATTACAGAGTTAATGTTCTAACAAGGACACATCACAAAGTTAATGTTCGAACAAGGACACATCTCAAAGTTAATGTTCTAACAAGGACACGTCTCAAAGTTAATGTTCTAACAAGGACACGTCACAAAGTTAATGTTCTAACAAGGACACGTCTCAAAGTTAATGTTCTAACAAGGACACGTCTCAAAGTTAATGTTCTAACAAGGACACGTCTCAAAGTTAATGTTCTAACAAGGAAACGTCTCAAAGTTAATGTTCTAACAAGGACACATCTCAAAGTTAATGTTCTAACAAGGACACGTCTCACTGCTAACGTCCTCACAAGGACACGTCTCACTGCTAACGTCCTCACAAGGACACGTCACAAAGTTAATGTTCTAACAAGGACACATCTCAAAGTTAATGTTCTAACAAGGACACGTCTCAAAGTTAATGTTCTAACAAGGACACATCTCAAAGTTAATGTTCTAACAAGGACACGTCTCAAAGTTAATGTTCTAACAAGGAAACGTCACAAAGTTAACGTTCTAACAAGGACACATCTCAAAGTTAATGTTCTAACAAGGACACATCTCAAAGTTAATGTTCTAACAAGGACACGTCTCACTGCTAACGTCCTCACAAGGACACGTCTCACTGCTAACGTCCTCACAAGGACACGTCACAAAGTTAATGTTCTAACAAGGACACATCTCAAAGTTAATGTTCTAACAAGGACACGTCTCAAAGTTAATGTTCTAACAAGGACACATCTCAAAGTTAATGTTCTAACAAGGACACGTCTCAAAGTTAATGTTCTAACAAGGAAACGTCACAAAGTTAACGTTCTAACAAGGACACATCACAAAGTTAATGTTCTAACAAGGACACGTCTCAAAGTTAACGTTCTAACAAGGACACGTCACAAAGTTAACGTCCTCACAAGGACATAATACAAAGTGAACGCCCTCATAAGGATATGTCACAAAGTTAATGTTGGCCTAAAATGTAATCGCTTATGTTATGAGGACATGCATTTTGTCCCCGCAAGGAAGGCGAGTACCCACAATGCGACTGTGTCATCCGATTTGTGTCCCCATAAGACAAGGTAAATCAATCCAACATACACACACACAGGGCAGAGTGTGTGTTGGTTGTGTCTTTGTGCGCTGTAACGTGAGTCCTGGGAAATATTTTATGTCTCTTACCAACAGAACAGAGTTAATCCATTCACATTAATGCAGTATAAATGCAGTATAAAACATAAACCTCACCATTATAAACATAAACCTCACCATTATAAAACATAAACCTCACCATTATCAACATAAACCTCACCATTATAAAACATAAACATCACCATTATAAACATAAACCTCACCATTATAAACATAAACCTCACCATTATAAAACATAAACCTCACCATTATAAAACATAAACCTCACCATTATAAACATAAACCTCACCATTATAAACATAAACCTCACCATTATAAACAAACCTCACCATTATAAAACATAAACCTCACCATTATAAACATAAACCTCACCATTCTAAACATAAACCTCACCATTATAAACATAAACCTCACCATTATAAACATAAACCTCACCATTCTAAACATAAACCTCACCATTATAAACATAAACCTCACCATTATAAACATAAACCTCACCATTATAAAACATAAACCTCACCATTATAAACATAAACCTCACCATTATAAACATAAACCTCACCATTATAAACAAACCTCACCATTATAAAACATAAACCTCACCATTATAAACATAAACCTCACCATTCTAAACATAAACCTCACCATTCTAAACATAAACCTCACCATTATAAACATAAACCTCACCATTATAAACATAAACCTCACCATTATAAACATAAAGCAGGAGGAAGTCATGGAGGACTGAGGGTTCCTTTCTTTCACATCAGCGTTGACCTGGTTCACATATCTCGTGTGTCCTGAACAACGAGGTGTGTTGAATATCAATGGGTGTGTGTTGACTTATTGTCACAGCTATTCACCTGTTTGAGTCACGGTCAACATTTACACAGGAAACATGGAGGAATAATAATATCTGAAACGTGATTGTCACTATGACAACAACTAAATGGACACAAAGGCGTGAGTATCAGTGTTCATCGACTCGTTCTTTAACCTATTCACGGCTCAGACGTAGCACTTTTATATATTCATCCATTGATATTCTGTAGATGTGTTGATACGTTTTGTCTCGTTTCATTGTGTTTGGTCCCCTTTGAGCTGAATGCTGCTGTTGTTTTGATGATTGTAAAACATGTGATGTGATATGAGAAGCTGGCGCACGTTGTCTCAATGCATTCATTGAGTCTCATCAGTGAAGCCTTCAACATAAAACCTGTTCATGGATCAAATATACATGTCCTCTAATGGCTGCTTTCACTTTTTAATTGTTTTACTTGTTTTCATAATTTGCTTGATATCTTATTGTTATTGTGTCTATTTTGCAATAATGTCAATGATTTATTTTACACTTGATAATTGTTCTATTGTTGTTTGCTGTTCTTTGTTTGTACCCTTGAATGAAACTCTGACACACGATTTCCTTCGGGGTGAATAAACCTCCGTCTCTGCTCTGGTGGAGCTGATCTAACGCGATGAATCTCTTACAGGAGGAAATGGAGAAGCCGAGGAAGAACCGGACCGGCATGTACACGGTGAACCCGTAGAGACGTCATCAAGCGCTTCATTCATCACATCGAACACTTTGTCCATCGGTCGTGCTTTTCATTTGTATCCGTTTGATTTGAATGAATGTGTGACTCAATTATAATTCATCTCATAGCTGCATTTATTTATTGTCTGTAAAGCACTTTGGAGATTTCTATTTAGAAAAACAGGAAATAAACATTTATTGTGGAGAAAATGCTACAAATCGTGAGTTTCTTGTTACAAAAGACACTTTCTAAAAGCGTGATACATTAATTGTTATGTGATGCTTGATATGAATACAATAATATAATATACGATATTAACTATTACCATATTGTCACTTCTTTTTTACTACATATTTTAACTACATTTCAATTTAAAAGAAATTACACTAAACTGGCATCAAGATATGAAATGCTAATAATCATATTTCCATTTATTGACTCTTTACACTTATAAAGCGGTTATACTGTTATCAACATGAATTATGAATTCTTTCTTTGACTCTCACTGATTTAACTTTGTTTGATGCAACACTCACTGTTATAACTTAAATTATTAAAGTTTATTTTTGTCAGATTACTTTTCTTATAACTGACACTAATACGCATATTTCCATTAATTGGCTCTTTTTATCATAACGTAAGACAATCCAACATTCTCTCTTAAATATGAGCAATATTCTTACATTTCTTTAATATAGTGAATAGATTATTGTCACACTCATTTCAGTTTTAGTCGTTTATATTTTAGTATTCCAATAATGACACATTCTATATATTTGTATTATATTTTTTGATGATGCGTTTCTTTTACTAAAAGTGTTACAAAAAGTGTATCACTGACATTAATAATAATAATAATATTTCCATTCATTGGCTCTGCTCATATTTTATATTTCATTAAAAAAGTTCAATCCAAATAATGCTCAATCAAATAATCTTTATTATAATTATAAATATGGAAATACATTTCTGTTTTCTCGTGACATTGTTACGTCACTAAACTGATTAAAACGTCTTCATCCATTAATTATTACAGTTTACAGTAATCCCTCTTATTAACACTAATATTAGATAGTTCTAAATGTTCACTTTGACTCTGAACATGTTGTATTAAAATGAATTGGTTTGTAAAGTTACTGCTGCTGATTCATAGTTCATCATTAATTGCAGTCATGAAGCATTGTTTGCATGTTTTCTTGAACATGTTCTTTGGTGAAGTGTTAATAATCATATTTCACTTCGGCAGCAGTTCAGCTCTGTATTGTGTTCACAGCGCGTGAAAGTGGATCCTCGCGTTTCATTTCTTCTTCATTCTTAAACCAGAGTTCAGGTTTATATTTATTCTCTTCAGCACAAAGAGGAAGAGAGGACGAGGCGTGGCGCGAGGCGGAGGAATGTTTGAGAGAGCGATGGAGCTGATAGCCACACAAAGGAAGTGGGCGGGGCTCAAAGATTCCCAGAAGCTCCTCCCACATCGCTCCTCTTACCAGCTTTACTTCTTATCGTTTCCATGTTTTATCTTCATGTGCGTCAAACACGTTTCATTTCCTTCATATTCCTTCAGCACACGTTCTCTTCACTGTTTCCTGTTTCATATTCATGTTCATATTCATGTCTTTGTCTTCCTGACGTTGATGTTATGATCTCGGCTGCTTAATGACTTAATGGATGAGATCAATTCACTTATTATGAGCTCATGTTTTCAGAATGAATGTTCCAGAAAGGCTTTGAAGTTTTTGTAGAGATTATGATTATCAGTATTATTATCATTAGTATTATTAGTAGTAGTAGTAGTATTATTATCAGTATTATTACCATTACTTGTATTATTATTATAATTCTAATAATAATCATAATTATCAGTAACTTTATTATGAGCATTATTTTTTACTATATTATTATCATAAATAATATTATTATCATTATTAATGTTAATATCATTATTAGGTCTGAGCAGAAAGTGCCAGCGGTCCAACAGTAATCTTTAAAATTAACAGGAATTATAATTTAAGTATAAACATTTTAAATGCAGCAAAGAAACAGTAAATAATGTAGATTTAAATAATGTAGATTTATATGATGTAGATTTAAATAATGTAGATTTAAATATTGTAGATTTAAATAATGTAGATTTAAATATTGTAGATTTATATGATGTAGATTTAAATAATGTAGATTTAAATATTGTAGATTTATATAATGTAGATTTAAATAATGTAGATTTAAATATTGTAGATTTATATGATGTAGATTTAAATAATGTAGATTTAAATATTGTAGATTTAAATAATGTAGATTTAAATATTGTAGATTTATATGATGTAGATTTAAATAATGTAGATTTAAATAATGTAGATTTAAATATTGTAGATTTATATGATGTAGATTTAAATAATGTAGATTTAAATATTGTAGATTTATATGATGTAGATTTAAATAATGTAGATTTAAATATTGTAGATTTAAATAATGTAGATTTAAATATTGTAGATTTATATGATGTAGATTTAAATAATGTAGATTTAAATATTGTAGATTTATATGATGTAGATTTAAATAATGTAGATTTAAATATTGTAGATTTAAATAATGTAGATTTAAATATTGTAGATTTAAATAATGTAGATTTAAATATTGTAGATTTATATGATGTAGATTTATATAATGTAGATTTAAATAATGTAGATTTAAATATTGTAGATTTATATGATGTAGATTTAAATAATGTAGATTTAAATATTGTAGATTTAAATAATGTAGATTTAAATATTGTAGATTTATATGATGTAGATTTAAATAATGTAGATTTAAATATTGTAGATTTATATGATGTAGATTTAAATAATGTAGATTTAAATATTGTAGATTTAAATGATGTAGATTTAAATAATGTAGATTTACATAATGTGGATTTACATAATGTGGATTTATATAATGTGGATTTATATGATGTAGATTTATATGATGTAGATTTAAACTCCTCGGCTCCTCCCACTCTGTGACGTCAGGATTATGACATCATCACTGTCGTCTCCTGAAACCTGAAAGAAACAGGACGGACGTTCATGTTTTTAATATCTTGTAAAATGAAGTAACCAGTAAAACAAAGACAGACTGGTGACTGATGGGAAGAGGCGGGGCTTCATGATGACGGACAGGTGACTCAGGTGTGTGTTTTGTCGTCACAGGAAACACCTATCAGGGCTCGGCTGTTCTGTCAACAACTCTCTGGCTTTTACTTTTCTATAATCACAGCTTTCATCTCAGACCTTTTGTGAGCATCACTTTAAACATCGTCTCTGGCAGAGACCTGTCAATCACAAGGTAGTCCCGCCCTAAAGCTTTATGGTCTGTGACTCTAAATGGACCATCATGTACTAAATGAACATCATGCTGTATTGAAGAAGACTTGAAACTAGAGATTGAGACATAAACTCATGTTCACAATGTTTACTGAGGGAATAAATCAAGAGAGAAGTAGAGTCATTTTCTATAGACTTCTATACAACCAGAGGAGTCGCCCCCTGGTGGCCACTAGAGAGAATGCAGCTTTAACACGTGAAGCTTTGAAGGTTTATATTCTAAATAACACGATGAGAACAATAAACTGATAAAACATAAACTCTGTTACTTACGTTCTAAATGGATCGTCTGTTGTTTCCTTCCTCCTGGTCTTTGTCAATAGTGAGATGTAATATTATATAATATGAGAACTCATTACATCTCATTCATAAATAACATGTTACTCCTCGTTCAGAGCATATTGAAAGCTGGTGATCAGAGTTATTTAACGTTAGAACGTGTAGAGGGTTAGATGCTGATAATAGTTATTATATTATATAGATATTATATCGTTGTGATGTTTTCTTGCTTTCTAGCCGTCAGGAATAAAGTTCTGGTGGAGAAAAAGTTCATTTATTGTTGTTTGCTTGAGAAGCATTCAGATTAGAAACATTGATCCATGAATCGGCCAGAAAAAGCCTCCATGTGCGAGTTCTTCAGTCTCTGGTGATGAAAACAAGTGAAGCTTCAAAGTGTCCACGCTGCCCCCTGCTGGCCACACGCCACAGCTGCTTCACACACAACAATCACTCACAGGGACAGGCGTCCTTCAGAAGCCTGCAGGGCGTCAGGGGACAGGAGGGGAGGAGGACAGAGGGACATGAGGGGAGGACAGGAGGTGAGGAGGACAGAGGGACAGGAGGGGAGGAGGACAGAGGGACAGGAGGGGAGGAGGACAGAGGGACAGGAGGGGAGGAGGACAGAGGGACATGAGGGGAGGACAGGAGGTGAGGAGGACAGAGGGACAGGAGGGGAGGAGGACAGAGGGACAGGAGGGGAGGAGGACAGAGGGACAGGAGGGGAGGAGGACAGAGGGACATGAGGGGAGGAGGACAGAGGGACATGAGGGGAGGACAGGAGGTGAGGAGGACAGAGGGACAGGAGGGGAGGAGGACAGAGGGACAGGAGGGGAGGAGGACAGAGGGACAGGAGGGGAGGAGGACAGAGGGACATGAGGGGAGGAGGACAGAGGGACATGAGGGGAGGAGGACAGAGGGACAGGAGGGGAGGAGGACAGGAGGGGAGGAGGACAGGAGGGGAGGAGGACAGAGGGACAGGAGGGGAGGAGGTGAGGAGGACAGAGGGACAGGAGGGGAGGACAGGAGGTGAGGAGGACAGAGGGACAAGAGGGGAGGAGGACAGAGGGACAGGAGGGGAGGAGGACAGAGGGACATGAGGGGAGGAGGACAGAGGGACAGGAGGGGAGGAGGACAGGAGGGGAGGAGGACAGGAGGGGAGGAGGACAGAGGGACAGGAGGGGAGGAGGTGAGGAGGACAGAGGGACAGGAGGGGAGGACAGGAGGTGAGGAGGACAGAGGGACAGGAGGGGAGGAGGACAGAGGGACATGAGGGGAGGAGGACAGAGGGACATGAGGGGAGGAGGACAGAGGGACAGGAGGGGAAGAGGACAGAGGGACAGGAGGGGAGGAGGACAGAGGGACAGGAGGGGAGGAGGACAGAGGGACATGAGGGGAGGAGGACAGAGGGACAGGAGGGGAGGAGGACAGAGGGACAGGAGGGGAGGAGGACAGAGGGACAAGAGGGGAGGAGGACAGAGGGACAGGAGGGGAGGAGGACAGAGGGACATGAGGGGAGGAGGACAGAGGGACAGGAGGGGAGGAGGACAGGAGGGGAGGAGGACAGAGGGACAGGAGGGGAGGAGGACAGGAGGGGAGGAGGACAGAGGGACAAGAGGGGAGGAGGACAGGAGGGGAGGAGGACAGAGGGACAAGAGGGGAGGAGGACAGAGGGACAGGAGGGGAGGACAGGAGGTGAGGAGGACAGAGGGACAGGAGGTGAGGAGGACAGAGGGACATGAGGGGAGGAGGACAGAGGGACATGAGGGGAGGAGGACAGAGGGACATGAGGGGAGGAGGACAGGAGGGGAGGAGGACAGGAGGGGAGGAGGACAGAGGGACAGGAGGGGAGGAGGACAGGAGGGGAGGAGGACAGAGGGACAGGAGGGGAGGAGGACAGGAGGGGAGGAGGACAGAGGGACAAGAGGGGAGGAGGACAGAGGGACAGGAGGGGAGGAGGTGAGGAGGACAGAGGGACAGGAGGGGAGGACAGGAGGTGAGGAGGACAGAGGGACAGGAGGGGAGGACAGGAGGTGAGGAGGACAGAGGGACATGAGGGGAGGAGGACAGAGGGACATGAGGGGAGGAGGACAGAGGGACATGAGGGGAGGAGGACAGAGGGACAGGAGGGGAAGAGGACAGAGGGACAAGAGGGGAGGAGGACAGAGGGACAGGACGGGAGGAGGTGAGGAGGACAGAGGGACAGGAGGGGAGGACAGGAGGTGAGGAGGACAGAGGGACAGGAGGTGAGGAGGACAGAGGGACATGAGGGGAGGAGGACAGAGGGACATGAGGGGAGGAGGACAGAGGGACAGGAGGGGAGGAGGACAGAGGGACAAGAGGGGAGGAGGACAGAGGGACAAGAGGGGAGGAGGACAGAGGGACAGGAGGGGAGGAGGACAGAGGGACAGGAGGTGAGGAGGACAGAGGGACAGGAGGTGGGGAGGTCAGAGGGACAGGAGGTGGGGAGGTCAGGAGGACAGGAGGTGAGGTCAGGAGGTGAGGAGGACAGAGGGACAGGAGGTGGGGAGGTCAGAGGTCGGAGGTCTCCAGGCTCTTCAGCCACAGCTCCAGGGCGAACTTGGTCCCGGTGCTGACCCGCTCCACGTCCGGACCAATGACCGGCGCCCGGCCGACCAACACCTCCACAGACAGAGAGGAGTCACTCAGACCTCCTTCTGAGGACACCTGAGACACACTGGAGGAGAGGAAGAGGAAGAGGAAGAGGAGAGGAGAGGAGAAGAGGAGGAGGAGAGGAGAGGAGAGGAGAGGAGAGGAGAGGAGAGGAGAGGAAGAGGAAGAGGAAGAGGAGAGGAGAGGAGAAGAGGAGGAGGAGAGGTTTTGGTTTTTAAAATCCCTTTATTTCACTGTTACAGTGAAAACACAAACACTCTAAAACATCACTTAATAATCAGAAAATCAATCAAATAAAACAAATAACCAAAAAGAAAGCACCAAAGAACAAATAAACCATCAATTACAACGATCAATACGTTCAGAAGTTCACCACCAGTTCTCCACCAGCACCCACTGAGCACAAAACGCTCCCAGTAGTCCATCTGTCCCTGAAAGCCTGTAAATCGTCCACTGTCTGGTAGTAGGTGTGTTCCACCCTGAGTCGGGCTTTCAACAGTCCTTCCAGAACTTTCACCGGATCCTCACTACCGGCACCCCGCGCCCGATCTTTACGTGTCAGCCAAATGGCCAACTTGGCAGAACCAGATAAAAAGTTCACCATTGTGTGGACAGCCTTCTGTTTTGAGCAGTATTTTGGACCGAAGATGAACAACATGAAAGAAAAAACCTGTCCAAGACCCTGAAACCATCTTTTTAACCGCTCAAAGAGCCCTGAGAGCCGCGGACACTGAACAAACAAATGTTCCAGGGTCTCAGTCTGACCGCAAAACCCACATTCCTCCCCAATTTGTGGATCCAGGCGTGCCCGGTATCTGTTAGTGGCTATAGCTCCATGTACAACCCTCCACTGGAGGTCTGCTGTCCGTTTCTCAACGGGCAGCTTGTACATGCACCTCCAGCTGCCTCTCGGGGAAAAACCTGGGCCAAAGAACTCGGTCCACCTCGACTCTGTCAACCCTGCCAGAGAGCGGAGGTTCACAACCTTTACACAGATTTCATAGATAGCTTTTTTCTCTGCTGCCTGAAACTCGTCCAGGTGAGGGGTTGTGAACGTCAGCAGCTTGTTTCCTCCCCCCTGCCAGTCCCCCACCGCTGGGGCAATGAGCAGAGTGGGGGGGGTGTACTCACTCTCTTCATCCCATTGGTCAGACAGAGTACGGTTTCCTGCAACTGCTCTCAGGCGTTGTGGCAGGGCGGCACAGACCTCCTCCACGATCCTGTTGGTCAACCTGACAGACGTGATGTTAGTGTTCTGCCTGAAGGTGACCATGGATGCTGCAGTTGATGACATCTTCACCAAATGTCCCAGTTTGGTGCAGCCGGCTTCTCTTAGACGCGTTCTCAGGCTGGCAGACTGCAGCGTTTGGGTTCCGATGAAGCTGTTGAAGAACAGCGGTTCCTCCAGCAGCCACACACCCGGAGTCTCATCAACTTTACGTGAGATGTTGAAAATCTGCCACGCCTGCAGAACAGAGCTGTAGAACGGCGTCAGCCCGGCCAAGTCCACTGCCTCAGTTTGTAGGAGAAAGAGCTGCTTGTCGTAACCCAACCGCCCAGCTCTCCTCAGCAGCAGTCGAGCCGTGTCCATCCAGCTGGGGCCACAGCCATAGAGCAGCCTCTGCGCAGTCCGAAGTCTGAACGAGGCGATCCTGGACTGGATGTCGATGAGACCCTGCCCCCCCTCTGACACCGGCAGATATAGAGCTGCTGCACGAACCCAGTGCCGGCCAGACCAGAAGAAGTCCACGACAGACCTCTGTATCTCCGCTATGAAGCCTCCAGGTGGCGTCAGAGCGATGAGTCTGTGCCACAGAGTCGAGGCAACCAAGTTATTAGCAACCAGAACTCTTCCCCTATATGACAACTGGGGTAGTAACCATCTCCACCTAGAGAACCGAGCACACACCTTCTCCTTAACTCCCTCCCAGTTCTTTTTCTCAAAATCCTCAGAGCCCAAAAACACACCCAGCACCTTTAGACCTTCTTTTCCCCACTGAAGACCTCCAGGCAGCTGAGGCACTGTCTGATGTCTCCACTGTCCCACCAACAACGCTTCAGACTTTTCCCAATTCACCCGTGCAGATGAAGCCCTCTCATAAAGAGACAACGCATCCTGTAGACAACGAACATCTCCCTGGTCCCTGATGAAGATGTTTGCATCATCAGCATACGCAGACACAGTGAGGGGACTACAAAGACTAGAGGACCCAGGCAGTGACAGACCACTGAGCCGACTTCTCAGCCTGCACAACAGAGGCTCAAAAGCGAGACTGTATAGTTGCCCTGAGATAGGACAACCCTGCCTTATCCCTCGCTGTACAGGGATCGGTCGACTCAGGCCAGCTCCCATTTTGACCATGCATTCAGCACCACTGTACAGCAAACCCACCCAAGCCAAGAACCCCTCACCAAGCCCGAAAGCCCTGAGTGCAGCAAACAGATATGCGTGACCCACCCTGTCAAAAGCCTTCTCCTGGTCTAGTGAGACAATACCTACATCTACATCGTGACATTTACACACATCAAGCACATCACGGATTAGAAAGATATTGTCCATCACTGTCCTGTCTGGGACACAGTACGTCTGGTCGCTATTTACAACCACTTCCAGGTAGTCTCTGAGTCTGTTGGATAAGGCTCTGGAAAGCACCTTATAGTCTGTGCAAAGCAGGGCCACTGGCCTCCAGTTCTTCAGAAGGGCCAAGTCGCCCTTCTTGGGCAGCAGGGAGAGTACTGCCCGCTGGCATGAGACAGGAAGTGTCCCTGTTTTAAAACATTCCATCAAGACAGAATGTAAGTCAGACCCGATAATGTTCCAGAATTTCTTAAAGAAGTCAGAGGAGAGGCCGTCGATTCCTGGAGTCTTTCCTGAAGCCATCTGGTTCACTGCAGTTGAAAGCTCCTCCAGCGTCAGCTCTCTGTCCAGCGTGGCCCTCTCTGCTGGACTGAGCCGGGGAAGACCCTCCAGGAGCTCCTCACTGCTGTCTATACAGGACGGCTCTTCCCCAAAAAGAGCAGCGTAGAAGCCCACGGCATGGGTCCTCATCTCCCTCTGGTCAGTGGTTATCCTCCCTCCTGGGAGCTTCAGACAGGTCATCCGCTTCCTCTGCACCACCGATCTCTCCAGGTTGAAGAAGAACGAACTTGGGGCATCCATGTCCTTCAGCTGGAGGAAACGGGACCTGACCAGAGCTCCTTTCACTCTCTCTTGCAGGAAGGAGCTCAACTCCAACCTCCTCTCCTTCAGCAGTTGGCCCACACCGGGATCTGGGTCTCTCTGGAAGCCCTCCTCAATGATCTTTATGTTGGCCTCAAGGTCTTTTACAGCAGACTTGATTTTAGCGGTGGCGTTTGAGGTGTACTGCTGGCAGAACACACGGATCTGGGCTTTTCCGACCTCCCACCACTGCTTCAGAGAACTGAAACTAGCTTTTTCAGTTTTCCACTGCTGCCAAAGAACCCCGAAGCTCTGACAAAAAGTGCTGTCCTGTAAAAGTTTATTGTTAAAATGCCAGTAGGAGTTAACCCTTTCGCCCGGCGAGGTTATCAAGCCTAAACTGACCAGGTGGTGATCACTGAACCCAACTGGACTGATTGTGCTGCTCTTCAGTCTGGAACTGAGACTGCGAGAGATGTAAACTCTGTCCAGCCTGGCTGCACTAATCCTGTCATTGCTGACTCTAACCCAGGTGTACTGTCTGCTTAGTGGGTGTTTTACTCTCCATGTGTCCAACAGATCTAAGTGTGAGATGACGTTGTGGAGACTCTGAGCTGACTGTGGGTGTGGTTCCTCACTGTTTCGGTCTATGGTGAAGTCTAGAGTGCAGTTGAAATCCCCTCCGATGATCAGCTGCTCCTGCAGGCAGCTCTGCAGTTCGTTCTGCAGCGTAGTGAAGAAGCGTGCTCTCTCTGGCCCCTGATTCGGTGCATATATGTTAACGAAGCAGTAAAGCGAGCTCTCTATCTCTGCCCTCACCATCAGCAAACGACCCTTCACCACCTCAGTGACTGACAGGACGGTTGCATTAGCTGCTGTTCTGAACAGCACGGCTACCCCGGCACTAAGATTGGTTCCGTGGCTCAGGGTGCATGAGCCCTCCCACCATAAACCCCAGTCTACTTCATCTGATGGAATGGTGTGAGTTTCTTGCAAAAAGAGGATGTCCAACCTTTTTTGATTTACAACCTCCTGTATTAATGCTCTTTTATGCCTGTCCCTCCCACCATTGATGTTTAAAGACCCTAAATTGAAGCTCTCCATAGAAAGGTCAGAGGATGGAAGGAGGTAAGACAAGATGAAAAATAAGCAGTGGAAAGTGGAAAACCCCGTGTGACACATGATCATGTTAAACGGTCTTAGTTTGAGCCCTTTTACTCTTCCTCTCTCTCCTCAGGGTTGTGATGTGCTTCTTCAGGCGATAGCGCTTTTTCCCATCTAAAAGGTCCAAACCCACCTTTCTCTGCGCCACCCCAACAGATCGGATGAATTTGTCAATGTCAGGGAAATAATCAGTCACTTTAGTCGCTCTTTTGAAAGTTACATCTAAAAAAGAGTTTATTTCCTCCAGTGAATAAAGATCAGTGCTCTTAATGCCCGTTTCAGAAATCGATACAAGATCAGAATCAGTCTCATAGTCCATGTCCTCTCCTACACACGACAGCTGGCTGTTGGACACAGACCCGACACTCTGTGCGTCGTCTAAGGCTGCAGTGAGATCTCCACCTACAGAACCTGTAGCTGCCTCTTCCCCCACTTCCACAGACTGTGGTGGTGCTTCGGTACCTGACGTAGCGAGGTTCTGCGCCACCACAGGAGCCTGCTGGTCGTAAGACTGGCCCTGATCCTCCTTACTGACAGTACTGCTTTCAGCAGAAGACGAAGAAACGCCGCCGACCGCACCGGCGGCAGCCGCCGGAGCAGCCGGAGGCTCCGCCTCCGGTGCAGGAGCGCCCGCCGCCTGAGCAGCCGGAGGCTCCGCCTCCGGTGCAGGAGCGCCCGCCGCCGGAGCAGCCGGAGGCTCCGCCTCCGGTGCAGGAGCGCCCGCCGCCGGAGCAGCCGGAGGCTCCGCCTCCGGTGCAGGAGCGCCCGCCGCCGGAGCAGCCGGAGGCTCCGCCTCCGGTGCAGGAGCGCCCGCCGCCGGAGCAGCCGGAGGCTCCGCCTCCGCGCCCCTCCGCTGCTTGTGCGGACACGCGAAGCGTTTGTGTCCCACATCTCCACACTCAAAGCATTTAAACTGTCCTGAGCTGGCGTACACCATGTATGACCCCTCCCCGTGTTTGACCCTGAAGGACACCTCCAGTGTTTGTGACGGTGACTCCAGGAACATGAAGACCTGCCGCCTAAGTGACAGCACGTGCTTCAGCTTGTGATCTTTACACCCCAAACTGACAGTCCTAAATCCGCTGGCAAATTTCCCAAACCTGCGCAGCTCATTTGCTAACAGCTCGTCCGGTATAAACGGCGGAACACCTGACACGGTGATCCGCGTAGAGGGCACGGAGAGCGGAGAGACCTGCACGAAGCTGTCCCTGATGAACACGCCGCTCTCGATCAGCTGGTGGACATAAGCCTCGCTCGCCACGAACACAACCACAGCTTTGTTCATCCGCGACGCGAAGGACAGGTTGTCATGACCCACCTGCTCTCCCACAGCCAGCAGCACCTCCTCTACCGACACGCTGCTGTCCGGTGGAACGACCCGGACTCCCTGCCGGATTGACGGGCGCGGCGTCTCGGAGGACGCCATCCCCCCGAACTACGCCAAACACCACCACTAAACACACTCTCTACCGATAAACACACCGCCCGTATCTTACCTGATCATGTGCAGAGAGGAACAAATCCCAAAGCAGTGAAAAAAAAGAACCAAAACTCCGCGCCACTCACACTCACGTCCACCACCCACACTCACACTCACACGCAACCGGAAACGGAAACAGAGGAGAGGAGAGGAGAGGAGAGGAGAGGAGAGGAGAGGAGAGGAGAGGAGAGGAGAGGAAGAGGAGGAGAGGAGGAGGAGGAGAGGAGAGGAGAGGAAGAGGAGGAGAGGAGAGGAGGGGAGGAGGAGAGGAAGAGGAGAGGAGAGGAAGAGGAGGAGGAGAGGAGGAGGAGAGGAGAGGGGAAGAGGAGGAGAGGAGAGGAGAGGGGAAGAGGAGGAGAGGAGGGGAGGAGGAGAGGAAGAGGAGAGGAGAGGAAGAGGAAGAGGAGGAGGAGGAGGAGGAGGAGGAGGAGAGGAGAGGAGAGGAGAGGAGAGGAGAGGAGAGGAGAGGAGAGGAGAGGAGAGGAGAAGAGGAGGAGAGGAGAGGAGAGGAGAGGAGAGGGGAAGAGAGGGGAAGAGGAGAGGAGAGGAGAGGAGAGGAGAGGAGAGGAGAGGAGAGGAGAGGAGAGGAGAGGAGAGGAGAGGAGAGGAGAGGGGAAGAGGAGGAGAGGAGAGGAGAGGAGAGGGGGAGAGGAGGTATAACTTCATCTGTATTTTGTATCTTGACAAAAATATACTTATTTACGCCGTATACGTCTCTGGTGTTGACCTGTCAATCAGCGTGTAGCCCCGCCCTAAAGCTGTGTGACTCTAAATGGACCATCATGTACTAAATGAACATCATGCTGTGTTGAAGAAGACTTGGAACTAGAGACTGATCCTCTACAGGTGCGATACCTGACGGTGGTCTGCAGGTGGTCCAGTGGAACCTCTCCGTCCTCTCCGTCCACAGAGGACACGACGGCTCTGACCAGCTGGCTGTCGGCCCACAGACAGGCACTGACCTCAGCAGGAGACGGCCTCAGAGACGCCTGCAAGACAACCAGAGGAGGAAAAAAACCAGGGAAGACAGTTCTGATGATGTCACAGTGATGTCACAGACGTACCTGAAGCTGCAGGTGAGAGAGAGGAGAGAGAAGCAGCATGTAGACCACGATGTGATGTCTCTGAGGAAGACCTCTGGACAACATGGGAGGAAAGACTGACTGAGAGGAGGAGGAGGAGGAGGAGGAGGACAAGAGGACAGACAGGGTTTAGTCACCAGGAACACATTTATTAAAGCTGCTCTACTTGTTACTGAACTACATCTCAGAGTATTTATACAGTGAAGGACCTGAATACTTCCTCCACTACTGGTCTAGTGTTACTTCATGTCTGTGTGTGTGTGTGTGTGTGTCTGTGTGTGTGTGTGTGTCTCTGTGTGTGTGTGTGTGTGTGTGTGTCTCTGTGTGTGTCTCTGTGTGTGTGTGTCTGTGTGTGTGTGTCTCTGTGTGTGTCTGTGTGTGTGTGTGTGTGTCTCTGTGTGTGTCTGTGTGTGTCTGTGTGTGTGTGTGTGTGTCTGTGTGTCTCTGTGTGTGTGTGTGTGTGTGTGTCTCACCTCCCAGAGTCCCAGTACTTTAGGAGAAGCTCCTTCCGGTTCCAGCTGCAGTCCAGTCTCCTCCTTCAGCTCCCTGAGGCCGGCCTCCAGCAGCTACACACAATAACAGCTTTATTCTGGCGGGAAAGAGACTTTTTATTCAAGACAAGAAGAAGAAACAGAAAAAGATTTACCGTCTCATCGGGCTCAAGATGGCCGCCTGAAAAGAAACATGAAGGTTAAAGAAGAAATGTGAGCAGCACAGATCCAGATATACTGACAGTTAATCCAAAAACACTACATCCTACGTTTCCCACAATGCAACAGGCCCTTTAACAGGCATTAGTCAGACCTGGAGGAACCCAGACGTTGGGAAATATACGAAGCTCCTTTGCCCGCCGTGTCAACAGCACTCTCTGATTGGCTGTCTGCAGGATGATGGCCACGCCCACGTCTACTCCACGCTGCTGAACGTCCAATGGGATCGCAGCTGCCTCCATGACTGACAGGTGTTTGATGGGACAGAAGGCGGGCCTCTAGGAGACAAGAGGACAACAGGACTGTTACAGAGATGGGGATAAATGATACAGATGGAGGGTCATCATGGTTATGAAAAAATGAATTCTTAATGTCCAACAATACCGTTAAACACGGAGTTAAATATAATATAAATATAATATAATATAAATATAATATAAATATAATATAATATAAATATAATTATAATATACATGTAAATAAAATATAATATAAATATAATATGAACATAATAATATAATATTTAGTGTCTGACCTTCAGAGGTGTCCCTCGTCCTCTCTGGAGGACAAACTGTCTCCTCTCCAGAGAGCAGATCACCTCCACCTCATCATCTCCACCGTCACTGAAGTGACCCGTCACACTCTGACCACAGAAGAAGAAGAAGAAGAAGAAGAAGAAGAAGAAGAAGAAGAAGAAGAAGAAGAAGAAGAAGAAGAAGAAGAAGAAGAAGAAGAAGAAGAAGAAGACATGTTTGTGTGCTGTTTGCTGGTTAAAGGAGAGAAGGTGGTTTGTGTGAACTGACCTGAACAAACTGAGCTCTCTGAGGAGCAGCCTGGTCCTTACAGACGTGGACCAGGATCCTCCTCACTTTGTCCATGCTGCCTCCTCTCCTCACCTGGAGGAGGTGAGCTTCCCTCTGATCACACCGATCAGCAGCTGATGTGTGGGTCTCCTCCCACAGCAGACAAGTGTTGCCCAACGTTCATCATACAATACAACATGGAGGCTTTGAGGGTCAAAACTATGGAATGCAAAGTCAAAACGAAATTAATAAATAAAATGAATACAAATGTCTGTGAAATAAATCCTGAAATAAACAAACAAATAAATGTATAATTATTAAATGAAAGTCCCCGGAAATGAATATTAGTCCTTTGAAATAACATTAATTCAAATCCTATTTATTGAACTAAATTGACTTAATTAGATATTTATTTAGACATCTATTTACATATTTTATTGCCTCATTTATTTATTTCAGCATTATTTTCAAAGCCATATTACATTGGGCATTTTTATTTATTTATTGACTTAAAATTGCATTTCATACAAACAGTTAAATATATGTTAAATATTTCGTGTTAATAAAATAATTTAATAAGCTCACGTGACATCTTAATGATGCTTAATGTTACTTCTTATAGCAGCAGTTAGCATGTTGCTAACACACTAGCTAGCTAGCCTGCTAACTGTCCACGAACATCAACAGCTAACTTTAGCTGACGTTAAACTCCGTTAAAAGGTTCATTCAGCGAGAATAAAACCCTCCGAACAGAAGAGCGTTCTACTTTAACCTCCACAGATTATAATGTCCGTGTTTCCATTGAAACAGAACACAAAACACGTCAGAAACACAGCAGGAGTAGAAACATACTTACATACACACATAAGAGACACCAGCTAACATCCGTTAGCTCATTTTAACTACATCCGGTTAGGAAGTTCAAAATAAAAGCCTTGTGGGAACAATGAAGCCAAGTAAAAAGGACTCAGTGAGAGTAGTAGTAGTAGTAGTAGTAGTGGTAGTAGTAGTAGCAGCAGTAGTAGTAGTAGTAGTAGTAGTGGTAGTAGTAGTAGTAGTAGTAGTAGCAGTAGTAGTAGTAGTAGTAGTAGTGGTAGTAGTAGTAGTGGTGGTGGTAGTAGTAGTAGTAGTAGTAGTAGAGGTAGTAGTAGTAGTAGTAGTAGTAGTGGTAGTAGTAGTAGTGGTGGTGGTAGTAGTAGTAGTAGTAGTAGCAGCAGTAGTAGTAGTAGTAGTAGTAGTGGTTGTAGTAGTAGTGGTGGTGGTAGTAGTAGTAGTAGTAGTAGTAGTAGAGGTAGTAGTAGTAGCAGCAGTAGTAGTAGTAGTAGTAGTACTGGTGGTAGTAGTAGTAGTGGTGGTGGTAGTAGTAGTAGTAGTAGTAGTAGAGGTAGTAGTAGTAAGGCAAGGCAAGGCAGGTTTATTTGTATAGCACATTTCAACAACAAGGTAATTCAAAGTGCTTCACATAAAACCATTAAAAGCATCAAAACATAAGACAAAAGAAAAGGAGATTTAAAAACAATTAAGAACATTCATTAAAACACATTGTAAGACAGTTTCATAGTAAAATGCAGAAATGCAGGAAATTGATTAATATATTAATTGAATGTGGTTCAATTAAAGGCAGCAGCAAACAGGAAAGTCTTCAATCTTGATTTAAAGGAGCTGAGGGTCTCAGCAGACCTGCAGCTTTCTGGGACTTTGTTCCAGGTATGTGGAGCAGAAACACTGAACGCTGCTTCTCCATGTTTAGTTCTGACTCTGGGAACAGAAAGTAGACCGGTCCCAGACGACCTGAGGGGTCGGGATGGTTCATAAGGGAACAGGAAGTAGACCGGTCCCAGACGACCTGAGGGGTCGGGAAGGTTCATAAGGGAACAGGAAGTAGACCGGTCCCAGACGATCTGAGGGGTCGGGATGGTTCATAAGGGAACAGGAAGTAGACCGGTCTCAGACGACCTGAGGGGTCGGGATGGTTCATAAGGGAACAGGAAGTAGACCGGTCCCAGACGACCTGAGGGGTCGGGATGGTTCATAAGGGAACAGGAAGTAGACCGGTCCCAGACGACCTGAGGGGTCGGGATGGTTCATAAGGGAACAGAAAGTAGACCGGTCCCAGACGACCTGAGGGGTCGGGATGGTTCATAAGGGAACAGGAAGTAGACCGGTCCCAGACGATCTGAGGGGTCGGGATGGTTCATAAGGGAACAGGAAGTAGACCGGTCCCAGACGACCTGAGGGGTCGGGATGGTTCATAAGGGAACAGAAAGTAGACCGGTCCCAGACGACCTGAGGGGTCGGGATGGTTCATAAGGGAACAGGAAGTAGACCGGTCCCAGACGATCTGAGGGGTCGGGATGGTTCATAAGGGAACAGGAAGTAGACCGGTCCCAGACGACCTGAGGGGTCGGGATGATTCATAAGGGAACAGGAAGTAGACCGGTCCCAGACGACCTGAGGGGTCGGGATGGTTCATAAGGGAACAGGAAGTAGACCGGTCCCAGACGACCTGAGGGGTCGGGATGGTTCATAAGGTAGCAGCAGATCAGAGATGTATTTTGGTCCTAAACCATTCAGTGCTTTGTAAACCAACAGCAGGATTTTAAAGTCTTTGTTGGACAGGAAGCCAGTGCAAAGACATCAGAACTGGAGTGATGTGATCCACCCTCCTGGTCTTAGTGAGGACTCGAGCTGCAGTAGTAGTAGTAGTAGTAGTAGTGGTGGTGGTAGTAATAGTAGTAGAAGTAATAGTAGTAGTAGTAGTGGTAGTAGTAGTAGTAGTAGTAGTGGTGGTAGTAGTAGTAGTAGTAGTAGTAGTGATGGTGGTAGTAGTAGAAGTAATAGTAGTAGTAGTAGTGGTAGTAGTAGTAGTAGTAGTAGTAGTGGTGGTAGTAGTAGTAGTAGTAGTAGTAGTGGTGGTGGTAGTAGTAGTAGTAATAGTAGTAGTAGTAGTAGTAGTAGTGGTGGTGGTAGTAGTAGAAGTAATAGTAGTAGTAGTAGTGGTAGTAGTAGTAGTAGTAGTAGTAGTGGTGGTAGTAGTAGTAGTAGTAGTAGTAGTAGTAGTAGTAGTAGTGGTAGTAGTAGTAGTAGTAGTAGTAGTGGTGGTAGTAGTAGTAGTAGTGGTGGTGGTAGTGGTGGTAGTAGTAGTAATAGTAGTAGTAGTAGTAGTAGAAGTAATAGTCGTAGTAGTAGTGGTGGTAGTAGTAGTAGTAGTAGTAGTGGTGGTGGTAGTAGTAGTAGTAATAGTCGTAGTAGTAGTAGTAGTAGTGGTGGTGGTAGTAGTAGAAGTAATAGTAGTAGTAGTAGTGGTAGTAGTAGTAGTAGTAGTAGTAGTAGTGGTGGTAGTAGTAGTTGTAGTAGTAGTGGTGGTGGTAGTAGTAGTAGTAATAGTAGTAGTAGTAGTGGTGGTGGTAGTGGTGGTAGTAGTAGTAGTAGTAGTAGTAATAGTAGTAGTGGTGGTGGTAGTAGTAGTAGTAGTAGTAGTAGTGGTGGTGGTAGTAGTAGTAGTAGTAATAGTAGTAGTAGTAGTAGTAGTAGTAATAGTAGTAGTGGTGGTAGTAGTAGTAGTAGTAGTGGTGGTGGTAGTAGTAGTAGTGGTGGTGGTAGTAGTAGTAGTCGTAATAGTAGTAGTAGTAGTAGTAGTAGTCAGTGGTGGCTGGTCAATAGAGGCTCTATGGCGCCGCCCCATCTTGAGCCACAATAAATTTAATTAAATAAATAAATAATAATAATAAACTATACAAATGGTCAATATTTGTGTTTTTGAAATATGGAATCACCCAGTAATATGTGTAAAATATGATATCTGCGGTAAATATATGCTTTTCCTGCACGTCCTCGCCGCGTGGCTCGCGTTTGCATGTCGTCCTCTCCGCGTGTGCACGTCGTCCTCTCCGTGTGTCTCCGCATGTGCACGTCATCCTCTCCGCGTGTGCACGTCGTCCTCTCCGTGTGTCTCCGCATGTGCACGTCGTCCTCTCCGCGTGTGCACGTCGTCCTCTCCGCGTGTGCACGTCGTCCTCTCCGCGTGTGTCTCAGCAGCTCTGGGGCGCTGGAGAAACTGCCCAAAAGAGGCGGGTCTATGAAGCAGTTTAGCCAATTGCTGATTAAAGATATAAATGTGTGACATACAATTTAGCCAATCAGCGCCTCAAATAGATTCAGCTCAAATTGTTTCCATAATAAAAGTTATTGAGGGAAACATCGGCCAAATCCCAACGTCCCCCTGACGGACTCACGGACTTTGAGGCGCGCTCCCGCGAAGTCCGTGAGGGTTTAGTTCTGTCTGTCACGTCACCGAGTGTTTGAGGCTCTGGCAGACATGTTGAGGCCTTTATGAACCCTTACTGTAAGTCAGCATGGTGCTGGCTTAGCCGAAGGGAATTACCCACAATTCATTGCAATGTGACGTTAAACACGGGGTAACCAGTGGAGCATGGAGACGTGAACAAAGAGGACGGATCACGTGTTCAGCCTGTCATAATACATGTACTCAGAAACATTAAGGGTTAAAGATGGAACGAAAAATAAACATGAAATCAGATATTTATTTATTTATTCATCAAACATTTGATTTAGTCATTGAAGCTGTTTTGACAAAAACGAGTAAATAGATGATATGAAGTTAGATCTCATCATGTGAGGAAAGAGCCTGAAGACGTTCACATCAGGAGCACAAAGTACAATAAATACACAGTTGTACATCATATTTATGTTGTTGTCATGGTAACGTGATATGTTGCAGCAAAGGGCTGTCCCGTTCATATTCACACCATCTCAAGCCCTCAGCCTCTCACACTCACCCACTCACCAGGACACTCAGTGAGTCCTTGAGGGTTCAGGGTCTGAGGGTTCGGGGTCTGAGGGTTCGGGGTCTGAGGGTTCGGGGTTTGGGGGGACATTGGGATTTAGCCATCAGATCATGAAAACACAAATCTTTCTAATAAATGCAGAAAGTTGTTTGTGGTGCTTTTGTTGTTCAGACTACAATGAACATTTATTTAAACCAGATGTTGAATCAGAAAACGAATCAAACATAAACTTGAGTTTATTCTGTGATCTGTCTTCAGTTTACATGTTGAACAAAATCTCATCAGCCCGGAAGCGACCCTCACTTGAACCGGAAGTTGAAGCCGGAAGAGATCCTCGCGATCCTCCTCCAAGACCCGTTTGAGAGGAGAACTTTGAGGAGAACCTTCAGCCAAAGAGCTGATCTCAGATCAGCCTGACCTCACAATCAGACAGCAGACTAGCGGGAAAGAGAAGCAGCACATGAAGCTCCTCCTCCAGCTGAACACCTGACAGGTCAGCTAGCTGCATGACGTCATGCTAATCACTTATTCAGCTTCAAAACAACGGGACAGATCCAGCACGGACAGGTAGGGAGAGACATGAAGACATGCTGAGACATGATGTATAGTTATTAATAAATCATTAGATACATGTGTGTTTTATTATAGTGAATATTATTATATGATATATATATATTATTATACAGAATATTATTATGATATATATATATTATTATATGATATACATATTATTATATAATACATATTATATGATATATATATTATTATATTATACAGAATATTATTATATTATATATATTGTTGAAGAAAATCATCATATAACTTGTGAATCCAACTGTTGTTACAATCTTAATTTCCATGATTGCAGTAAACACGAGTGTTCCTCTTATGTCAAAGTATCCAGAATCATTTGAGACGTAAAACCTCATATCACAAGTAAACAGTTCATATAGCGTGTTATGCAACACATATTCTGGTATTTCTTAAGAAGAATCAGGAGCAGACACAGGGGAATAAAACTCTCTTCAGAGTATCAAAACATTTCCGTACATGGAGCTGTGTCCTGTCAAAAGGGCACGTGACCAGAACATGCCCTAACTAGGACTCCAGACGCGCTCTGCTGTTCGATTCAACGGACTGGTTTGATTGATGGAAGGCAGCTAAAGGGGGCGTGCATTTAGACTGTAAGAGAATCTGTGTAGAGCAGTACAGGGAGTCCTTTCAATATACTGGACTGGTTGATGTTGGCTTGATCGCATTAAAACACTTCCCGCTGGCTGCAACTCCGGTCCGCCGTCTCGTCTCGTCATTTTGCCACAACAATATATATTATTATATGATATATATATTATATAATATATTTATAAATGAGACATTTACATTTTTAGCTCGTGTGCATCGATTTTTTCAATTCTTCAATATGTCTTTCCGTGATAACAGAATTACATTTTGACATTTGGTTGTGACGTTAGAAGTTGAAGTCCTTTAATAAATCTATAATCTGTCCCATTGAAAGCACAATGTTTGAGCGATAATAAAGCCTTCTATGTGTTAATGCTGATATGGATCAGCAGCGTCAGGCTGCTGAAGGAAACACTAAACAAACAGAGTTCATATTCACAATGCATATCTGAGAACTGTTATTGCTGAATTGAGATTAAAGGGCGTGTTTACCAGGAAAACTCACACGTGTTCATGCTGAAGTCATACCTTTGGGTGGAGTCGTCTGTATTTCATAATCCTGTTTCTCTTGAATCTACTAAATATTTATGTAATTATCGATCTTCAATGAGAACAAACAACGTGGAAAATCAATCTTTAGTTTATTGAATCAATGTAAAAACAGACGGAACAGTTTTCAGAAACCTGTCGCCTCATCATCACGTATTAATATTCAAACGTGTCTCACGTTACTGATACCGTCACATGGAAACAGATTATAATGACAGGACAGCATGAAAGTACTCTGCTGTATTACTGCAGTACATGTAGTAGTACTCGGTGTACTCGGAGCTCGGCTCTCATTCGCTGCCCAGCAGAGCGACCTCGCTGCCGACCTGCACCTGGAGGTCAAACAGAGGTCAGACAGAAAGCTCAGCGTCACCTCCATGAACATCCGCTGGATCCTACATGTCCCACAATGCACCTGGATAGTGTCTCTCAAACTCAACACATCCAGTTTGTAACAAAGACTTTATGTTGTAGAGCAGGGATTCCCAAAGTGTGGCACGCGAGCTGCCTCTAGGGGGCGCGAGAGGAAAGATGTAATGGTGCAGTCCTGTCTCCTAAAAATGACGTTCCCCCAAAACTAAAATGCATTCTCAATTACGTTTGACCATGAACGTATTTTCTCCCTGATTACGTTTGTGTTTGACGCATTACAAATACGTTTCTCATCAACGTATCTTTGCCGTACTCTAGTCTTTATTATGTTTCTGTGATCTGCGTCGCCTCGACCCGCCACCCACCAGTTGTTGGCCCGCGGCCTGTTCCGAGGGCTGAAGACCTGACGGTCGGTGCCTCGCGGCGGGGCGGCTGGAGACCTCGCGTCCCGCCGCCAACGGGTGAGCGCCGCCACTCGGAACCATAGAACCAAGTCCCGGATTTCACCCGGGGGATATTCTGGAGGTATTGTGACCGGGTAATGTGCCTCGCTGCTGGGGAGGTGCGTGTGTGTATGAGCGCATTTCTGCCGCAGACAGGCGGCGTGTTGTGGTAATATTCTGACGGCGTAACAGGGAGAAGGAGAGGCGTGGTGGAGAGGGAAACAAAGGTTAAAGAGATGCTGGAATGTATGATTGGAGAGAGAAGCAAACGAGTTGGACGTGATCCCGCGTCCAACATCACTGTGTCGCCGCATCGATGCTTTGTCCGAAGACGTCCTGGCTGCATTAGTCGGGCGCGTGAAGAAGAGTTTCACTCTCTGCAAGTAGACGAGTCTACAGATGTGGCCAGTCTGGCCAATCGTCTGGTGAACGTCCGTTACCTTT
>CM051695.1:28523505-28528505 GCA_028022725.1 Lycodopsis pacificus
TTTTAATCTAGAGTTGATCACTTTTAATCTACAGAGTTGATCACTTTTAATCTAGAGTTGATCACTTTTAATCTACAGAGTTGATCACTTTTAATCTATAGAGTTGATCACTTTTAATCTAGAGTTGATCACTTTTAATCTACAGAGTTGATCACTTTTAATCTATAGAGTTGATCACTTTTAATCTAGAGTTGATCACTTTTCATCTATAGAGTTGATCACTTTTAATCTAGAGTTGATCACTTTTAATCTAGAGTTGATCACTTTTAATCTAGAGTTGATCACTTTTAATCTACAGAGTTGATCACTTTTAATCTAGAGTTGATCACTTTTAATCTATTTAATCTAATAATAAACAATCGGAAAACAATAGGTCCTCCGCTCCGACTACGTCGGTGCTCGGGCCCTAATTAAAAGAAAGTTGAATCTTGTAATTGTATGGGAGCAGCTCCTGTCTTTCTCTAACTCGGCTCTCTGAGGAAGACGTTACCTTTGACCGGTCCGCTCATGGTTTCTCCTCCACATTGCTGCCCCACATTCCCGTCCTTCAGGTCTTGAGCCCTGGAGGAATAAACCCACAGCCTGTCAGTCATCACTCAGGGCTCAGACTACGTGTGATACGAGAAGATGACTCGATGTGTTACTCTGCTGCTGCTCTTCACTTTAATGCTCACAACATGTCAGTGAAGCGTGACGTGGACTGCAGATGGTCTTCAGTGCTCGTAGGCGGATCTGAAGAACTAAAGGTAACTTGTACGTACATGTTGCCGTGGTGATGGCCGTGCACACCGGTGCAGGCGCTGCTGGTCCGGCTCCATCCGCACAGAGGATCTCTGGCCAGAACGCACTGGCTGCAGGATGTGTAGACGGAGCACCTGGCCACAGGTACAGAGGCCACGCCCTCTGACGTCCCCACATAGACAACTCCCTACAGCACCATATCAATGTATTATATGCACCAACAATCAAGTGTTCAGTCCACTCAAACAGTTCCACCACATCGCCCACGTGTAAAGGAGCAGCCTTCACACAGGCTCAGTGTTTAATGTTGCCTCAATATTTCAATATTCCTCATTATGCAGACGACACACTGTTGTATATCTCTTGTTGGTGTCGGAGGTTTGATTTGTGTCTCTGATATCAGTGAAGATGTTTTATATCTGTGAGGAAACAACTGATTCTTATTGGCAGAAACAGAAACGTGAGAGAGGAGATCTTAGACGTGCAACTTAACGCTACATCTGCTCTTCATCTGATACATCTGATTCTTCTCCTACTCTTTCTTTGCCTGGATTGCCAAAAATACAAAACCTTTAAAACACATTCAGTCCATTCAGAGAGATGATTCATCTTTACAGCAGGCCACACATAGCAAGCTGTGTGCTACTTCTATCTCAATAATCTGGCATTTCATATTTAAATGTTGAACTGTTGCTTGAATGATTTGCTCTGATTTATTTCGTAAAAGAATTTGAGCTCCGCTTTGCAAGTTATTGTTATGTTATCATTTAACTTTGTGTAATATTATTCAAGTTTGTCTTCACATCACTTTCCCTCCCTCAGTGTTTCATACTAATCAGCATTTGTTTTTTGTGTAGATATATATACACACACATATGTGTATATGTGT
Organism: Lycodopsis pacificus; assembly: GCA_028022725.1. Taxonomy (NCBI): domain Eukaryota; kingdom Metazoa; phylum Chordata; class Actinopteri; order Perciformes; family Zoarcidae; genus Lycodopsis; species Lycodopsis pacificus. The sequence goes on from CM051695.1 coordinate 28,525,136, forward strand.
GTGTATATGTACATGGAGGTGTGAGGTTTACCTTGGAGGAGGAGATGACGATGCTTTTGACCAGCTGAGGTTGTGTGAAGACCTGAATCTCCTCAATAACGTGCGCACCCTGATCCAGCAGAGCCACTTTGTGGAGGAAGCCAGACTCTGGACCATGAAGAGAAGACCATGAACCGTTTTAATACAGAATATAGTTTTGCATGTGTGACACTATCAGCGTTTAGTCTGCGTCTCACCCGTCAGCAGGAAGAGGACGGTGTAGTGCTGGCCGTCGGCGGCCTGCGTCCTCATCGCAGTCACATGTGAGTACCGCTGCTCTGAAGACACCACGACCGGATCTCCTCTGACGCTGCCGCTGGTCAGGAAACTCTTCTTCACCTCCGCTAATTCAGAATCTGAAGCGCTGTCCAGTCCACACTGTCAGCAGAACATGAAGGGAAGTTCATACGCTAACCATCCAAAGACCCATGTTTGAGATAAAACCAGCCCGCAGTTCAAACTAGTGAGAACAAAGCTGGGCCCAGGATGGAACCCTGAGGGACGCCGTTTACCTTTCATGCATAATAACACCTTCAAGTCTTTGAGACTTTATGTATCTGATGTGTGACATGAAACGAGTCATTTAAGATGTCAAAGGTCAAAACATCTCATCTCCCCGATTACACTTTTAAATTAAACTAAAGAAAAATGCAACAAAACTACTTGAAATGTTTCGAAAACGTCTTGTTTTTTGCTTAAAATATGTTTGTAAATTGAAATAAGTGAGCATTTACTTTGGTTTCACACAGGACCAGAGGTACGACCTCCTCCTACAAGGACTCCATCAGATACATATTCATGATATTTATCCCTAGAAAGGTAGTTGATAATAGAGTTCTGTTGAATGTTAAAGCATGTTGTTCGTTATGTTGTGTTGCAGTTTTACATCATTTATTCTAGATTAGACAGAAAGTGCCTGAAGCTAAGTGTGAGCAGCAGGGGGCAGAAACACAGAAGAAGAAACTGATAACGTCAGTTTAGTGACAGCAAGACGAAGCCAACCTTTATTATCAGAGACATGTCATATATGATATCTTCAGACACAATAACACATTTGTTATATTTAGGATGTGACAGTGAAGATCTGGAGATTCGTTTGTTCGCTTTAATATTATTCAGGACTCTGTTCTGTTTGTCTATTGTGTCTCTGATTAGTGTTTCCATTGTAACATATCAAACAGCGAGCACTCATAGCGACCGTGTTAACTACAGTAGATGTGTTTTATGAGGATCTTGTGAGAGTGAGCTTACCTGTCCCATGAAGGAGTGCTTTCCCAGCATTGCGCTCAGCTGGTGGGTGTCCATGTTGAAGGTCCTGTAGCTCCCAGAGAACACGGCCCTGAAGTCCTGCAGCCTGAAGACGCACACGGCAGATTCTGGACCCGAGGACCTGAACCAGACCAGAGATATGAAACATGTTACTGAGATCTCTCATCTCCAAACGTGGCTAACAGTGGTTACCACTCCACCAGGAAGAGTTCTTCAGCAGGATCACTGCTGAAGAACTAACAGGCTTTGGTAGAAGGGCGACGCACTGGGCCAAAGAAGAAGCCGTTCAGATGTTGGAGTGCATCCGAATCACGGAGCGGATAAACCCATTACTCTCCACTTGAGTTACTATCGTGAGATGAGTCCTCTGTAGAGGTGCTTCTAGTCTAGAACTCTGGGCTCTAGTATTCTGGGCTCTAGTACTCTGGGTTCTAGTATTCTGGGCTCTAGTACTCTGGGCTCTAGTATTCTGGGCTCTAGTACTCTGGGCTCTAGTATTCTGGGCTCGAGTACTCTGGGCTCTAGTATTCTGGGCTCTAGTACTCTGGGTTCTAGTACTCTGGGCTCTAGAACTCTGGGCTCTAGTATTCTGGGCTCTAGTATTCTGGGCTCTAGTACTCTGGGCTCTAGTATTCTGGGCTCTAGTACTCTGGGCTCTAGTATTCTGGGCTCGAGTACTCTGGGCTCTAGTATTCTGGGCTCTAGTACTCTGGGTTCTAGTACTCTGGGCTCTAGTACTCTGGGCTCTAGTACTCTGGGCTCTAGTACTCTGGGCTCTAGTATTCTGGGCTCTAGTACTCTGGGCTCTAGTACTCTGGGCTCTAGTACTCTGGGTTCTAGTACTCTGGGCTCTAGAACTCTGGGCTCGAGTACTCTGGGCTCTAGTACTCTGGGCTCTAGTACTCTGGGCTCTAGTACTCTGGGCTCTAGTATTCTGGGCTCTAGTACTCTGGGCTCTAGTACTCTGGGCTCTAGTACTCTGGGCTCTGTTTAAAGTGTTGGGTCTGAAGTGCATTTGGTCCAGCTCCACTGTAGCTGGACGCTTCAGTAAAACGTCTCTGTGACGTGTGCCGGCATGTCTTTTCACGGACGCCTTCGTGAGTAGAAGAGGTACGTCGGATGTTTCGTCCTCGTACCACTGAGACGTGAAGACGCCGTAGAACAGCGTGTCCGAGGCGTTGCCGCCCTCTAGTGGCCGGAGGGTGAACACGTCCTGGAGGAGGTTGAAGGGAAGCTGTTTGGGCAGCTGACAGAGCAGAGGGGCTTTAGCAAAAGACGTCCACTTGTTCTGCAGAGTCCTCTGTCCACCGACGTCGTCCTGAGGACATAGAGACAGAGGTCAGGGGTCATGATGAGGCTCAGGATCTCTTCTTAACATGTTTATAGACTGGCTTCTATGTCATGTCGTCGCTTTACCGTTATTTCATTTTTGTTATTTGTTTATTTGACTAAATATCATTTCATTTATTTCTCAGTTCATTTGAATCGTGTGAACTGTCTCACTGGTCTTTCTGTTGTTTTTGCTGCTTTGTCTGTAAAAGCACTTCGTAAACTCTGTTTTTAAAGGTGCGGTATGAATAAAGTTATTATGGTTATTATGATTATTACATCATCACCTTGCAGACTTGGGCCACTCTGGGGATCCTCAGCTCGTCCACGAAGCTGAACTCTTTCCCCACTTCAGTAAAGAAGAAGTAGATCTTCCTCTCCGACGGGTCGGACGACGAGCCGACAAACGTTGGCTCTGAAATACAGGAAGTGGAGACACGAGGTCAGAATATGGAGAAAGAGATGTGAGAGGAACAGGGATCATATCTGAGTTATGATCCCAGAATCATCAGCAGCTCCAGTAACGAGACGTTGATCAGTGAAGAAACAAAGAGTGAAACACGGACGGAGCCAGAAGCTCTTTGAGACGTTCAGACGCAGTTCTTTATTCTCACTCAGAGGCAGAAAGAGGAAATGAATCATTGGGTCATGAAACAGGAAGTCGGTCTGACGCTGGTTTGGTTGAAAGTCTGTGAGGTTTTAGTAAATGTCTTTGAGGTTTTTAAGATGTTTA
>CM051695.1:28536005-28556308 GCA_028022725.1 Lycodopsis pacificus
TGCAACGACAGAATCTGCAACAGGAAGTGAAGCACGACGACCTCTGAGCTCAGTTTCATATGAAGAGCAGAGAAGAAGCTCAACCTCCACTATGAAGTACATGCTTGATGTACTTGTACTTCACTTGAGTATTTTTACTTTACTTCATACTTCTATTCCACTACATTGATGTATTGTACATTATCATACCTTTTACTCCTCTACCTTTATCTGATGAATATATAAATATATATTTAAAAAACTATACATATATAATTTCAATAATTAGCACATGAATGCATCAATAACTATAATACAAAGTTTATATATATTTTATTCTGCATAATTATAACTTTTGCTTTTAGTACTTTACCACAGAGACACACACACACACTAACACACACACACTCTCACACTAACACACACACACTCTCACACTAACACACACACTAACACACACACACTCTCACACTAACACACACTCTCACACTAACACACACACTAACACACACACTAACACACACACACTCTCACACTAACACACACACTAACACACACACACTCTCACACTAACACACACTCTCACACTAACACACACTAACACACACACACTCTCACACTAACACACACTCTCACACTAACACACACTAACACACACACACTCTCACACTAACACACACTAACACACACACACTCTCACACTAACACACACACACTAACACACACTCTGTCTCTCAGATCGTCAGACAGGAAGTGTGTGGCATCAGATGACATCAGTTTGTTCATAGTTTCATGTCTGAGTATCAGTTCATGATATTTATATTGACATGTAGCGTTAATGCTACATGTCAGAGTGTGACCCACTTCCTACGAGGTCATTATGGGATGTGTCAGAGTTATAGTTATTGATTTTATCACCCAGAGGTTAAGAAAAGACCATTTTCTTGTTATGTTTATTGTTGTTTTAATAGTTATTTAATGTTTTTACTACTGAAGCACGTTGTAATATTGTTACAAATCGTGTCTGGATAAATATTATCATTATTATTTCTTTACGGGGACTAGATTCTTTGAGATGAATCATATGAAGATAAACCAGATAAAACATGTTAATCAGTGAGCTGTAGAGGAGCTGAACAGAGCCACGCTAGCTGGTTCCAGTCTTCATGGTAAGCTAGCTGGTTCCAGTCTTCATGCTAAGCTAGCTGGTTCCAGTCTTCATGCTAAGATAGCTGGTTCCAGTCTTCATGCTGAGCTAGCCGGTTCCAGTCTTCATGCTAAGCTAGCCGGTTCCAGTCTTCATGCTAAGCTAGCTGGTTCCAGTCTTCATGCTAAGATAGCTGGTTCCAGTCTTCATGCTAAGATAGCTGGTTCCAGTCTTCATGCTAAGATAGCTGGTTCCAGTCTTCATGCTAAGATAGCTGGTTCCAGTCTTCATGCTAAGATAGCTGGTTCCAGTCTTCATGCTGAGCTAGCTGGTTCCAGTCTTCATGCTAAGCTAGCTGGTTCCAGTCTTCATGCTAAGATAGCTGGTTCCAGTCTTCATGCTGAGCTAGCTGGTTCCAGTCTTCATGCTGAGCTAGCTGGTTCCAGTCTTCATGCTAAGCTAAGCTAACCAGCTGCTGTATAAACATGTTGATATTGACAGACATGTCTTCATCAGTTTCCTGTAAACATCAGAGACTCGAACAAACAGAGGACGTCGATCATGTGACCAAACCAGATCAAATACCGAATAATTAAATATCTAGTTTGTCATATTTAAATAACAATAACAACACTTAACATAAATCTGTTTGGGGGACGAATAAAATATATTTATTGACAAAAAATGAAACAAACTCACCGGGATCAATTCATCAATTATTCATCGTTTTTATGCAATAAAGACATAAACTCAAGTTAAAGCTTCTCAAATGTGAATATTTAATGATTCGTTTTGGATGTTAGACAAAACATGACATCTAAAGACGTCATGGACTATACTAATAATAATAATAATACAGATAAATTACCTGATAAGAAAAGTAAAATCACAAGTTATCAATGTGATTCATAAAAGCACAGAATAAAAAACACTTTGACAAAATGTGTCTTAAGAATAAAATATTTTAGGCACAAACAGAGTAAGACTTGTTGGACTCACTGAGGAGGAAGGAGGTTCGTGGAGGAGGCAGCGAGCCGGTGGAGCTCAGCAGGCCGAGGAGGAGCAGCAGGAGGAGGAGGGATGGACCCATGATGAAGGAGCAGCTGGTGGAGGAGCAGCTGATGAAGATGTTTCCTCTTCGCTGTTGATCGACCGACTCTCTGAACTGACTGAGTCTGACTGAAGAAACACTCAAGAGGACTCACCACTACTTCCTCTTTACTGAGGAGGAGGAGGAGGAGGAGGAGGAGGAGGATGAAGAGGAGGAGGGGGGGGGGAGAGGAGGAGGAGGAAGAGGAGGAGGAAGAGGAGGAGGGTGGGGGGGAAGAGGAGGAGGGCGGGGGAGGAAGAGGAGGAGGAAGAGGAGGAGGAAGAGGGGGAGGATTAGCATGTAGTTGAAGCAGTGATACATTTGACCACCTGTTACAGGTTAATTAAGATAAATGTCACGAAACACAATAAACACACAATACGTTGTTCCTGTTCCAGAGCTTAACCGTTAATAAAGAACACCTTTCTTTATGGGAAGTCAAGTTACGACACTCTGACGAGGTTTGTATCGGCTTCCTGTTTTGCCAAGGATTTCAAAATAAAGGACCCAAAACGTTAAAAAAGGCACTTACAAAATAAAAGCTGTCAGGAAGTGATTATCTGAGGTAGACAGAGGGACAAAAGCATATTTGCAGTGATTAGAGACGGGGCCGTCACACCATGAACTCATGTTTACAATGTTTACTGAGGTAATAAATCAAGAGAGAAGTGGAGTCATTCTCTCATAGACTTCTATGACTTTAAGGCGTCGTGTGATTGGCTGACGACTGAAGCAGCTACTACACATTCAGTCGAGTTCAGCATCTTTGACGGACTGAAGCTTTCATTTAAATGATGAGTGTCACTGTCAAATAAAGTAGAAGTATATAAAGTACACAATTAAGTCCTCTATTAATATCAGTATCACTTTAAGGGTACTGGTACTTTGAACTCAACGTGTAGACGAACAAACAGTGAGATGATGTGAAAACAGTTTTATTGAGAATGTTTTCCTCTAGCAGCAAAACATGGAGACAACAAGACGCTAACAGCATGAATACTAACCAACCAACCAACCAATCGATCAACCAACCAACCAACCAACCAATCAACCGACCAACCATCCAACCAATCGATCAACCAACCAATCAACCAACCATCCAACCAATCAATCAATCAACCAACCAATCAATCAACTGACCAACCATCCAACCAACCAATCAATCAACCAACCATCCAACCAATCAATCAAACAACCAACCATCCAATCAATCAACCGATCAACCAACCAACCATCCAACCAATCAACCAACCAACTAATCCATCAACCAACCAACCAATCAACCGACCAACCATCCAACCAATCAACCAACCATCCAACCAATCAATCAACCAACTAACCAACCATCCAACCAATCAACCATCCAACCAACGAACCATCCAACGAACCATCCAACCAATCAACCATCCAACCATCAAACCAACCAACCATCCAATCAACCAACCATCCAACCATCAAACCAATCAACCAACCAACCAACCATCCAACCAACCAACCAACCATCCAACCAATCAACCAGCCAACCATCCAATCAACCATCCAACCAATCAACCAACCATCCAACCGATCAACCAACCAACCATCTGTAGCACGCAGTGACCCCGCACCAACCATCCAACCAATCCATCAACCAATCAATCAACCAACCATCCAACCAATCAATCAATCAACCAACTAACCAACCATCCAACCAATCAACCATCCAACCAACGAACCATCCAACAAATCAACCAACCATCCAACCAATCAACCATCCAACCATCAAACCAACCAACCAACCAACCATCCAATCAACCAACCAACCATCCAACCAACAAACCAATTAACCAGCCAACCATCCAACCGATCAACCAACCATCTGTAGCGTGCGGTGACCCCGCACCAACCATCCAACCAATCAACCATCCAACCAACCAACTAACCAACAAACCAACCAATATAACCATCCAACCAACCATCCAACCAATCAACCAGCCAACCAACCAATCAACCAGTCAACCATCCAACCAACCAATCAACCATCCAACCAATCAACCAACCATCCAACCAATCAACCAACTAATCAACCAACCATCCAACCAATTAACCAACAAACCAACCAATCAACCAACAAACCAAGCATCCAACCAACCAACCATCCAATCAATCAACCATCCAACCAACCAATCAACCAGCCAACCATCCATCCAATCAACCAACAAACCAAACAATCAACCAGCCAACCATCCAACCAATCAACCATCCAACCAATCAACCAACTAACCAACAAAGTATCTATCCAACCATCCAATCAATCAACCAATCAACCAACCAATCAACCAATTATTGTACATTTAAGAACGTCTTGTTTTGTTCAGTGAATCAAAGGTTTTTGTATAAAATAATGTTTCTATTATCAAAGAACTAGTAAAAGTAAAAAGGGAAATACAAAGATTCTCCTTCAAAATAAAAGCATCACATCAGATGAATCCTTTATATTTTTCATCCAGCTCGTCTTTGGCGTAACGTTACAAACATTCTTCTTTGTCTCAGATAGAAATCTCAAGTCGGGTTAGAAAATTAACAAAAACCTGATCCGGCAGAACCAGACTGGGTTTACTGGGACCAGTTCTCCCAGTAAGAGGGTTCACTTCTGGTCCAGCTGTCAGAAGATTTAAGAGTTAAAATAGAATCACTTCAACAGGAAGTCTAAGAGTTCAAGAATGAAGTCAAATTAATTTAGAAAAATGAAAAAAACAAAAAATATTTTGAGAAAATGAATGAATATGAAAAAATAAAGTGGTGACGAGAAACAAGTCTCAATATTACAACAAAAAGGTCTTAATATTTAGACAATTAATCATGCTTTCCATAAAATGAAAAATGTTGAACTTTATTCTGAAACTCTCAGGTTGTGTCCCTGAATGCATCATAAACACGCCATCAGTTTAAACCTTCATCTGATCTCAAGTCTTCAGACCGGTCCTCTTCTGGTGAAGAGCTCTTAAAACCATCTGATGATGATTCAATGATTCAATAACAATAAACGTTTACTTATCTAGAAGAAGATTATAAGACTATAACTCCATGATGATGTCATCTACTCGTTCATTCATCTGCTCTTCTGAAAAAACGTCTACATTCTGTGGTTTCTACAAAACAAAGTTTGAAAGTGAAAAAATATTTCTCATGAAACTCCTCAGAGAGGGTCCAGTAGGTCCAGGAGAGGGTCCACAGGGGGTCCAGTAGCAGAGGGTCCACAGAGTGTCCTGTAGCAGAGGGTCCACAGAGGGTCCTGTAGCAGAGGGTCCAGTAGAGGGTCCACAGAGAATCCTGTAGCAGAGGGTCCTGTAGCAGAGGGTCCACAGAGGGTCCTGTAGAGGGTCCTGTAGCAGAGGGTCCAGTAGCAGAGGGACCTGTAGCAGAGGGTCCAGTAGCAGAGGGTCCAGTAGAGGGTCCTGTAGCAGAGGGTCCAGTAGCAGAGGGACCTGTAGCAGAGGGTCCAGTAGCAGAGGGTCCAATAGAGGGTCCTGTAGCAGAGGGTCCACAGAGGGTCCAGTAGCAGGGGGTCCAGTAGCAGAGGGTCCAGTAGAGGGTCCTGTAGCAGAGGGTCCACAGAGGGTCCAGTAGAGGGTCCTGTAGCAGAGGGTCCACAGAGGGTCCTGTAGCAGAGGGTCCACAGAGGGTCCAGTAGAGGGTCCTGTAGCAGAGGGTCCACAGAGGGTCCAGTAGCAGGGGGTCCAGTAGCAGAGGGTCCAGTAGAGGGTCCTGTAGCAGAGGGTCCACAGAGGGTCCAGTAGAGGGTCCTGTAGCAGAGGGTCCACAGAGGGTCCTGTAGCAGAGGGTCCACAGAGGGTCCAGTAGAGGGTCCTGTAGCAGAGGGTCCACAGAGGGTCCAGTAGAGGGTCCTGTAGCAGAGGGTCCAGTAGAGGGGCCTATAGAGGGTCCAGCAGAGGGCCCCAGACCACAGTTTGAGAACACCTCTGCTACTTACTCTTTACTGTTATCACAGGTTCGATCCCCGTCTCTGGGTCCTTGAGCAAGGCACTGAACCCCTGCTGGGGCGCTGAACTAATGACACCAAGACACTTTAATGTGGCCGTGGGTCAGAGGTCAGAGGTCGGGGGTTCCGAGTGTCCCGAGTGTCCCGGTGCTGCTGAGCAAGGCACGCGAACATCTATTTACAGTGAGAATCAGACCACTGAGTGCAAAGTGCGTAATAAAGTCTTCATCTTCTTCATCTTCATCTTCTTCTTCTTCATCTTCATCTTCTTCATGTTTTGTGTGAGCGTCTTCAGATTAAATGTCTCTGAAGACGCTGAGTCAGCTAAAGAGGAGACGAGTCCACTTTGTGAGGCTCAGAAGGAGGAAGAGGAGGAAGAGGAGGTCGTCTGCAGAGAGACAATAAAACTGTTTTATTATTCAGATGAAAACGTATAATATTCTGACAGTAAAGTCATATTTACAAAATAAAAATAAAGTCACAATATTTAGAAAACAATTACAGAAAACAAATATCTAAAACGTCCCCACTTTAGGATTTTACCCCCCTGAGGGTCCGAGTCTCGTGGTAACTATTACTAGTTGTTAACGTGTTATGAACTAGTTATTAACTAGTAATAGTTATTAACAAGTTATTAACGAGTTGTTGGTGGGACGGTGGTACCTGTTGCGTCCGGCTCTGTGTTGTGGTGGTTTGGTGGCGGCGGCGTAGCCGGGGTGGGGGGGGATGAGGGGGTGGGTCGGGGGGGGCAGCAGGCGGGGCTTTATGGGCACAACAGGTTTGAGTGGAACAGGAACCTGAAGAGAGGATCATGGGAAATAAACAGGAACCAAGTGTGTGAGTTCCTCTTCTTCCACAGATTCATTATTGACTACTCAACACTTCCTGCAACTATGCTTCAAAGTAAAAGCATTTAGCAGCTGAAAAAGCTTTGCTGGTAAACCTTTATTGTGAAACATGTAGAGGAAGTGATTTTCACTGATGGTACGGAGAGAAAACAGCAAAGTGGAACTGAGTGTAATTCGTGAATTATGAACAGAGAGTCACATGACTCTGCTTGTAACTGGCGAGCCCGATGCTCACTTTCGTCCCTGAACGCACCACAGCTGTCGGGTATCGTGACTCTGATTCAACCAGTAAAATCATCTCAATCACGACCAACGATTCACATCCTGTTTACATGCTGAGTACATGCGAGCTACGTGCTAACAGCTAGCAGGTGCGGTGTACCTGTCCAGGTGTGAGGGGGTCGGGGGGGAGGGGCTTGTTGGGCGGAGCCGGTCGCCTCCCCAGCAGCTGGAGGGTTAGTGAGGAGGAAGAGGAAGATGAGAAGAGGAAGTCAGGAGGAGAACAGATTAAAATACGGCGATTAGAGCAGCATGCAGATGAAAACGTAGCGACAGGAAGAAGAATCATGCTGCAGACGTAGAACACGCTTTCACTTTGCTGGATGAAGTACTCACATCTTTATATAGTTAAAAATACAAAAGTACAACAGTGTACAAATACTCTGTTACAAGTAAACGTCTTGCATCCAAAACCTTTATTCAAGTAAATATATTTAAAGTACCAAAAGTAAAAGTACTCACTAAGAAGAAATATATCAATTTTCAAAACAGCTTTTTGGGGACCGATGAATTATAAACAGGTCTCATCAATAAATCTGTAAATCTATAAATCTATAAATGAATAAATCTATAAATCCATCCATTATTTCACCTGATATGACCTGAAAGCATCTAGAAGAGGTTTCCTTTGTTTCATGAATGAGTCTTTTTATTTCCTGTCATCAGTCAAACGTGTCACATTCACTGTCGTTAGTCTCAGTAGGAACGTTCAGCTCCCTCATGAGGCTCAAAGCTGAACTGCAGATAGAAAAGTTGAATGAAAGACGAGAGACGAAATCCTGCGACCACCTGAGGGTCCCGACCCAGTGCTTGTGATTTACATGACATGAATGTGTTATATTCATGTGTTCATCACTTTAACGACTTTATATTCTGCTGTTAGTTTAATCTTTAATATGACATCATCATTATTAGTTGATCAATAACCTGAATCTGTAAATAAACTATAAATGTAGAGCGGTGAAGAATATAATATTTACTCTGATATGAACAGAAGTATAAAGCAGTAGAAGAAGGAAATACGCGAGTAATAGTTTGAGTCTATTTCATGATACTTTATACTTCTACTTGTCTTCGTAATAGTTACTAGTTAGCAGTACTCTGTACTAGTTAGTAGTTCGTAGTACTTTGTTCTGGTTACTAGTAGGGGTGGAAATCGCCAGATATTATCACGATACTGATAATTCTGAGTATTGTGATAACATATATTGCGATTTATTACTTTTTTCCACTTCACATGATGTCCCCAAAGGAAAACTGTCAACATGTTTTATCTATAAGATCAAGTTTTCAGTCTGTTCATCTCACTTCAATCATTTCTATTGCAGCAGAATATGATCGTCAAGCAGACAGACTGACCAACAATATAAAAAATATAATATAATAATAATATAATAATATAAATGTTGCATGAACCTGACAAACTGAACTGTTTGTATCACCACACAGTCCAACTGAACTGAATGCAAACGTGTGGACTCAGCATATGAACTATAACTTGTATAAGTATGATATTAGTTGTATAACTCAGTATATGAACTATAACTTGTATAAGTATGATATTAGTTGTATAACTCAGTGTAACGTGTGATGCGCTGCTCTCTCTCATGAGCTGCTGTTGGCAGGTTTGACCCCGTTGTGAGGTCACATGTCTCTTTGTTTTGACCAACTTCCTACCAATCACGCTGACCGGGACCTTTGCTGACCTCAGCAGAAAACAACTCAGCGCCATCTAGTGGACTGAAGAAGTAATTGATTTGATTTTTACTAGTATTGTGTACTAGATACTAGTACTCGATACTACTTTCGAGTCAGCAGTACTCTATACTAGTTACTAATACCAGTTAGCGGCACTCTGTACTATTTACTCGTACTAGTCACCAGTACCGATTACTATTTACTCGTACTCTATACTATTGCTAGTTACTAGTACTCTGCAGCGTGACACAGCTGGGTGTGAACACAGACAGAAACACGACAGGTAGACTGTACCTGGTCGGGGGGGTCGGGGGGCAGAGGCCTGGTGGGGGGGGCAGCTCTCTGTGTGAGGGTTAGAGCAGCAGGAGTAATAGAGCAGAAGAAGAGCAGCAGGAGTAATAGAGCAGAAGAAGAGCAGCAGGAATAATAGAACAGAAGAAGAGCAGCAGGAATAATAGAGCAGAAGAAGAGCAGCAGGGATAATAGAACAGAAGAAGAGCAGCAGGAGTAATAGAGCAGAAGAAGAGCAGCAGGAGTTAAAGAGCAGAAGAAGAGCAGCAGGAATAATAGAGCAGAAGAAGAGCAGCAGGAATGACAGAGCAGACGAAGAGCAGCAGGAATAATAGAGCAGAAGAAGAGCAGCAGGAATAATAGAGCAGAAGAGCAGCAGGAATAATAGAGCAGAAGAAGAGCAGCAGGAATAATAGAACAGAAGAAGAGCAGCAGGAATAATAGAACAGAAGAAGAGCAGCAGGAGTAATAGAGCAGAAGAAGAGCAGCAGGAATAATAGAGCAGAAGAAGAGCAGCAGGAATGACAGAGCAGAAGAAGAGCAGCAGGAATAATAGAGCAGAAGAGCAGCAGGAATAATAGAACAGAAGAGCAGCAGGAATAAAAGAACAGAAGAAGAGCAGCATGAATAATAGAACAGAAGAAGAGCAGCAGGAATGAAAGAGCAGAAGAAGAGCAGCAGGAATAATAGAACAGAAGAAGAGCAGCAGGAATGAAAGAGCAGAAGAAGAGCAGCAGGAATGAAAGAGCAGAAGAAGAGCAGCAGGAATAATAGAGCAGAAGAAGAGCAGCAGGAATAATAGAGCAGAAGAAGAGCAGCAGGAATAATAGAGCAGAAGAAGAGCAGCAGGAATAATAGAGCAGAAGTAGAGCAGCAGGAATAATAGAGCAGAAGAAGAGCAGCAGGAGTTAAAGAGCAGAAGAAGAGCAGCAGGAATGAAAGAGCAGAAGAAGAGCAGCAGGAATGAAAGAGCAGAAGAAGAGCAGCAGGAATAATAGAGCAGAAGAAGAGCAGCAGGAGTTAAAGAGCAGAAGAAGAGCAGCAGGAATGAAAGAGCAGAAGAAGAGCAGCAGGAATAATAGAGCAGAAGAAGAGCAGCAGGAATAATAGAGCAGAAGAAGAGCAGCAGGAATAATAGAGCAGAAGAAGAGCAGCAGGAATGAAAGAGCAGAAGAAGAGCAGCAGGAATGAAAGAGCAGAAGAAGAGCAGCAGGAATGAAAGAGCAGAAGAAGAGCAGCAGGAATAATAGAGCAGAAGAAGAGCAGCAGGAATAATAGAGCAGAAGAAGAGCAGCAGGAGTTAAAGAGCAGAAGAAGAGCAGCAGGAATAATAGAGCAGAAGAAGAGCAGCAGGAATAATAGAACAGAAGAAGAGCAGCAGGAATAATAGAACAGAAGAACAGCAGCAGGAGTAATAGAGCAGAAGAAGAGCAGCAGGAGTAATAGAGCAGAAGAAGAGCAGCAGGAATAATAGAACAGAAGAAGAGCAGCAGGAATAATAGAGCAGAAGAAGAGCAGCAGGAATAATAGAACAGAAGAAGAGCAGCAGGAATAATAGAACAGAAGAAGAGCAGCAGGAGTAATAGAGCAGAAGAAGAGCAGCAGGAGTTAAAGAGCAGAAGAAGAGCAGCAGGAATAATAGAGCAGAAGAAGAGCAGCAGGAATGACAGAGCAGACGAAGAGCAGCAGGAATAACAGAGCAGAAGAAGAGCAGCAGGAATAATAGAGCAGAAGAGCAGCAGGAATAATAGAGCAGAAGAGCAGCAGGAATAATAGAACAGAAGAAGAGCAGCAGGAATAATAGAGCAGAAGAAGAGCAGCAGGAATAATAGAGCAGAAGAGCAGCAGGAATAATAGAGCAGAAGAGCAGCAGGAATAATAGAGCAGAAGAAGAGCAGCAGGAATAATATAACAGAAGAAGAGCAGCAGGAGTAATAGAGCAGAAGAAGAGCAGCAGGAGTTAAAGAGCAGAAGAAGATCAGCAGGAATAATAGAGCAGAAGAAGAGCAGCAGGAATGACAGAGCAGAAGAAGAGCAGCAGGAATAATAGAGCAGAAGAGCAGCAGGAATAATAGAGCAGAAGAAGAGCAGCAGGAATAATAGAACAGAAGAGCAGCAGGAGTAATAGAACAGAAGAAGAGCAGCAGGAATAAAAGAACAGAAGAAGAGCAGCAGGAATAATAGAACAGAAGAAGAGCAGCAGGAATAATAGAACAGAAGAAGAGCAGCAGGAATGAAAGAGCAGAAGAAGAGCAGCAGGAATGAAAGAGCAGAAGAAGAGCAGCAGGAATGAAAGAGCAGAAGAAGAGCAGCAGGAATGAAAGAGCAGAAGAAGAGCAGCAGGAATAATAGAGCAGAAGAAGAGCAGCAGGAATAATAGAGCAGAAGAAGAGCAGCAGGAATAATAGAGCAGAAGAAGAGCAGCAGGAATAATAGAACAGAAGAAGAGCAGCAGGAATAATAGAACAGAAGAACAGCAGCAGGAGTAATAGAGCAGAAGAAGAGCAGCAGGAGTAATAGAGCAGAAGAAGAGCAGCAGGAATAATAGAACAGAAGAAGAGCAGCAGGAATAATAGAGCAGAAGAAGAGCAGCAGGAATAATAGAACAGAAGAAGAGCAGCAGGAATAATAGAACAGAAGAAGAGCAGCAGGAGTAATAGAGCAGAAGAAGAGCAGCAGGAGTTAAAGAGCAGAAGAAGAGCAGCAGGAATAATAGAGCAGAAGAAGAGCAGCAGGAATGACAGAGCAGACGAAGAGCAGCAGGAATAATAGAGCAGAAGAAGAGCAGCAGGAATAATAGAGCAGAAGAGCAGCAGGAATAATAGAGCAGAAGAAGAGCAGCAGGAATAATAGAGCAGAAGAGCAGCAGGAATAATAGAGCAGAAGAGCAGCAGGAATAATAGAGCAGAAGAAGAGCAGCAGGAATAATATAACAGAAGAAGAGCAGCAGGAGTAATAGAGCAGAAGAAGAGCAGCAGGAGTTAAAGAGCAGAAGAAGATCAGCAGGAATAATAGAGCAGAAGAAGAGCAGCAGGAATGACAGAGCAGAAGAAGAGCAGCAGGAATAATAGAGCAGAAGAGCAGCAGGAATAATAGAACAGAAGAGCAGCAGGAGTAATAGAACAGAAGAAGAGCAGCAGGAATAATAGAACAGAAGAAGAGCAGCAGGAATGAAAGAGCAGAAGAAGAGCAGCAGGAATGAAAGAGCAGAAGAAGAGCAGCAGGAATGAAAGAGCAGAAGAAGAGCAGCAGGAATGAAAGAGCAGAAGAAGAGCAGCAGGAATGAAAGAGCAGAAGAAGAGCAGCAGGAATAATAGAGCAGAAGAAGAGCAGCAGGAATAATAGAGCAGAAGAAGAGCAGCAGGAATAATAGAACAGAAGAAGAGCAGCAGGAATAATAGAGCAGAAGAAGAGCAGCAGGAATGAAAGAGCAGAAGAAGAGCAGCAGGAATAATAGAGCAGAAGAAGAGCAGCAGGAATAATAGAGCAGAAGAAGAGCAGCAGGAATAATAGAGCAGAAGAAGAGCAGCAGGAATGAAAGAGCAGAAGAAGAGCAGCAGGAATGAAAGAGCAGAAGAAGAGCAGCAGGAATGAAAGAGCAGAAGAAGAGCAGCAGGAATGAAAGAGCAGAAGAAGAGCAGCAGGAGTAATAGAACAGAAGAAGGGCAGCAGGAATAATAGAGCAGAAGAAGAGCAGCAGGAGTAATAGAACAGAAGAAGAGCAGCATGAATAAAAGAACAGAAGAAGAGCAGCATGAATAATAGAACAGAAGAAGAGCAGCAGGAATAATAGAACAGAAGAAGAGCAGCAGGAATAATAGAACAGAAGAAGAGCAGCAGGAATGAAAGAGCAGAAGAAGAGCAGCAGGAATGAAAGAGCAGAAGAAGAGCAGCAGGAATAATAGAGCAGAAGAAGAGCAGCAGGAATAATAGAGCAGAAGAAGAGCAGCAGGAATAATAGAGCAGAAGAAGAGCAGCAGGAATGAAAGAGCAGAAGAAGAGCAGCAGGAATGAAAGAGCAGAAGAAGAGCAGCAGGAATAATAGAGCAGAAGAAGAGCAGCAGGAATGAAAGAGCAGAAGAAGAGCAGCAGGAATAATAGAGCAGAAGAAGAGCAGCAGGAATAATAGAGCAGAAGAAGAGCAGCAGGAATAATAGAGCAGAAGAAGAGCAGCAGGAATAATAGAGCAGAAGAAGAGCAGCAGGAATAATAGAACAGAAGAAGAGCAGCAGGAATAATAGAGCAGAAGAAGAGCAGCAGGAATAATAGAACAGAAGAAGAGCAGCAGGAATAATAGAGCAGAAGAAGAGCAGCAGGAGTTAAAGAGCAGAAGAAGAGCAGCAGGAATAACAGAGCAGAAGAAGAGCAGCAGGAATGACAGAGCAGACGAAGAGCAGCAGGAATAATAGAGCAGAAGAAGAGCAGCAGGAATAATAGAGCAGAAGAGCAGCAGGAATAATAGAGCAGAAGAGCAGCATGAATAATAGAACAGAAGAAGAGCAGCAGGAATAATAGAACAGAAGAAGAGCAGCAGGAATGAAAGAGCAGAAGAAGAGCAGCAGGAATGAAAGAGCAGAAGAAGAGCAGCAGGAATGAAAGAGCAGAAGAAGAGCAGCAGGAATGAAAGAGCAGAAGAAGAGCAGCAGGAATAATAGAGCAGAAGAAGAGCAGCAGGAATAATAGAGCAGAAGAAGAGCAGCAGGAATAATAGAGCAGAAGAAGAGCAGCAGGAATGAAAGAGCAGAAGAAGAGCAGCAGGAATGAAAGAGCAGAAGAAGAGCAGCAGGAATAATAGAGCAGAAGAAGAGCAGCAGGAATAATAGAGCAGAAGAAGAGCAGCAGGAATAATAGAGCAGAAGAAGAGCAGCAGGAATAATAGAGCAGAAGAAGAGCAGCAGGAATAATAGAGCAGAAGAAGAGCAGCAGGAATAATAGAGCAGAAGAAGAGCAGCAGGAATAATAGAGCAGAAGAAGAGCAGCAGGAATAATAGAGCAGAAGAAGAGCAGCAGGAATAATAGAACAGAAGAAGAGCAGCAGGAATAATAGAACAGAAGAAGAGCAGCAGGAATAATAGAGCAGAAGAAGAGCAGCAGGAATAATAGAGCAGAAGAAGAGCAGCAGGAATGAAAGAGCAGAAGAAGAGCAGCAGGAATAATAGAGCAGAAGAAGAGCAGCAGGAATAATAGAGCAGAAGAAGAGCAGCAGGAATAATAGAGCAGAAGAAGAGCAGCAGGAATAATAGAGCAGAAGAAGAGCAGCAGGAATAATAGAGCAGAAGTAGAGCAGCAGGAATAATAGAGCAGAAGAAGAGCAGCAGGAATAATAGAGCAGAAGAAGAGCAGCAGGAATAATAGAGCAGAAGAAGAGCAGCAGGAATAATAGAGCAGAAGTAGAGCAGCAGGAATAATAGAACAGAAGAAGAGCAGCAGGAATAATAGAGCAGAAGAAGAGCAGCAGGAATAATAGAGCAGAAGAAGAGCAGCAGGAATAATAGAACAGAAGAAGAGCAGCAGGAATAATAGAGCAGAAGAAGAGCAGCAGGAATAATAGAGCAGAAGAGCAGCAGGAATAATAGAGCAGAAGAAGAGCAGCAGGAATAATAGAGCAGAAGAAGAGCAGCAGGTCAGAGACACTGTTCTATTTTTGTCTTCTAACGGATCAATAACGAGCTGTGAAGTGATTCATCTGAGAGTTCAGATTATCATGAAGTTATTAATCTGGATGAGATGACGACAACACGATGACAAGACAACACGACAACAAGACGACGACGACAACACGACAACAACACCATGACAACGACACGAAAAGAACACCACGACAAGACGTCAACAACAACAAGGAGACACTGATCGGATCGATCGACACAGACGTTAAGGCCTCTCGGGGGAGGCCGGTGGAGCTCGGGGGGTTACCTGCGGCGGGGTTTTTAGGGCGGGGCCGGGGGGGAGTGGCTTAGTGGGAGGAGCAGGTCTGTCATGAACCTGATAGGAGAGAGAAACAGGAAGCGGAAAAACAGCTGATACGTGCGCAGCAGGTAGGAGGTCAAAGGTCAAAAGGTGAGGAGGTGAGGTCTGGAACCAGAACTTCCAGGATCCTGGTCCAGACCTCACCTTCACTCAACAGTTTGTTCAGTGTTTTAATCCAAATGTAACGAAAGGATCTGATACTTCTGTTTTTAGAGGATGGACACCATTTCCCAGAATCCCACAGGCCGTCTGTGATCGCAGGTGTCTGCGCCTCCTTGTGGTCGATTTTAAAACAGACACTGACCACGTTTACATGAACACTAATATTCTTTGATGGGGCTCATGTAAACAGATGATGATATCAATATAAATATACATTTATACATATGTATATATACATAAATACATATATATATGAAATGAATTAAGACCTTTACAGACTGATGTTTTTGTCATGACAGGTTTTATTCTGAATATAGCACTTTCTGATTCCATGTTGACATTCTTCAGGCTTTCGCAGCGTTCTGTGGACTTTTCAATGCAGCACGTTTAGAACGTACGTCTGTTTCCTGTTCACGGCGTCGGAGTTTGTTCTCCTTCAAAGTGGTAAAAAGAAAAGCTCGAAGAACTCAGCGAGCGGTCAACTTGACCGCAGCAGGAGCAGTTATTTAAAGGACGTGTAGATGTGAGCGGCTGCATGTAAACAGGATTATTAGTGGAATATTAATTAGGGAATAGCATACTATTTCAACGTTCGGGGGGCTGACGTTACGTTTCCAGATTTAGATTTATTTTTATTTATCTCCAACATGAAACAAATAAGTAAAAAACAAAACAAGAATAACCAATAAAATGAAGAGCAAACATAAATAAATACTGTATGTCCCATAAGGAACAAGAATGATCGTACCTTGTCTCCATAACTCAAACTATTAACTCAACATTTATCATTTAAAATAGTAAACAAAGTCATGAAATTCAACTTAAATATGTTAATCTGACGTAACTTAAACCATCTTTGTATCTCTTAAAAATGATCTTCTGGATCCATATTTGAACCCCACTAATTGAAATCCGCCCGCTCTTCATAGTTCATACCAACACAAAGCTCTTTTTAATGTAACTAACTACTTTTAAATGACCTGAATGATTTCCTGAGTCTGTGAGGTTACCTCTTTAGTGGGCGGGGTCAGCGGGATGTCGGTCAGGTGGTACCTCAGAGGTCGGACCTGCTCACCGTTCCGGCCGTCCACTCGCTCCATCACCGGCGTCCTGACCAAAAAAACATCATCGGTTTCATCGTCACATATCGTTCTGTAGTGATGCATTCAAGGACGCTCAGACATGTGAGAACTCACATTTCTCTACCAACCACATGACAACACGACGAGTTCAGGGTCCGTTCTGCAGTGGGAACAATCAGTTCTCTCTCACATGTAGAGATTTATTTATCCTCCAATTAGAAACTACAACAGACGACCAACAGTCAGCCTTAAAGCTGCAGCTCCGTGGTCTCCATAGGGCTCTCAACATGGCGACGGCTGAGACTCTATTCTCAGGTCGACATTACTCCACTCGTCTTTACATAATAACTGTTTTGATGTATGTGTGACCGTATTAATACTCTGAATGTCGTATGGAGAACCTTTAAGCTTTGAGGACTTCATTACCCAGAATCCTCTCTGACCTGGCTGATGTTTCACCACACAGCTGTCTTACGATGCAGATGACTAGCTTGATCTGTGGTTTGTGACGCGGCTGACTGAGTGAGACTGGCTGGAGGGATCCGTGCAGCTCTAAGGTCTGAGGTGGATTTCCTCTGCAGCTGTGATCAGGCCTGAGGTGTGATCAGGTCTGAGGTGTGATCAGGTCTGAGGTGTGATCAGGTCTGAGGGGGCCTGAGGTGTGATCAGGTCTGAGGGGGCCTGAGGTGTGATCAGGTCTGAGGGTGTGATCAGGTCTGAGGGGGCCTGAGGTGTGATCAGGTCTGAGGGGGCCTGAGGTGTGATCAGGTCTGAGGGGACCGTCAGCGAGGTGAAGATTTAAACCAGCAATAAAATGTATGTGGAGCTAACGTTAGCATCATTAGCTCGTCTCTCAGCTCCTCCAGGACGTCCTGAGATGTTTAGCGTGAAGCTGCTTTAATCAGAGGAGACCATGAAGACAACAACTCCCATGATCCTTTGCTGCTACACCACGTCAACAAACCACGTGTTTTGGCAGTGAATTAAATATTGTACTTTTAGAGTCTGTGGAACAGTAAAAGCTTCACCTCTCTGACTCTACGGGGACAGACTATAGACCAGGTCCCAGCAGGACCAGCAGGACCAGCAGGACCTGGAGTACCTTGAGACGTGGAGGGGGTCTAACTCCAGACCCAACATCTCCAAGTGAGTCACACTGCATTATGGGTAAGAAAACAAACCAGACTCTCATGAGTGTTTATGCGTAAATACTAGTGCTGGGCAAGTTAACGCGTTCATTAATTAACGCATTTTAAATGTATTTTATTTTGATAGTCTTGCTCTCTGGCAGCACTGGAGGAAGTCTGGAAGCGTGGGAGAAGTTTAGTTAAACTAAAGTAAGACAAGCTAACAGAAGCCACAGAGAAGTGGAGACAAACTGCAGCTGATGAGTATCGATTAGTATCGATTAGGATCGATACTAATCGATGAGTATATATGTACGTACATTATTATATATAATCATATGTTCAAATATACATTATTTCTAATATATAATAATGTTTATGGTCATATATAATAATAGTGATATTACATAATAACAAGTTTAATTATATCATGTTTATTGTCATCAATAAATTCATAGTATAACAATAATATATATAATAATATTTATTGTTACATATAATGATATGTATTGTTATATATAATGATAATTATTGTTTTATATATAATGATATTTATGGTTATATATAACACAATTTATTGTTTTATATACAATGATATTTATTGTTATATATAACACAATTTATTGTTTTATATACAATGATATTTATTGTTATATATAATACTATTTATTGTTTTATATATAATTATATTTATTGTTATATATAATACTATTTATTGTTTTATATATAATGATATTTATTGTTATATATAATAATATTTATTGTTTTATATATAATGATATTTATTGTTATATATAATAATATTTCTAATCGTTTTTTTTATGAAAACAGAATTGCAGGAAAAGTGTCAAAATGTTTCAAGAAAAGTATATACGTTAATAATATATATATATTAATTATATATATATATATTATTAATATATGTGATCATAATATAAGTTATAATCATGTTAATCTTAATTAATGTTTATGGACTCCTTATGAATAAACAGATTCATGTGTTTTCATCACTTACGTTATCTAGAGCTCCAAATAAAACTCAACATGATGAAATAACACACACACTCACACACACACACACACACACACACTCACACACACAGACACACTCACACACACACTCACACACACACACACACACTCACACACACTCACACACACACTCACACACACACACTCACGCACACACACACACTCACACACACACACACTCACGCACACACACACACACACACACACACACACACGCTCACACACTCACACACACACACACTCACACACACATGCACACACACACACACACACACACACACTCTCACTCTCACACACACTCACACACACACTCACACACACACACACACTCACACACACTCACACACACACACACACAGACACAGACACACTCACACACACTCACACACACTCACACACACTCACACACTCACACACACACACACACACGCTCACAGCGTTACCGGTTGTGCTGTCGAGCTTTATGAAGCGGGCTGTCGGGTCCCAAACACAGGAACCTCCGACGGAAGCAAGGGAAGCGCAGGGCGAGGAAGAAGAGCACCACGGGCAGGACGAAGAGGAAGATGACGAGCAGAGCCACTCGGACCGGGTCGGACTCTGAACAGAGAGCGCAGCGTGAGGTGAGTCACAACACAGCGCGGTTCGGTCGGTCGGTGACGTACCTCCAGCAGCTCGGGCCGGTCCGCTGTCCACGCTGCCTCCGTGACCCGAGTACCTGCAATCAGGTGGAGCCCAGCCCACCTCACAGTGACAGTTCATGTTGCTGTTACACACCTGGACCACCCACACACACACACACACACACACACACACACACGCACACACGCTGAAGGCTACGGGACCCATAATGCATTCCTCTGATTCTGTCAAATTGTCATTTTCTCATAGACTTCTATACAACCAGAGGAGTCGCCCCCTGGTGGACAGTAGAGAGAATACAGCTTGAACTCGTGAAGCTCTGACTAAAGAACCGGCGGCTGCCTCCTGGTTAAAACCCCGGAACAAGAAGTAGAAGAGACTGTTGAAGTCGTCCACTCACCCCGTGACCGTTGCACTTCCTGCGACATTCATCAACCTTGAACACAGACACGTCCTGACACTTCTGGTTCAAACACGCCTAAAACACAAAATCACTGTCAAATATTTCACAAATTTGAGAAAGTCGAGTAAAATAGAATCTTCACAGGATCTAGTTGATCAAAGATGATTGATATTCTCTCATATATTCTCCTTTAAGCATCAGACAGATAAAGCGGGTCCTCCAGGCCTGCGGGGGGCGCCGTCTGACCTTTCCGAGGCTGCAGGCGGTGCCCTGGGCCACGGTGGCGGGGTCCGACACGTCGTCTCCCAGGTGGAAGAAGGTTCCTCTGCAGACCAGGTCGCTGTGGTTGAAGCGGACCGTGGTGGTGAGGATCTCTGTGTTGGTGCCCAGCAGGGGGCGCTCCCTCCCTCCCCGACACTGGATGCGGCCGCAGTGGACGTCGCTAAAACAGACGGGGGCGGGGCTTACACTCGGTGTACTGTGTGTACTCTCTGTGTACTGTGTGTACTCTTTGTGTATTCTCTGTGTACTGTGTGTACTCTTTGTGTATTCTCTGTGTACTGTGTGTACTCAC
>CM051695.1:28556508-28559008 GCA_028022725.1 Lycodopsis pacificus
ATGTTAATGATGTTAATATAATAGTAATAATGTTAATAATGTTAATAATGTTAATATAATAGTAATAATGTTAATAATGTTAATAATGTTAATATAATAGTAATAATGTTAATAATGTTAATATAATAGTAATAATGTTAATAATGATAATATAATAGTAATAATGTTAATAATGCTAATATAATAGTAATAATGTTAATAATGTTAATATAATAGTAATAATGTTAATAATGTTAATATAATAGTAATAATGTTAATAATGCTAATATAATAGTAATAATGTTAATAATGTTAATATAATAGTAACAATGTTAATAATGCTAATATAATAGTAATAATGTTAATAATGCTAATATAATAGTAATAATGTTAATAATGTTAATATAATAGTGATAATGTTAATATAATAGTAATAATGTTAATAATGTTAAAATAATAGTAATAATGTTAATAATGTTAACGATGTTAATATAATAGTAATAATGTTAATAATGTTAATATAATAGTAATAATGTTAATAATGTTAATATAATAGTAATAATGTTAATAATGCTAATATAATAGTAATAATGTTAATAATGATAATATAATAGTAATAATGTTAATAATGCTAATATAATAGTAATAATGTTAATATAATAGTAATAATGTTAATAATGTTAATATAATAGTAATAATGTTAATAATGTTAATATAATAGTAATAATGTTAATAATGTTAATATAATAGTAATAATGTTAATAATGCTAATATAATAGTAATAATGTTAATAATGTTAATATAATAGTAATAATGTTAATAATGCTAATATAATAGTAATAATGTTAATAATGCTAATATAATAGTAATAATGTTAATATAATAGTAATAATGTTAATAATGTTAATATAATAGTGATAATGTTAATATAATAGTAATAATGTTAATAATGTTAAAATAATAGTAATAATGTTAAGAATGTTAATATAATAGTAATAATGTTAATAATGTTAATGATGTTAATATAATAGTGATAATGTTAATATAATAGTAATAATGTTAATAATGCTAATATAATAGTAATAATGTTAATAATGTTAATGATGTTAATATAATAGTAATAATGTTAATAATGTTAATATAATAGTAATAATGTTAATCATGTTAATATAATAGTAATAATGTTAATAATGCTAATATAATAGTAATAATGTTAATAATGCTAATATAATAGTAATAATGTTAATATAATAGTAATAATGTTAATAATGTTGATATAATAGTAATAATGTTAATAATGTTAATATAATAGTAATAATGTTAATAATGTTAATAATGTTAATATAATAGTAATAATGTTAATAATGTTAATAATGTTAATATAATAGTAATAATGTTAATAATGCTAATATAATAGTAATAATGTTAATAATGTTAATATAATAGTGATAATGTTAATATAATAGTAATAATGTTAATAATGTTAATATAATAGTAATAATGTTAATAATGTTAATATAATAGTAATAATGTTAATAATGTTAATATAATAGTGATAATGTTAATATAATAGTAATAATGTTAATGATGTTAATATAATAGTAATAATGTTAATGATGTTAATATAATAGTAATAATGTTAATAATGTTAATATAATAGTAATAATGTTAATAATGTTAATGATGTTAATATAATAGTAATAATGTTAATAATGCTAATATAATAGTAATAATGTTAATAATGTTGACATTAAAGGTATCAGTATTAATAATATGAATGTTTTAATAACAAGTGATAACACTGTTAATGTGTAAGTCATTATGTTAATGTTGAGCGGATGAGTAAATAATAACGAGTGTGTCTTTCGTGATGATTCAAAGACTTATGTGAGAATATGATTCATTTATCTTTTGATAAAGAGAAACATTTGCTTCATATTGTGATAGTAAAGGTTTTATAAAGTTTGTTCTCAATAATCAGATTAAGCTAAAGTTCCTAATCCTCCGTGTGTTGATCTGGTTCACAGAGGTCTCTGTGTGGTCCACAGAACTGGACCAGGTCCTCTTCACATGAGCCTGTACACACTGATCCTCCTGAGGCTGTGAGCCGCTAGAGGTGAGAGGTCACAGCTGATCCGGATCGGTTTAACCCGCAGAGGAACGCCGACGTCATCACGTTTATTTCTGCTGAGTGCAGCACAGAAGCACAAAGACCTGGACCTCAGGAGATCTGGACTCTGTACAAACCGGATCGGAGGTTCTTTAGGTTTTAAGAGATTTTCTTTCTCTAAATGTGTTTTCTCTGAATGAAGCCGGTCGTGATGTAACCTGCTGCTTGTGTTACGCTCTGTGTTCAGATGAGGACACACGTTTGTTTGTCCAGTAGACAAAGGTGTGTAGTGTTTGTGCATTTCTCAGGGAAACAACAACTTAACGATACATTTCTGTAATTAACTCACTATCGGAGGAAACGTGGCGACGACAACTTATGAAAGACTGTTTATAGAGAGCGTCAGGAGAA
>CM051695.1:28569008-28571508 GCA_028022725.1 Lycodopsis pacificus
CAGTACCCGTTGTAATAATACTGTGAGTGAGGAGCGGAGGACCGAGTCCTGCTGCCAGGACGGAGTCATCAGAGTGTCACAAAAGTATTTCAATCGGCTCAGCCACCGAAAGGAAGCACCGAAATCTGCGTTGCTTTTCGGTCCGGTAGACACCGGACGTATAGGAACCGGTGCTATATTGGCACAGAGTTTTGGTACCCAACCCTACTTATAACACCAGTAATGAAGCAGTATAACACCAGGTATAAACCAGTATAACACCAGTAATGAACAAGTATAAAACCAGTAAAAACACATTAGAAATACCAGTACTAAAATTAAACAACCAGTTAGTAAACCAGTAAACCTCCAGTTTGATCCCAGTGTGATGACATCACCACTGGTCTGAAGGCCTGACCTCTGACCTCCCGGGTGTCTGACCTGCAGAGCTTCGGTGAGGCTCCTCCTCTTTCTGTCCACCAGGACGAAGGGGCGCGTTCTCTCCAGTAGGGGACGCCGTCTGTCCACACCTGAGGACACACAGACAGACAGGTAGACTAGGTCGACTGGGTAGACTAGTAGACTAGGTAGACTAGTAGACTGGTAGACTAGTAGACTAGGTAGACTGGTAGACTAGGTAGACTAGTAGACTGGTAGACTGATAGACTAGGTAGACTGGTAGACTAGGTAGACTGGGTAGACTGGTAGACTAGGTAGACCAGTAGACTGGTAGACTAGGTAGACTGGTAGACTGGGTAGACTGGTAGACTGGTAGACTAGGTAGACTAGGTAGACTGGTAGACTGGGTAGACTGGTAGACTGGTAGACTAGGTAGACTGGTAGACTAGTAGACTAGTAGACTGGTAGACTGGTAGACTAGTAGACTGGTAAGACTGGTAGACTAGTAGACTGGGTAGACTGGGTAGACTGAGTAGACTAGGTAGACTAGTAGACTGGGTAGACTGGGTAGACTGAGTAGACTAGTAGACTAGTAGACTGGTAGACTGGGTAGACTGGTAGACTGAGTAGACTAGGTAGACTAGTAGACTTGTAAACAGGGTAGACTAGGTAGACTGGGTAGACTGGTAGACTGAGTAGACTAGTAGACTTGTAAACAGGGTAGACTAGGTAGACTGGGTAGACTAGGTAGACTAGTAGACTTGTAAACAGGGTAGACTATGTAGACTGGGTAGACTGGTAGACTAGGTAGACTGGGTAGACGAGTAGACTGGTAGACTAGTAAACTGGGTAGACTGGGTAGACTAGTAGACTTGTAAACAGGGTAGACTATGTAGACTGGGTAGACTGGTAGACTAGGTAGACTGGGTAGACTAGTAGACTGGGTAGACTGGGTAGACGAGTAGACTGGTAGACTAGTAAACTGGGTAGACTATGTAGACTGGGTAGACTGGTAGACTAGTAAACTGGGTAGACTGGTAGACTAGTAGACTAGTAAACTGGGTAGACTGGGTAGACGAGTAGACTGGTAGACTAGTAAACTGGGTAGACTATGTAGACTGGGTAGACTGGTAGACTAGTAGACTGGTAGACTAGTAAACTGGGTAGACTAGGTAGACTAGTAGACTGGGTAGACTGGTAGACTAGTAAACAGGGTAGACTATGTAGACTGGGTAGACTGGTAGACTAGTAAACTGGGTAGACTTTAAAAACGTTTCCTTCAGATTTAACAAAACAAACATAAAAAATATGAATATTAAGTTTGTTTATGTTTATGTTCAACTGTAACTTTACTTTATAAATACTGAAAATGTTGAATACATGTAATCAATATTTGTAAGTATTTTCCTTCTCCAGAGTGAATCGATCAATAACAACGATCAAGTTTTGGTGTGGAGACAAACAGAAAATAAATAAAGTTTTGTAAGTAAACTAATGACGTCGGTCAGTTAACAGTAGCACGTTTACGTTCATGTTACCTGCGGTCAGTGTGTCGGTACCGTCCGTCTGTCCATCCTGCGCTGCGTTCAAGGACCGGGCGGCAGTGAACGCACCACCGCTGAGCAGCAGCAGCAACACGGCAACTCCATTCATCCTCTCTGCGTCACCGGCAACAGGTTGCTGCTGTTTGGAATGTGTGTGTGTAGGTGTGAGAGTGTGAGCGTGTGTGTGTGAGTGTGTAGGTGTGTGAGTGTGTGAGTGTGTAGGTGTGTGTAGGTGTGTGAGTGTGTAGGTGTGTGTAGGTGTGTGTGTGTGTGAGTGTGTAGGTGTGTGTAGGTGTGTGAGTGTGTAGGTGTGTGTGTGTGTGTGACTGCATGTGTGTGAGTGTTTGTGTGTGAGAGTGAGAGTGTGTGAGTGTGTGTGTGTATGTGTGAGAGAGTGTGTGTGTGTGAGAGTGTGTGTGTGAGAGTGTGTGAGTGTGTGTGTGTGAGAGTGTGTGTGTGTGTGTGTGTGAGTGGGTGTGGGTGTGTGTGTGTGGGTGTGTGTGTGTGTGAGTGTGTGTGAGTGTGTGAGTGTGTGAGTGGGTGTGTGTGTGTGTGACCCCGTCCGGTTACCTCACCGT
>CM051695.1:28574008-28609008 GCA_028022725.1 Lycodopsis pacificus
TCCACGCCATCCATTTGCATGCAAGGATGCACAACAAAGACTTCCTCTTGAGGAACCTGAGGTCGTGCTCTTAACTCCTCTGTTGTTGGATCCTGGAGAAGAGAACGGAGAACTTCTACACCCGTTCTCTTCCCGTTAACGCCGACATTCTGCCGCTCATGAGGAAGAAGAATTCCCGTAATGTCTGAGGAGAAAACTCTCTCAGACAGTTCATCACCGTGAAGCTGGAAGCTCCGCAAGCGACTTTACCGAGAACCTCTGAAGAACCACATGGACCTAGAAGTCCTCTCACAGTAAGAGGCTGGCTTGGTGTCTGGGCAGGCAGGTCATGGTGTGTTTGTTACCTTCTTTGTGTTCTAAGTTTACTGCATCGCAGTGGCGGGCCGTGCATTTTATACCTGGGCCTTCACTGCTGTCCTGCAGCTGAAATACACCTTATAACCACATTGTGGCGCCACAGCTCATGTTTAAGGCTGTAACTATGTATGTCTTGTTCGGTACGAGTCGTTTGAATAACGTTCGAGGCATTTAGAAAATGCAAAAGCCTAAACTCAGGAAAACATAATGTTCTCAGCTGGTCTGACTGTGGGATCCACCGTCATTCCTTAATGACAAGCCGCGACCCAAAGAGATTGACATTCTACTTTCACAACATGAGCGTTGAACGCACCTCTCTGCAGTCTTTCCTCTCAGCACCGTGTGTCATGGTGCAGCTCAACTCAGTCACAATGCATTTTGATTGGCTGAACTGCATCACGTGATGTGATTCACTACCCATCAGCCTCTGCTGGCTGTTAAAGTTCGTGATAGTCACGTGCTCGCCCACTGACCAATCACAGCACACTGCACCTCGCGGGAACGCTCCAGATGAACACTGAGCTGCAGTAATGCTGACGTCATTATAGGCTAGCGGCGCTGACACGTCAAAGAATAACATGTCCAACATGTCAAACTAAAGATCTGATTGGTTGAACACGATGACAATCAACAATATCGTCCCCATGTATTTTAACCTGCACTGCACAGAGCCGAGTCTGCATCCTCTGTTCTTACATAGACACACACAGAGGAGATCTGAGAGCAACTGAGCAACTGAGGAAGACAGGAGCTGTGCAATGAGAACATGAGATAATGGGAAAAATATTTTTATAAATTATAATACATGTAGTGTATTTAAGAAAAATTATTAAATTATAAAATAAATTTAATTTTTTAATTTTTTATTTTTTTTAATATAAATAGCTTTGTGGATCTGTGTAGGCCAGCAGAGAAGGCCTTGCAGGCCCTGTCGGCCCACCACTGCTGTATCGTTGTGACGTGTTTGTGTTTGTTTCCCGGCCGCTGACTTCCATCAGTGCTGTGAAGAAACTACTGTTGTGTTCCAATAGGGTGAGATCACCACCGTGATTTGATCATGTCAAAGATCAGAACCGAGTTCACCAGTCGGGTTTCTGTGACAGAGAAACAGTTCCTGTTTTTATATTTGCTGACAACTCAAACACGCTCCTGATAGATCCCAACATAATAATAATACTTGTTATTATTACTAACAGCTGTTAATGTGTGCTTATTAATCTCTCGGCCACATTCAGCTGCTATAATCCTCTTACATCAATCTGCTCTCAGATCAGATTTACTGCAGCTCACAAGGTTTAAACACAGAGAGACAGAGTGTGTGTGTGTGTGTGTGTGTGTGTGTGTGTGTGTACCTGTGTGTGTGTGTGTGTGTGTACCTGTGGGTGTGTGTGTGTACCTGTGTGTGTACCTGTGGGTGTGTGTACCTGTGGGTGTGTGTGTGTACCTGTGTGTGGGTGTGTGTGTGTACCTGTGTGTGTGTGTGTACCTGTGTGTGTACCTGTGTGTGTACCTGTGTGTGTACCTGTGTGTGTGTACCTGTGTGTGTGTGTACCTGTGTGTGTACCTGTGGGTGTGTGTGTGTGTACCTGTGGGTGTGTGTGTGTACCTGTGTGTACCTGTGTGTGTGTGTGTGTACCTGTGTGTGTGTGTACCTGTGTGTGTGTGTACCTGTGTGTGTGGGTGTACCTGTGTGTGTACCTGTGTGTGTTTGTGTGTGTGTGTACCTGTGTGTGTGTGTGTGTACCTGTGTGTGTGTACGTGTGTGTACCTGTGGGTGTGTGTGTGTACCTGTGTGTGTGTGTGTGTACCTGTGTGTGTGTACCTGTGTGTGTGTACCTGTGTGTGTGTGTACCTGTGTGTGTGTACCTGTGTGTGTGTACCTGTGTGTGTGTGTACCTGTGTGTGTGTGTGTGTGTGTGTACCTGTGTGTGTGTGTGTGTACCTGTGTGTGTGTACCTGTGGGTGTGTACCTGTGGGTGTGTGTGTGTACCTGTGTGTGTGTGTGTGTGTGTGTGTGTACCTGTGTGTGTGTGTGTACCTGTGTGTGTGTGTGTACCTGTGTGTGTGTGTGTGTACCTGTGTGTGTACCTGTGTGTGTACCTGTGGGTGTGTGTGTGTACCTGTGTGTGTGTGTGTGTGTACCTGTGTACCTGTGTGTGTGTGTGTGTACCTGTGTGAGTGTGTGTGTGTACCTGTGTGTGTGTGTGTACGTGTGTGTGTGTACCTGTGTGTGTGTGTGTGTGTGTGTGTGTGTACATGTGTGTGTGTACCTGTGTGTGTGTGTGTGTGTGTGTACCTGTGGGTGTGTGTGTGTACCTGTGTGTGTACCTGTGGGTGGTAGAAGGCAGCGATCACTCTGCGTAGTCTGTTGGTGTAAACCTGACAGCAGGTGAGCAGCACCACCAACAGGACACAACACACACAGCTGATGTACACACCTGAGGGGAGGGGGGAGGGGGGGGGACACACACACTGGGGGGGGGGGGTACAGAGAAATAAGTACTCAGATACTAATGAGTAAAATACTTTGTCGCAAGTAAAAGAGCTGCATTCAAAAAGTAAAAATATTCACGATGCAAAATAATAATTCCATTATAGTTTTATAATTATTGAAGCATTAATGTGTTCATCACTTTAAAGGTGGGGCTCATTTCAATAACTTTATACAATATATAATATTACATATGTCACTGAAGCTGTCAGATAAATGTAGAGTGAAAGTAGCTAAAAGTACAAATACTCAAGTAAAGTACAAGTACCTTGTAGTTGTACTTAAGTACAGTAGTTGAGTAAATGTACTTTGCTCCAGTGGTTATTGTGACGTCGTTGTGTATGTGTGTGTGTGTGTCGCCCTCTGCTGGTTGAGTCTGATATCAACATGGACATTAAATATGCATCTGATCCTGAAGGGTTCTGTTCTAATCATTATAATCATTGTTATTATTGCAATAAGAATACATAAAATACAAATAATTATAATAAGAAAATAACAAGAATACAAAAATGAATGAAGATAAAAAGACAGTATTTCCCCTCCAGTGAACTCTCGACCAATCAGAGTCTGTGAGGCTCTAAATCTGTAATCCAATCACTGACTTCTAAATCGAACTTATTACATCATCGTATGACATCAGACTACTGTCGTGCGCTGCGTGGCCTCAGACTTACCCCGGTTGTCCGTCTGGATGCTGAAGCTGGACGAGCTGTTGAAGGCCGACACCGTCTTCCTCAGGAGGCGGGCCATCATGGAGGCCCCGCCCACTCTGATGTCCACCTGGTGACTGCCTGTAGAGAGGACTCCATTACCCAGAAGCCCTCTGACTTTACATTCACACTGACCCAGAACGTGGAGACTACGTGTGTGTGTGTGTGTGTGTTTACTGGTCAGGTTGAACTGGGTGAAGGTGTGTGTGTGTGTGTGTGTGTGTGTGTGTGTGTGTGTGTGTGTGTGTGTGTGTGTGTTTACTGGTCAGGTTGAACTGGGTGAAGGTGTGTCTGCTGATGATGTCCAGAACGTGGAACACAGAGAAGTCCACAGTCAGCAGGAGGACAGACAGCAGAGAGACAGACAGCACCTGCAACACACCTGAGGTCTGTGGTCACACACACACACACACACACACACACACACACACACACACACACACACACACACTCATGTCTGTTTTTGTTTTTATAACCTTTGTTACCTTTGTTAGGAAAATCATGATGAGTAAAGTTCATTATTACTGTTTATTACATGTCCTTTATGAATAAAGCTCATGATATTCATCTTCATAGTCACATTATCCATATGAACGTGATCAAGGTCAGCGATGGACCCACCACTTGGTTGAGCTCTTCATGGTGGATCCTCAGACTCCAGGGGTCCATGAGCTTCTTCTTCTCTGACTGTTTCAGAGGCAGCAGGCAGCGCCGACCCTGAACGCACCACAAGACAAGTCTAACAGAAATATGATGAAGATGATGAGGATGATGAGGGTGATGAGGGTGATGAAGATGTTACCGCTCTCCTCCTGCGGGCATCAATCTGCCTGAAGTAGGTGGAGATGTAGACGTTGTCGAATCGAACATCTCTCTTGTACTGAAGGAGGTAACCGAACCCCCTGAGGAGGAGGAGGAGGAGGAGGAGGAGGAGGAGGAGGAGGAGGAGGAGGAGGAAGAAGAGGAGGAGGAGGAGGAGGAGGAGGAGGAGGAGGAGGAAGAGGGGGAGGAAGAGGATGAAGAGGATGAAGATGAGAAAGATGATGAAGAGGAGGATGAAGAGGAGGAAGAGGAGGAGGAGGAGGAGGAGGAGGAAGAGGAGGAGGAAGAGGATGAAGAGGATGAGGAAGATGATGAAGAGGAGAAAGAGGATGAAGAGGAGGATGAAGAGGAGGAAGAGGAGGAGGAGGAGGAGGAGGAAGAAGAGGACGAGGTCATGTTGGTCTATGACTCCCCAGTATAAAAAGAGGAAGAGGAGGTCACAGGTCTTACTGGGTGAAGATGGTGATGAAGGTGAAGGAGAGCAGCAGCTGCAGGACCTTCATCACCTCCTCCATGGTGGTCTTCAGCCTCATGAAGGATCCTCTGACGGCCTCAGTGAAGTCCTGGTCCAGCAGAGCTCCGTCCAGCACCTCCTGCTGCTGATGCTCCTGCAGGAGGAGAGAGGTCTCAGAGGTTACAGAGGCTCACTCACCTGGTGGAGTTCAGCGTTAGAGGAGAAGATGGAGACCTGCAGGACCAGCCTGGTGCTGAACTCTCTGGACAGAAGATCCACTGAATCATTGACACGGTCAAAGAGCTGGCCGAAGTTCCCCTCCACAGGGATCTGCTCCCTGCACCACGGGGTCATCACTGGAGGAGGAGGAGGAGGGGGGGGGAGGAGGGGGAGGAGGAGGAGGAGGAGGAGGAGGAGGAGGGGGAGGAGGGGGAGGAGGAGGAGGAGGAGGAGGAGGAGGGGGAGGAGGGGGAGGAGGAGCAGGAGGAGGAGGAGGAGCAGGAGGAGGAGGAGGGGGAGGGGGAGGAGGAGCAGGAGGGGGAGGAGGGGGAGGAGGAGAAAGAAAGAAGAAACATTCCTTTGTTAGTCCACGGTGGGGAAACTCGTCTCTGCATGTGACCCGTCCCTGTGTGTGGGGAGCAGTGGGCTGCCAATGACAGGCGCCCGGGAGCAGTTTGGGGTTCAGTGTCTTGCTCAGGGACACTTCGACACAGGACACGGTGCAGCCGAGGATCGAACCGGTGACCTTTCGGTTGGCGGACAACCCTCTCTACCCAGTAAGCTCCTGTGGTCCCTCAAGTCCAGCTTTGATCTGGGTCGCCACGATGGATCCAGGTCTCTGTAAAGATGTGGGCTCAACAGTCACCGACCTCCGGATGCTGGGTTCTCCTGAAGTCTTATTGCAGACCTCAGACAGCCAGGAGCATGCTGGGTAGTGTAGTAGCCTCGGCTTCTAGCTGGGTTAGCTTAGCTTCCATCTTGCCTCTGTTCTGTGGGCGTTGGATGTCTGAAGGGCCGCTGTACTTGATCCCTCACGCTTCCCTTTTTTTCAATGTTAATAAAAGCATTCTGCCAAACTTCACGAGTGAAACTCCAGAAATAAACGAAGAAACTAATGTATGTATCAAAATGTAATGTGAGCTACCGACCGATCCCTGATGTAACGGACGCTGTCGCAGCATTTACGCTAACCTTTTAAGGAGCCGCCATTGTTGTTTTGGACAAACAGTCACCACTCGTCGTCGAGTCACACACACCTAAGCCCCGCCCCTAACTAGCCGTAGGTCCTCGCAGGACGCTGATTGGTGGAGACGGACTGTACTTTCGACCACCGCGACCCGGGACGGATGGTTTAACGGAGACCACCTAGGACTTCACCTCTCATGATGTCACACAGGAAGTGGAACTTCATGGAGACGCAGAGGATGTGGTTGATGACTGGGACGGGGATTGCCTCCATGCACTCCGCCCACTTGCGGCCGAACCAATCGGCACATCGCTGCACGCCCTCATCCACCAAACCTGGATAACACACACACACACACACACACACACTGCATGCAACGTCCTCATGAAATGTGTCCGCGTGTCTAACAACCTCTAATCTTGGCTCACTGTCGCACTGCATCATGGTCTTGTAGTTGAACTGGTCCTGCGTGCTGTTGCCGGCGGCGGTGTGTTTGCCGTTGAAGCGGTCGTATCCGTACTGAACGACGACTTCGTCTCTGATGTTCTGGAAGTTGCTGCCGACGCTCCGAGCCTCCGACTGAAACTCTGCTTCATCGTCCTGAAGGAACGAGGAGACGGATCTGTGACTACGTTTACGTGAACATTCATATTCTGTAATGTGTTTCATGTAAACATCATATTGTGAATGACTTCTTCACATGAATGGATCATGAGCAGAGTAAACACAATAAGTCATCCCTTCAGCGCTCTGTGGCAAAGTGAATAAACTGCAAAACAGGAAGTGGTAAAAGTAAAGAAGTAATGAAAATACAACATGTGTATACAGACATAAACAGATATTAAAACAATAAGTAAAAAGTGACACGTTGTGACCAAACACCTGCTGAAATAATTGTCTTCAGATAATTAGCCACCGTTAGCATGCTAACATGCTAAGCTAAGACAGCAAATATTACACCTGCTGAACATCAGCACATTAGCGTTTAGCTGAAAGAGCAGCTAAGCGCTAACGAGTCCAGGCTCGTGGAGCAGCTAGCTTAGCGTGGCGGTTAGCGTAGCGGTTAGCGCTCACCATCAGCTCCTGTGTGATGAGGATGAACGGCTTGATGGCGTCTCTCCACAACAACCTGCTGTGATGAACCTGCAGATCCAGATTACAGCTCAGAGTCAGAGCGGCTTTCTCCACGTTACGCTGGACGTTAGAGACGGGACCTGAGACACCACGGAGAGACAGACGGGCTCGTTAGGACCTAGGACCTGAGACACCACGGAGAGACAGACGGGCTCGTTAGGACCTAGGACCTGAGACACCACGGAGAGACAGACGGGCTCGTTAGGACCTAGGACCTGAGACACCACGGAGAGACAGACGGGCTCGTTAGGACCTAGGACCTGAGACACCACGGAGAGACAGACGGGCTCGTTAGGACCTAGGACCTGAGACACCACGGAGAGACAGACGGGCTCGTTAGGACCTAGGACCTGAGACACCACGGAGAGACAGACGGGCTCGTTAGGACCTAGGACCTGAGACACCACGGAGAGACAGACGGGCTCGTTAGGACCTAGGACCTGAGACACCACGGAGAGACAGACGGGCTCGTTAGGACCTAGGACCTGAGACACCACGGAGAGACAGACGGGCTCGTTAGGACCTAGGACCTGAGACACCACGGAGAGACAGACGGGCTCGTTAGGACCTAGGACCTGAGACACCACGGAGAGACAGACGGGCTCGTTAGGACCTAGGACCTGAGACACCACGGAGAGACAGACGGGCTCGTTAGGACCTAGGACCTGAGACACCACGGAGAGACAGACGGGCTCGTTAGGACCTAGGACCAAATTTAAATTTTAACAACTTTGTTGTTGTTATTTAGGTTAGGTGTGTGTGTGTGTGTGTGTGTGTGTGTGCGTGTGTGTGTGTGTGTGTGTTCACCTCTGTACAGCACCAACAGGATGATCAGCATCAGGTATGCTCGGCCGCGGGAGCCGAGCATGCTGGGAAACATCAGGAGGACCGAACACCTGCAGGAGGAGGACAAAGCTCCGCCCACCGCACAAACAGCTGGAACAGATGTGAGCCAACAGGTTTGATTCATCCAGATGTTTCGCTCTGATTTAAAGTACAGGCTGGAGGTTTGTTTTGTTCGGTGTCCTCACCGATGAAGACGGCTGCTGCTAACAGCTTCAGGTGGAAGGTGAGCGGGAGGTTGTGAGAGACTCCCAGGAACAGGACTGACAGACAGGAAGCACACGAAGGGTTAATGCATCACCTGTCACTCACCACTACTCACACTGATCTGATCCATCAGCAGGAAGGTCCACACAGTAGATATCGATATAATAGTTGCTGTCATAATAAACTAATACAAGTAAACATTTAACAATAATAACAACATAATAACAATTACAAAATAATTAAAATCAACAATAAAATAAATACATAAAACCTCAACGTTACATATTTCAGTATGATTAAAAATAGAATAAAATATTTGACTATCACAAAAACGTGTTTTGTCCTAAAAACATATTTAAAAATAAAATCAATAAATGTCAATAAATGCCAAAATTAATAAAAGACAAATGGAGAATGCCGAACACTTGAAGAAGACACAACAGCGTTAAGTTCGACCCTAAGGTGTCTCCACCTGCGCCGCTCACTGCCCCAAACAGCGCCCTGAACACCAGGTGAGCCGCCTGAAACCCTTCCGGTCGGCTGAAGACGAATCGATGGACGGCACCAGGCAGCACGGTCACACTGATCCTCTCCAGAGCTGCAGGACGGACACGGAGACAAACAAACAACAAGCGGCTAGCGTTAGCTACAAGTTAGCTCTCCCAAAAATAACAAGTCCAAGAAAACAGATTTAACTCACTGCTGTGAGGAGCCATCATCCACCCAACGTCTGCTTTCAACCAACAAACCACTCACTCTGCTGCTGTTGTGGTCAGTTGGTCAGTTGGTCAGTTGGTCAGTTGGTCGGTTGGTCGGTTGGTCAGTTGGTCAGTGGGTCGGTGGGTCGGTTGGTTGGTTGGTCGGTTGGTCAGTTGGTCAGTGGGTCGGTGGGTCGGTTGGTCGGTTGGTTGGTTGGTCGGTCAGTTGGTCAGTTGGTCGGTGGGTCGGTGGGTCGGTTGGTCGGTTGGTCAGTTGGTCAGTGGGTCGGTGGGTCGGTTGGTTGGTTGGTCGGTTGGTCAGTTGGTCAGTTGGTCGGTGGGTCGGTTGGTCGGTTGGTCAGTTGGTCAGTGGGTCGGTGGGTCGGTTGGTTAGTTGGTCAGTGGGTCGGTGGGTCGGTTGGTTGGTTGGAGCTCCTAGAAGTGTTTATTTGGTCTCCAGGATGAAGAGTGAAAAGAAGAAAAGTCACACAATGAAAAGTGATGTCATTGTCCAGGTGGAAGGGGGCGGACAGACTGTCAGAGGAGTCCTGAAATGGTGAGTTTACACAGGAGGGATGAAACTACAGCTGTTAGCTAGCAGGCAGCTAAAGGCTAACTGATTCCTTCTCTCACAGACTGAAGTGATTCTCAGATCAAAACATTTTAGATCCGTTTTTTTTAAGTGAAGCTTCATGTGTTAAAGCTGCATTCTCTCCAGTGGCCACCAGGGGGCGACTCCTCTGGTTGTATAGAAGTCTATAGAAAATGACTCTACTTCTCTCTTGATTTATTCCCTCAGTAAACATTGTAAACATGAGTTTATGTCTCAATCTCTAGTTTCAAGTCTTCTTCAATACAGCATGATGTTCATTTAGTACATGATGGTCCATTTAGAGTCACACAGACCATAAAGCAGGGGATGCTTTAGGGCGGGGCTACTGTGATTGACAGGTCTCTAATAGACCATAAAGCAGGGGATGCTTTAGGGCGGGGCTACACGCTGATTGACAGGTCTCTAATAGACCATAAAGCAGGGGATGCTTTAGGGCGGGGCTACTGTGATTGACAGGTCTCTAATAGACCACAAAGCAGGGGATGCTTTAGGGCGGGGCTACTGTGATTGACAGGTCTCTAATAGACCACAAAGCAGGGGATGCTTTAGGGCGGGGCTACACGTGATTGACAGGTCTCTAATAGACCACAAAGCAGGGGATGCTTTAGGGCGGGGCTACACGTGATTGACAGGTCTCTAATAGACCATAAAGCAGGGGATGCTTTAGGGCGGGGCTACACGCTGATTGACAGGTCTCTAATAGACCATAAAGCAGGGGATGCTTTAGGGCGGGGCTACACGTGATTGACAGGTCTCTAATAGACCATAAAGCAGGGGATGC
Source organism: Lycodopsis pacificus (assembly GCA_028022725.1). Taxonomy (NCBI): domain Eukaryota; kingdom Metazoa; phylum Chordata; class Actinopteri; order Perciformes; family Zoarcidae; genus Lycodopsis; species Lycodopsis pacificus. The sequence continues at coordinate 28,584,308 of CM051695.1, forward strand.
TTTAGGGCGGGGCTACACGTGATTGACAGACGTATATGTGTACACTACGTCACAATGAAAGAACCAAATAAACACAAATAAAACATTTAAATGAAAACCTATATTCAGTCTACGACGGGGACACAAATTGTCCACCACTGTCTGGTTTCTAACTTCACCTCCATGATGATGATGATGATGATGATGATGATGATGATTTTGTTTTCCTCCTCAGGTCAGCGGGACGCTCGGTCCTCAGCAGGTGGAGGAAGGTCAGAGGTCACCTGTTGGAGGGGGGGTGGAGCCTGGTGGCGTTCGTGTCGGGGCTGCTGTTGGCGTCTCTGTACGGAGTCACAGCTCTCTTCCTGCAGAAACAGCCTCTGTGGTCGTGCGTCTACACCACGCTGGCCTTGGCCGTGCTGGCAGCGTTCGGTATGGGACTGTCAGCCGGCGTCCGGGCCGACGTCTCGCTGCTGCTGCCTTCACTGTGCTCAGGTCGGTTCATCGGTCACCTGTCCAGGTGTTCCAGACAGAAAGCTGACATCTCACAGCAGGTTTAAACGGACCGGCGTTACATTAGACCTCCACTGGGGGCGCCAGAGGGTCTTAGTTCAGACAGCTGAGGATAGTGACGACTTTTAAAGCCTTTGAAGAAGAATACATCAAAGTAAAGTGGCTTTTATTTTGAGACGTTTAGGTTACATCACAATCAGTATGAAAACAAAATGATAGCAAATCAAAAGTATTATTCAGAATCATAATAAATGTAGATCATTAGTAGCAGAAAATGATCAAGTTTATATTCTCTCCATCTTCTGCTGAAGCTGCTTTCTTCCGCTCTAAATCTTAACCTCTGCTTCCAATCCTAAAAAAACTCTTCAAAACTTTCTCCTCCTCCTCCTCCTCCTCCTCCTCCTCCTCCTCCTCCTCCTCCTCCTCCTCCTCCTCCTCCTCCTCCTCCTCCTCCTCCTCCTTCTCCTCACTTCTTTGATAAGAAGGTAAACGATATCAGATCCTCCTTCTCTCAGCCCCCCCGTCCCTCTCCCTCCCCATCTTACCCTATCTGGCTCCCCTCTCCCCCAACGAGGTCCTCAGCCTTGTCACATCTAACCTCCCCACCACGTGCTCCCTTGACCCGATCCCCTCTCCTCTCCTTCAGTGACCCACCAGATCCTCCTCTCCACCCTCGAGGGGATGGGAGGTGTACGTCCTCCCTGACAGGTCGATCCGACCAGGTGACGTGTGTGGCGTTCGAGAGCCTCTTAAACTGTGGGAGACCAGCCTTTCCAAAGAGTCAGCCGGTTTCAATTATGAACAAAAGCATTTAATACTTCTGAAGCTGAAGCAGTCGCATCGTGAAGTACATTATCTACAGTTACATCGAATATGACCCGCTCATAGCGTTACACCCGCACCGTGGACCCGGAGCGAGAGGCCGGAACTTCTTTCTCCCCCGCCTTACGTAGTTCAAAAAACATCCCACAATGTTCCTATTGGCTAAATCCAGCTGGCTCCTCCTTCTCGCAGGACCCTCGCACGGGCATGACCAGTAATTGCCTGTCTAGAAATCTATCTGTCCCTTCCTATTCTAAATACACTCAATGACTGTCTTTTATGGCTGAACACTTCTATGATAAACATTCTATATAAAGAAGGATTTGCAACTTTTGGCAAAAACTTCACAAGTGTCACAAACAGATATAACGTTGCTACAAATACTAAGATACACTTCTATCTACAAATTCTAAAACACTTCTACAATTATGAATCTTCTAATTATGTATTCCAAAACACTTCCAATTATGATTTCTTAATTATGAATTATGAAACAATTCTATTATAATTTCTTAAAACACTTCTAAACCTATATTTCCTACACGTGGAGGGGGGCCGTGTCGGAACCACGCATGCTGACTACGGGGTTCCACAAGGCTCAGTCCTGGGCCCCCTTCTCTTCTCGCTCTACACAACATCTCTGGGTTCTGTTATTCGCTCGCATGACTTCTCTTACCGTTGCTATGCCGATGACACCCAGCTGGTCTTGTCATTTCCTCCGGGGACGCTCCAGTGGAGGCATCGCTGCGTGCTTGGCTGACATCAAGCTGAACCTGGACAGAACGAGCTGCTGTTCCTTCAGGTGAAGGGTTGCCCTCACAGAGACCTGTCCATCACCATGACGATACCGTGGTGACGCCGACTCGGCCTGTGAGGAACCTGGGTGTGACTCTGGACGACCGACTATCGTCCTCAGCAGACATTGCATCGGTTCCACGCTGCTGCAGGTTCCTGCTCTGCAGCATCAGGAGGATTCACTTCCTCACTGAGGAGACGGAGCAGGTGCTCATCCAGGCTCTGGTCATCTCCCGCTGGACTCCTGCAGCTCAGTACTTGCAGGAGCTCCGGCGTCGGCCATCAGACCTCTGGAGCTTGTCCAGAAAGCTGCAGCTCGCCTGGTGTTCAATCGCCCCAAGTTCTCCCACAACTTGCCTTCTCCGTTCTCTGCACTGGCTCCTGTAAGAGCATCCAGTGAGACTCTGGTGCCTACAGGGCAGTGAAGGGAACAGCTCCTTCCTATCTCCAGGCCACGGTCCAGCCCTACACCCCCCCCGACCTCTTGGCTCTGCTGCCTTCGGGGCGATCGGTTCCCCCGTCGCTCAGAGGTTCCTGCGGCCGATCGACCCGGTCACGTGTTTCCTGTCCTGACCCCTCAGTGGTGGAATGAACTCCCCACTGACCTCAGGACAGCAGAGTCACTGCCCATCTTTCATCAGGCTGAAGACTCACCTCCTCAAGAAGCACTACCTGAAGACTCACCTCCTCAAGAAGCACTACCTGAAGACTCACCTCCTCAAGAAGCACTACCTGAAGACTCACCTCCTCAAGAAGCACTACCTGAAGACTCACCTCCTCAAGAAGCACTACCTGAAGACTCACCTCCTCAAGGAGCACTACCTGAAGACTCACCTCCTCAAGAAGCACTACCTGAAGACTCACCTCCTCAAGAAGCACTACCTGAAGACTCACCTCCTCAAGAAGCACTACCTGAAGACTCACCTCCTCAAGAAGCACTACCTGAAGACTCATCTCCTCAAGAAGCACTACCTGAAGACTCACCTCCTCAAGAAGCACTACCTGAAGACTCACCTCCTCAAGAAGCACTACCTGAAGACTCATCTCCTCAAGAAGCACTACCTGAAGACTCACCTCCTCAAGAAGCACTACCTGAAGACTCACCTCCTCAAGAAGCACTACCTGAAGACTCACCTCCTCAAGGAGCACTACCTGAAGACTCACCTCCTCAAGAAGCACTACCTGAAGACTCACCTCCTCAAGAAGCACTACCTGAAGACTCACCTCCTCAAGAAGCACTACCTGAAGACTCACCTCCTCAAGAAGCACTACCTGAAGACTCACCTCCTCAAGAAGCACTACCTGAAGACTCATCTCCTCAAGAAGCACTGCCTGAAGACTCATCTCCTCAAGAAGCACTACCTGAAGACTCACCTCCTCAAGAAGCAATACCTGAAGACTCACCTCCTCAAGAAGCACTACCTGAAGACTCACCTCCTCAAGAAGCACTACCTGAAGACTCACCTCCTCAAGAAGCAATACCTGAAGACTCACCTCCTCAAGAAGCACTACCTGAAGACTCACCTCCTCAAGAAGCACTACCTGAAGACTCACCTCCTCAAGAAGCACTACCTGAAGACTCACCTCCTCAAGAAGCACTACCTGAGCCTTCACTCACCACGTACTGTGTTCATGCTCGTGTGTTTCTGTACGTCTGCTCTGGTTGATGCTCGCTGATGCTCGTTTGAAGGAGATGCACTCACGACTTCTGGTGACTTCTCTTGAATATGTTGAATACACCTACTGTACGTATCTCTGGATGAAAGCGTCTGCTAAACGACTGTAATGTGATGTAATGTAAATAACTTCTTTGGGGTTTTGGATGGAGGCGTGGCCTCAAATGGAGGCGTGGCCCTGTTCAGCCTATCAAAGTCCCTCCTCTCGTGTGTTTCAGGTCGGGGCAAGAACTTCCTCCTCTTCCTGTTTGTGTCGGTGCTGCTGACTGGTCCTCTCAACAACACCTTAGAAAACACGGAGCGAGCTGCTGCCAGTCTGATGTGTAGCGCCGAGCTGGCAGCCAATCAGACACAGGAACTGATGCAGAGGGCAGCCACGCCCCTTTTATGTACGAGCCAACCACTTACACAATCACTACAAAATACTGTTAATATACTGCTGTTAACACCGTTAATACTACTTTTAATATTAAACTTAAAACGGTCAATACTACTGCTAATACTATTGTTATTGGTTTGTAATACTGTTAATACTGTAAAAACAACCACTAGTAATTACTGTGATAATTGTTAGTGATAGTGGTAGTAGTAGTATTATCAATAATATAATTACTATTCATTTAGTAGAGATTAATAATTGATTCATATGATTTTTAGATATGTGTAGATGATTGTGATCACCAGCTGCTGTTGTGTATTTGCAGCTGCGTTAAACAGCATCAGAGAGATCAGCAGTAACGTTCACGCTGCAGCAGGACGAGTTCAGCACTTCATCCACGCTCTGACTGACAGCGTCCGCCATGTTGGTGAGTGCAGAGATGAATCCATCAAGGCCATTACCTGTTCGTCTTTCAATCTATTTCATTTAATTGTTGAAATTGTGCAGTTAGTTACCTGGTTATGGAGCCTGGGAGTGCACATAGAGAGAAAAATAAATAAACTGAGGCCACAATTTGTATAAATACAGAGATTTGCCCAGTCAGCATTTCTTTACTTTGAGAGGGACGGTGCACAGCTTGTGAGCTGCACCAGATTTAGCAATAAACTATTTCACAGCCTGCTGACGATGTAATCCACAATCTCTTCATATCCTCTTCAATTGGCAGCTGGAATAATGACTTGACAAGATTAATTCATCATATCATTTGATTCCATGAATCAATCAACACGTGGGAACAATGTTATCACACAAAGTAGTAGATCGCCTCAATAAATACTTTTTTCTCACTGTGAGGTGCTTGAGAAGGTTGGTTTGTTCTCACTAAAATAAATTCATATTTATTTACAACATATAATAAAAGTAAATATTTTGTATCAAACAGAGTGATGTGGTGCAGCCATGACCTCTGACCTCTGACTCTGCAGCTCGCACTCTGAGGAACGTCCTCCACTTCCTGGTGGACATCGGCGACGTGTGTAACGCCAAACTGGGCTCTCCGTACAGGAAGTGCCGGGCGGTGTTCGCCGAGGCTCGAGCCGACTGCTCCGACCTGCTGGGGGAGTTCAACTTCCTGTGTGACATCATGGACGGCTTCCTGCCGCTCTGCGGCCTCGCCCGCGGTGCGTTCACTTCCACTTTAAGTCCTGATATTCATCTTTCAAACGAATTTAATAAAAGTATGTGTCCGTTTCAGCCGGCGAGTTCTTCTGCACCATCCCCTCCTACATCGCCAGCCATCTGAAGAAACGTCTGGCAGCTCGTAAGTTCATTATTTCTGACCTTTTTAACCTTTGTTGACAACCTTAATCCTACTGCTGTCCTCCTTCAGCCACAGTTGCAGCGTTTGAGCGAATGAAGCGGGAGTTTGACTTCAACATCTCGGCCTCGGTGAGCTTTGACCTGGACACCAACAGCAGCCGCTCTCTGCAGCAGGTAGCTCAGGACATCATGGAGGAAGTTTCATCAGAGCTGCAGATGTTTCAGAAGCTGAGCGAACCGCTGACGTACGGCGGCCTCGTCCTGCTCGCCTACTCCTTCCTGAAGTCAGGACTCCCACTTCAGTTCATCTACACGCTTCAGTTTACTTCATCCACACGCTTCAGTTTACTTCATCCACACGCTTCAGTGTACTTCATCCACACGCTTCAGTTAACTTCATCCACACGCTTCAGTTAACCTCATCTACACGCTTCAGTTAACTTCATCTACACGCTTCAGTTTACCTCATCTACACGCTTCAGTTAACTTCATCTGCACGCTTCAGTTTACCTCATCTACACGCTTCAGTTAACTTCATCTACACGCTTCAGTTAACTTCATCCACACGCTTCAGTGTACTTCATCTACACGCTTCAGTTAACTTCATCCACACGCTTCAGTTAACTTCATCCACACGCTTCAGTGTACTTCATCCACACGCTTCAGTTAACTTCATCCACACGCTTCAGTTAACTTCATCTACACGCTTCAGTTAACTTCATCTACACGCTTCAGTTTACCTCATCTACACGCTTCAGTTAACTTCATCCACACGCTTCAGTTAACTTCATCTACACGCTTCAGTTTACCTCATCTACACGCTTCAGTTAACTTCATCTACACGCTTCAGTTTACCTCATCTACACGCTTCAGTTAACTTCATCCACACGCTTCAGTTAACTTCATCTACACGCTTCAGTTTACCTCATCTACACGCTTCAGTTAACTTCATCTACACGCTTCAGTTAACTTCATCCACACGCTTCAGTGTACTTCATCTACACGCGTCAGTTAACTTCATCCACACGCTTCAGTTAACTTCATCTACACGCTTCAGTTTACCTCATCTACACGCTTCAGTTAACTTCATCCACACGCTTCAGTTCACCCCTTAGCCCCTAGCATGCAAACATTAGCATGATACAAGTGTGTGTGTGTGGGTGTGTGTGTGCGTGTGCAGGGCGATGAGGTACAGACGCAGGTATCTTCGTGAGCTCGACTTTGATAACGTCTTCATCAGCGCTCAGTTCTTAGAGCTCAACCAACAGGTGACCTCAGGGGGCGGGGCCTCAGTCCTGCCAATCACGAGCAGGGAGGCCAAGACCTACATCACTCCTAGTCAGTACACGTGTGTGTGTGTGTGTGTGTGTCAAAGCATCTCTGATGCTTTGTTTTAGCTGATAATGAATGATGTCATCACGTTACCTGCAGTGTCGTGTCACCTGACGTCCCGGGAGCAGCGGGCGGTGATTGTGGGCGTGGTCTCGGTCCTCAGACACCTGGTGATGGGCGGCCTGCTGGTGGCGCTGGACTTCCTGGTGTTCTGGATGCTGGATCAGGTGCACCACCAGGTGAAGGGGGACGTCGTGGCCAGAGGTGAGACAACGACCCCCCCTCCCCTACCGATATATTAAATATAAGGCTGTGAATGTCAGTCAGAGTGGCGGTAAACCACGGTAACACCCGTGTCCCATCAGCCCCGGTCACGGTGGTGGTGCAGGTGAACGGATCCGGTTACGCCTCGGACATCTTCAGAGACATCGTGGCTTCGTTTGACATCCTGCAGCGAGGAAACGTCACCGTGATCAGCAGGAAGTGTCTGCTGGAGCCGTCGGAGCCGGATTACACCACCTGCTTCACCCTGGGTGAGATCAAACAGGATGTGACATCATCGGGACGCGAACGCAACTCCCTCAGAGGGAACTGACCAATCGTGGAACTTCCCTGAAAACTATGTAAAAAAAAAAAGCTGAACTTTAAACGAACTCCTACAGACTGAATCAGAACGAATATGTTCAGGACAATCACAGGTCATCAAACCCAGCTGCAGGTGTTGTGATGTCTCCACTGGTTCTCACTGGTTCTGGTTTGTGTTGCAGGGTTCCTGCTGGGTCTGGCTCTGCTGGTCTCTCTGACCAGAGGATTCATGCAGCGCTGCAGACGACTCGTCTGTGCTGCTTATTACCCAGAGAGAGAGCTGGTACACACACACGCATGCACGCACACACACACACGCACGCACACGCACGCACGTGTACTTCATCTACACGCTTCAGTGTACTTCATCTACACGCTTCAGTGTACTTCATCCACACGCTTCAGTTTACTTCATCTACACGCTTCAGTGTACTTCATCCACACGCTTCAGTGTACTTCATCTACACGCTTCAGTGTACTTCATCCACACGCTTCAGTGTACTTCATCTACACGCTTCAGTGTACTTCATCCACACGCTTCAGTGTACTTCATCTACACGCTTCAGTTTACTTCATCTACACGCTTCAGTGTACTTCATCTACACGCTTCAGTTTACTTCATCTACACGCTTCAGTTTACTTCATCTACACGCTTCAGTGTACTTCATCCACACGCTTCAGTGTATTGCTGTTCTTGTTCTCATAGGAGAGGATCCGGTTCCTCCGGCAGCAGATCCTGGATCAGAGGAGGGAGGTGGGGAGAGCCCTGAGGTCTGCAGCCAAGAGCCGAGCTGACGGAGGAGGAGGAGGAGGAGGAGGAGGAGGAGGAGGAGGAGGAGGAGGAGGAGGGAGTTGCCTTCAGGCTCTCCTGCTGAGGTATAAACCAGACTTTAGTGTTCAGAATCAATGAACCAGTAACAAAATGCGACAAGAACATTCACGAAAGTACTGCACTTAAAGTACAATATGAGGTACTTGTACTTAACTTGAGTATTTCTACCTCTAATTCACGAATCTGACAGCTTTGGTTTGTTTACAGATTAATATTTTCACACAAATCATATGAAGATTTTACCAAATCTGATGTTTAGTTTTAAATTGAACTCATACAAATACAGCTGAAACCAAAAGACTGTTAATAAATTAGTTAATTGACAGAAAATTAAGCTATTTCGATTAGTGGTGTGACGGTTATTTTTGGATCCGTACTGACCCCCCTCACAGTTTACCGTTAACCATCACAGTGTAAATAAAGTTTAACGTTAACCATCACAGTGTAAATAAAGTTTAACGTTAACCATCACAGTGTTAATAAAGTTTAACGTTAACCATCAGAGTGTAAATAAAGTTTAACGTTAACCATCAGAGTGTAAATAAAGTTTAACGTTAACCATCAGAGTGTAAATAAAGTTTAACGTTAACCATCAGAGTGTTAATAAAGTTTAACGTTAACCTTCAGAGTGTTAATAAAGTTTAACGTTAACCACCAGAGTGTAAATAAAGTTTAACGTTAACCATCAGAGTGTAAATAAAGTTTACCGTTAACCATCAGAGTGTAAATAAAGTTTACCGTTAACCATCACAGTGTAAATAAAGTTGTACTGACTCAGTGGAACATGTTTCTAGTCTCTGATCTCTGATCATGTTTCATTGGAAACAACCAATCAGAGGAGAGCTAGCAACGTTAGCAGCACCGCTAACGGCTAACCAACGGAGGTTCACTTCAGTAACACTATGATGCCTTCAGGCTCTGCTCAGTGAATATGAGTACTGGCTGAAGGTTCATTGTAACGTTATCATGATGTGTTCACATGTCATCTGTAAAATGTAGTTTTGGTGATGAACTAGAATGAATCCAGTAGTTTGAAGGAGACCGACCGACGTGTTTTTGTGGCACAAAGTTGGTTCTGAATGAAATCTGTCTGTGTGTCTCAGGCTACCTGGAGGGGTTCACCTGTCTCACCTGCTGTGTCGGCCGTCAGTCAGCTGTCTGTCCTGCGGAGAGGTGGTGAGACAGGAGGACGACATGGCCGCCTGTGACGTCCCACAGTGTCCAGGTAGTACCTTGATTACATATCGATGATGTCATCAATCGTCATGTAATCACGGACCAATCAGGTGGAGAGTATTTATATCTTCCGAATGGAGCTTTTATTGTGAAAGTCTGCTTGTATTGTATGGATACGTCTAACATTAGAGAACTCAACGTGTTCGGTTTCTTCCTTGAGAGCACGATTATATTTCACCTCTTTATTGTAGAAGCTGCTTGTGATGATGAGCGAGAGGAAATATGAGTTAACCTTTATTTAACCTGTGTGCGTGTGTGTGTGTGCGTGCGTGCGTGCGTGTGTGCGTCTGTGTGTGAGTGCGTGCGTGTGTGTGCGTGCGTGCGTGTGCGTGCGTGCGTGCGTGTGCGTGCATGCGTGTGTGTGCGTGCGTGCGTGTGCGTGTGCGTGCGTCTGTGTGTGAGTGCGTGTGCGCGTGTGCGCGTGTGCGTGCGCGTGCGTGTGCGTGCATGCGTGTGTGTGCGTGCGTGCATGCGTGTGTGTGCGTGCGTGCGTGTGCGTCTGTGCGTGTGTGTGCGCGTGCGTCTGCGCGTGCGTGTGTGCGCGCGTGTGCGTGCGTGCGTGTTTGCGTGTGTGTGCGTGCGCGTGTGTGTGCGTCTGTGTGCGCGTGCGTGTTTGCATGTGTGTGCGTGCGCGTGTGTGTGTGCGTCTGTGTGTGCGTGCGTGTGTGTGCATGCGTGCGTGTGTGCGTGCGTGCGTGTGCGTGGGTGTGTGTGCGTGCGTGCGTGTGCGTGCATGCGTGTGTGTGCGTGCGTGCGTGTGCGTGTGTGCGTGCGTGCGTGTGCGTCTGTGCGTGTGTGTGCGCGTGCGTCTGCGCGTGCGTGTGTGCGCGCGTGTGCGTGCGTGCGTGTTTGCGTGTGTGTGCGTGCGCGTGTGTGTGCGTCTGTGTGTGCGTGCGTGTTTGCGTGTGTGTGCGTGCGCGTGTGTGTGCGTCTGTGTGTGCGTGCGTGTGTGTGCATGCGTGCGTGTGTGTGCGTGCGTGCGCGTGCGTGTGCGTGCATGCGTGTGTGCGTGCGTGCATGCGTGTGTGTGCGTGCGTGCGTGTGCGTCTGTGCGTGTGTGTGCGCGTGCGTCTGCGCGTGCGTGTGTGCGCGCGTGTGCGTGCGTGCGTGTTTGCGTGTGTGTGCGTGCGCGTGTGTGTGCGTCTGTGTGTGCGTGCGTGTTTGCGTGTGTGTGCGTGCGTGCGTGCGTGTGCGTCTGTGCGTGTGTGTGCGCGTGCGTCTGCGCGTGCGTGTGTGCGCGCGTGTGCGTGCGTGCGTGTTTGCGTGTGTGTGCGTGCGCGTGTGTGTGCGTCTGTGTGTGCGTGCGTGTTTGCGTGTGTGTGCGTGCGCGTGTGTGTGCGTCTGTGTGTGCGTGCGTGTGTGTGCATGCGTGCGTGTGTGTGCGTGCGTGCGCGTGCGTGCGCGTGCATGCGTGTGTGCGTGCGTGCATGCGTGTGTGTGCGTGCGTGCGTGTGCGTCTGTGCGTGTGTGTGCGCGTGCGTCTGCGCGTGCGTGTGTGCGCGCGTGTGCGTGCGTGCGTGTTTGCGTGTGTGTGCGTGCGCGTGTGCGTGCGTGTTTGCGTGTGTGTGCGTGCGCGTGTGTGTGCGTGCGCGTGTGTGCGTGCGTGTGTGTGCATGCGTGCGTGTGTGTGTGTGCGTGTGCGTGCGTGTGTGTGCGTGCGTGCGTGTGCGTGCATGCGTGTGTGTGCGTGCGTGCGTGTGCGTGTGTGCGTGCGTGCGTGCGTGCGTGTGTGTGTGTGCGTGCACGCTCAGGGAGTGTCCTGCAGCTCTCTCTGTTGTTGACTCAGCTGAAGACAAATAACAGACTGTAACTGTAGCTGAACACTGACCTGAGGCCAGTTAACCCTTCAGTGTCCGCTGTCATCCCGCCACTAAAAGACGTTATTTTAACGCCTGAAGCTGAACACGACATTTGTTGACTCTGAAAAGAACCAAAAGCACCTTAAAGCCGATACGAATGAATATACTGTCTGAGAGAAACACTCGGCTTTATGTGCAACCTATCGAGGGTTTGAGGTTCCAGCTGACAGCAGGCAGAGATAAAACCTGTTGTTTTCTTTAACATTTAAACTCCTCACAGGAAGTCAATTTGTTCTAAAGCTCTAATCGATTCCAGATTACATTTTTTTTAATGTCTAAACCACCAGTTTCTGGTTATGTCGACGTTTTGCATTCGGTCTGAACAAGTGGCCGCACAACTAGCCTCCGTTATTGAAAGTTACCAGATATAATAACGAGTATAACAAGCGAGGGAGTGAATGAAGGGAAGGAGGAGGGATGGATGGGTCAAAGTAACACAAGGTGAGACCAATAGTTCACGTTTCCTAACACGTGTTCAATAAAGTTGCACAATAAAGTCGGCAAGGGGCGTTGTCGTTTATTTACGTTATAAGTTACGGTTCATAGGTTACGTTGCTGTGGTTTTTACGTAATATTGTTCTGTTATATTGTTACGTTAAGTTGTTACGGTTGTTACGTAACCTTGTTATGTTATATTGTTCGTAAACCTTGTTACGTTATATTGTCACGTTAAGTTGTTACGGTTGTTACGTAACCTTGTTACGTTATGTTGTCACGTTATGTTGTTACGTTATGTTGTTACGGTTGCTACGTTATATTGTTACATTAAGTTGTTACGGTTGTTAGGTAACCTTGTTACCTTATATTTTCACTTTAAGTTGTTACGTTTGTTACGTAAACTTGTTACGTTATATTGTTACGTTAAGTTGTTACGTTTGTTACGTAAACTTGTTACGTTATATTGTTACGTTAAGTTGTTACGTAACCTTGTTACAATATGGTTGTTACGTAACCTTCTTGCGTTATATTGTCACGTTAAGTTGTTACGGTTGTTACGTAACCTTGTTACGTTATATTGTCACGTTGTTTTTACGGTTGTTTCGTAACCTTGTTACGTTATATTGTTACGTTAAGTTGTTATGTAACCTTGTTACAATACGGTTGTTACGTAACCTTCTTGCGTTATATTGTCACGTTAAGTTGTTACGGTTGTTATGTAACCTTGTTACGTTATATTGTTACGTTAAGTTGTTATGTAACCTTGTTACAATACGGTTGTTACGTTAAGTTGTTACGTAACCTTGTTACAATATGGTTGTTACGTAACCTTCTTGCGTTATATTGTCACGTTAAGTTGTTACGGTTGTTACGTAACCTTGTTACGTTATATTGTTACGTTAAGTTGTTATGTAACCTTGTTACAATACGGTTGTTACGTAACCTTCTTGCGTTATATTGTCACGTTAAGTTGTTACGGTTGTTACGTAACCTTGTTACGTTATATTGTTACGTTAAGTTGTTATGTAACCTTGTTACAATACGGTTGTTACGTAACCTTCTTGCGTTATATTGTCACGTTAAGTTGTTACGGTTGTTACGTAACCTTGTTACGTTATGTTGTCACGTTAAGTTGTTACGGTTGTTACGTAACCTTGTTACGTTATGTTGTTACGGTTGCTACGTTATATTGTTACATTAAGTTGTTACGGTTGTTACGTAACCTTGCTACGTTATATTGTTACGTTAAGTTGTTACGTTGTTAGGTAACCTTGTTACCTTATATTTTCACTTTAAGTTGTTACGTTTGTTACGTAAACTTGTTACGTTATATTGTTACGTTAAGTTGTTACGTTTATTACGTAAACTTGTTACGTTATATTGTTACGTTAAGTTGTTACGTAACCTTGTTACAATATGATTGTTACGTAACCTTCTTGCGTTATATTGTCACGTTAAGTTGTTACGGTTGTTACGTAACCTTGTTACGTTATATTGTCACGTTGTTTTTACGGTTGTTTCGTAACCTTGTTACGTTATATTGTTACGTTAAGTTGTTATGTAACCTTGTTACAATACGGTTGTTACGTAACCTTGCGTTATATTGTCACGTTAAGTTGTTACGGTTGTTACGTAACCTTGTTACGTTATATTGTTACGTTAAGTTGTTATGTAACCTTGTTACAATACGGTTGTTACGTAACCTTCTTGCGTTATATTGTCACGTTAAGTTGTTACGGTTGTTACTAACCTTGTTACGTTATATTGTCACGTTAAGTTGTTACGGTTGTTACGTAACCTTGTTACGTTATGTTGTTACGGTTGCTACGTTATATTGTTACATTAAGTTGTTACGGTTGTTACGTAACCTTGCTACGTTATATTGTTACGTTAAGTTGTTACGTTAAGTTGTTACGGTTGTTAGGTAACCTTGTTACCTTATATTTTCACTTTAAGTTGTTACGTTTGTTACGTAAACTTGTTACGTTATATTGTTACGTTAAGTTGTTACGGTTGTTACGTAACCTTGTTACGTTATATTGTCACGTTGTTTTTACGGTTGTTTCGTAACCTTGTTACGTTATATTGTTACGTTAAGTTGTTATGTAACCTTGTTACAATACGGTTTTTACGTAACCTTCTTGCGTTATATTGTCACGTTAAGTTGTTACGGTTGTTACGTAACCTTGTTACGTTATATTGTTACGTTAAGTTGTTATGTAACCTTGTTACAATACGGTTGTTACGTAACCTTCTTGCATTATATTGTCACGTTAAGTTGTTACGGTTGTTACGTAACCGTGTTACGTTATATTGTCACGTTAAGTTGTTACGGTTGTTACGTAACCTTGTTACGTTATGTTGTTACGGTTGCTACGTTATATTGTTACATTAAGTTGTTACGGTTGTTACGTAACCTTGCTACGTTATATTGTTACGTTAAGTTGTTACGGTTGTTAGGTAACCTTGTTACGTTATATTGTTACGTTAAGTTGTTACGTAACCTTGTTACAATATGGTTGTTACGTAACCTTCTTGCGTTATATTGTCACGTTAAGTTGTTACGGTTGTTACGTAACCTTGTTACGTTATATTGTCACGTTGTTTTTACGGTTGTTTCATAACCTTGTTACGTTATATTGTTACGTTAAGTTGTTATGTAACCTTGTTACAATACGGTTGTTACGTAACCTTCTTGCATTATATTGTCACGTTAAGTTGTTACGGTTGTTACGTAACCTTGTTACGTTATATTGTTACGTTAAGTTGTTATGTAACCTTGTTACAATACGGTTGTTACGTAACCTTCTTGCGTTATATTGTCACGTTAAGTTGTTACGGTTGTTACGTAACCTTGTTACGTTATATTGTCATGTTAAGTTGTTACGGTTGTTACGTAACCTTGTTACGTTATGTTGTTACGGTTGCTACGTTATATTGTTACATTAAGTTGTTACGGTTGTTACGTAACCTTGCTACGTTATATTGTTACGTTAAGTTGTTACGGTTGTTAGGTAACCTTGTTACCTTATATTTTCACTTTAAGTTGTTACGTTTGTTACGTAAACTTGTTACGTTATATTGTTACGTTAAGTTGTTACGTTTGTTACGTAAACTTGTTACGTTATATTGTTACGTTAAGTTGTTACGTAACCTTGTTACAATATGGTTGTTACGTAACCTTCTTGCGTTATATTGTTACATTAAGTTGTTACGGTTGTTACGTAACCTTGCTACGTTATATTGTTACGTTAAGTTGTTACGGTTGTTAGGTAACCTTGTTACCTTATATTTTCACTTTAAGTTGTTACGTTTGTTACGTAAACTTGTTACGTTATATTGTTACGTTAAGTTGTTACGTTTGTTACGTAAACTTGTTACGTTATATTGTTACGTTAAGTTGTTACGTAACCTTGTTACAATATGGTTGTTACGTAACCTTCTTGCGTTATATTGTCACGTTAAGTTGTTACGGTTGTTACGTAACCTTGTTATGTTATGTTGTTACGGTTGCTACGTTATATTGTTACATTAAGTTGTTACGGTTGTTACGTAACCTTGCTACGTTATATTGTTACGTTAAGTTGTTACGTTGTTAGGTAACCTTGTTACCTTATATTTTCACTTTAAGTTGTTACGTTTGTTACGTAAACTTGTTACGTTATATTGTTACGTTAAGTTGTTACGTTTATTACGTAAACTTGTTACGTTATATTGTTACGTTAAGTTGTTACGTAACCTTGTTACAATATGATTGTTACGTAACCTTCTTGCGTTATATTGTCACGTTAAGTTGTTACGGTTGTTACGTAACCTTGTTACGTTATATTGTCACGTTGTTTTTACGGTTGTTTCGTAACCTTGTTACGTTATATTGTTACGTTAAGTTGTTATGTAACCTTGTTACAATACGGTTGTTACGTAACCTTCTTGCGTTATATTGTCACGTTAAGTTGTTACGGTTGTTACGTAACCTTGTTACGTTATATTGTCACGTTAAGTTGTTACGGTTGTTACGTAACCTTGTTACGTTATGTTGTTACGGTTGCTACGTTATATTGTTACATTAAGTTGTTACGGTTGTTACGTAACCTTGCTACTTTATATTGTTACGTTAAGTTGTTACGGTTGTTAGGTAACCTTGTTACGTTATATTGTTACGTTAAGTTGTTACGTAACCTTGTTACAATATGGTTGTTACGTAACCTTCTTGCGTTATATTGTCACGTTAAGTTGTTACGGTTGTTACGTAACCTTGTTACGTTATATTGTCACGTTGTTTTTACGGTTGTTTCATAACCTTGTTACGTTATATTGTTACGTTAAGTTGTTATGTAACCTTGTTACAATACGGTTGTTACGTAACCTTCTTGCATTATATTGTCACGTTAAGTTGTTACGGTTGTTACGTAACCTTGTTACGTTATATTGTTACGTTAAGTTGTTATGTAACCTTGTTACAATACGGTTGTTACGTAACCTTCTTGCGTTATATTGTCACGTTAAGTTGTTACGGTTGTTACGTAACCTTGTTACGTTATATTGTCATGTTAAGTTGTTACGGTTGTTACGTAACCTTGTTACGTTATGTTGTTACGGTTGCTACGTTATATTGTTACATTAAGTTGTTACGGTTGTTACGTAACCTTGCTACGTTATATTGTTACGTTAAGTTGTTACGGTTGTTAGGTAACCTTGTTACCTTATATTTTCACTTTAAGTTGTTACGTTTGTTACGTAAACTTGTTACGTTATATTGTTACGTTAAGTTGTTACGTTTGTTACGTAAACTTGTTACGTTATATTGTTACGTTAAGTTGTTACGTAACCTTGTTACAATATGGTTGTTACGTAACCTTCTTGCGTTATATTGTTACATTAAGTTGTTACGGTTGTTACGTAACCTTGCTACGTTATATTGTTACGTTAAGTTGTTACGGTTGTTAGGTAACCTTGTTACCTTATATTTTCACTTTAAGTTGTTACGTTTGTTACGTAAACTTGTTACGTTATATTGTTACGTTAAGTTGTTAAGTTTGTTACGTAAACTTGTTACGTTATATTGTTACGTTAAGTTGTTACGTAACCTTGTTACAATATGGTTGTTACGTAACCTTCTTGCGTTATATTGTCACGTTAAGTTGTTACGGTTGTTACGTAACCTTGTTACGTTATATTGTCACGTTGTTTTTACGGTTGTTTCGTAACCTTGTTACGTTATATTGTTACGTTAAGTTGTTATGTAACCTTGTTATGTAACCTTGTTACAATACGGTTGTTACGTAACCTTCTTGCGTTATATTGTCACGTTAAGTTGTTACGGTTGTTACGTAACCGTGTTGCGTTATATTGTCACGTTAAGTTGTTACGGTTGTTATGTAACCTTGTTGCGTTATATTGTCACGTTAAGTTGTTACGGTTGTTACGTAACCTTGTTACGTTATATTGTCACGTTAAGTTGTTACGGTTGTTACGTAACCTTGTTGCGTTATTTTGTCACGTTAAGTTGTTACGGTTGTTACGTAACCGTGTTGCGTTATATTGTCACGTTAAGTCGTTATGGTTGTTACGTAACCTTGTTACGTTATATTGTCACGTTAAGTTGTTACGGTTGTTACGTAACCTTGTTGCGTTATATTGTCACGTTAAGTTGTTACGGTTGTTACGTAACCTTGTTACGTTATATTGTCACGTTAAGTTGTTACGGTTGTTACGTAACCTTGTTGCGTTATATTGTCACGTTAAGTTGTTACGGTTGTTACGTAACCTTGTTACGTTATTTTGTCACGTTAAGTTGAAAGGATTCTGACCGTCTCTGTAATGTTCTGGGCGTACGGATACAATAAATGTTCAAGAATAAATAGTTCCAAAGTGTAACTGTGTGGTGTTCACGTTTCTCTTACACGTGTACAGATTAAAGGGACACGACGATGAAATGTTTAAATGTGTAAATGTGCTCTAATGACTTCCTGTTTATTTTTGCAATGTTGTGTTTTTTTAAATGCAGGAGGTTGTGACAGAAATCTAAAAACAACATTGTATAAATGCATTTTAACTGGTATTTCTATTCTTTCATTTCCTCTCACATTAAAGCCACAGAATTATTATTTTTCATAAGTCTGAAATCCAAACTGAGCTCCAGACGTCGTTCCACAGCGCTGCTCTGTTTCATATTTGATGAAACAAAGAGTTCATATACCACAGCCTGTCCTCCACACACACTTTTATTTGACGAGCTGCCGTCTTGTTGTTGCAGGCGTGTACTGTCGGCCATGTTTCCACAGTTTGGGAAACACGTGTGTCGTCTGCACGCGACCTCCGACCTTCCAGGAAGACGGCGAGGAGGAGCTGTGAGTGTTACAGTCATCTATCTATCTATCTGTATATAACTCATGTATTTATACTCATATCTATCTATCTGTATATAACTCATGTATTTATACTCAATCAGGCTCAATCATATTAATCCAGAAACATTTATAAGAGTGAACATTTTACTGATCAATCAATATGTTTACTTTAAGTTCTTTCAGTACATTTTGCTGATACTACTGACACACTTTTACTTATAATGTAACCAACTGATGAGTCTCAAGAAGAAAACTGAAACACATTTCAAACCTAATCAACAAAAGTGATTTCTGGTGTCGACGTCGTGCTCGTTTCTCTCAGTGACTCCAGTGATGACGAGCAGCTGAACTCAAAGCAGAAGAACATCGGGGCAACGAGCCGAAGACGCCGGAGCAGCGGAATGAGAGCAAGGACGGTCGAGGACGGAGAAGAGAGCGACATCAGTGTCGACTCTGAGCTCAGGTAAGCTCGGGGAAATATTGATCACCTTATCAGACACTGAAGCCTTTAACACAGAACGTCATCGAGAACATCGGAGCGCCAACCGGACGCTTGACAGACTTTAACAGTTCATATGAGAGAAAGGCGGAACACTCATTCATTGGTTTGCTTTCTTTGAAAAGAAAGATCACATCTCCACCAGGTGTGTCTGCAACAACCACAGCTGTATTGTGTGATTGAATGGAGTCGTGAAACACAATTCATTCAAACTCAAACACAAGCGGCGATGTATGCAAGCACTGAGCTCAGCGGCTGAGTGTCGGCGACGTACTCAGCAGAGTGCTTGGTCGTTTCGTTAGCCGCCATCCAAACACTCCAAAACAATGACAGTTGTACTCCTCTGTGGGCGATGTACTCAGCTGCGTTACCACCAGCGGGTCGTCCAACACAATGAGTCAACACAACCACCAGAGGCGCTGCAGCATGCGGCCATGACGGGACGCACAGAATGTGATGCAGTCTGCTGCAGCACAATATGAGCTCAGTGGACAGACGCAGCGATGCACACTCACTCACGCACACAAGCCAACGCACGGTTCTCCTCCCGGAGACAATATTAACGAAGCTGCAGCAGATTTGGAGGTTTAACTTGCAGAACATCTGTTTTTTCCCACCCTGCCTGCTGTCAGTGAAGCAGACATGACGTACCAGAACCAACCCGGGTCGGACGACAGCGACTCCTCCTTCTGCTCCGCCGCGCCGAAAACCGGCAGCCTGCAGGACCCGAGTCTTCAAACCGTTGTCATACACGGACCGGACTGTCTTTAGAACCCCCCAGGATCCTCCAGGACCCTCCAGGACCCGGTCCCCAGGACCCTGATCCAGAACGATCTGTCAGTTTGAGCAGAGGGTTCACTTTGTAATTAAAGTTATTAAAGCATGAAACGACAAATTTGAAATGTGATTAATTTACTCTGATTAAATAACTCCATTTCCTGGCTTTCTCTGAGATTCAACAGGATCTCAGTCTTCTTCAGTTGAATGTCGTATAAAGAACATTTAAACTTCGTTAAGGGCTTTTTGTCGACTGTTCCCAAGATAAAGAATTGTAATGCAGAGCAGACAGCTGCTAAATGCTACAGCTATGCTAACAATGCTAGCCATGTCTGCTAAATGCTACAGCTATGCTAACAATGCTAGCCATGTCTGCTAAATGCTACAGCTATGCTAACAATGCTAGCCATGTCTGCTAAATGCTACAGCTATGCTAACAATGCTAGCCATGTCTGCTAAATGCTACAGCTATGCTAACAATGCTAGCCATGTCTGCTAAATGCTACAGCTATGCTAACAATGCTAGCAATGTTAGCCATACAAGTGTGTCAACTCACAACAGAGTTCAGTTATCCTGCTGCAGGTGTACAGTACAGTATTTATATATGTAAATATTATACAAAACTACATCTGAATACAGTCTCAGTTCATTCATTTGAAGTGAGTCTCACCGCCACTTTCCCATCATGCATTGCTGTTTAACCCAGTGCACTGCTCTGAATCACTGATGACATTCTGACTTCCTGCTGTCAGCTGTTCTCTTCAGTCCAAACACATTCACAACTTCACTCAAATAAAAGCACAGTATCAGCATTCAAGAATACTGAAAGTACTCACACAGAATCATATCTATTAAAGTATTAATGTGTTCATGATTACGTTTATTATGTTTAATGTTGATATAATCTTTAATAATACGTCATTTATTAGTTGATTATATGTTTTATTAATAATATAAATATGTAAAGTTATGAAATAACTATGGAGTGAAAAGTACAATATTTACCTGAGAAGTATGTAGGAGTATGATATAGCAGAAAATACAAATACTGTAAAGTACAAGTACCTCATAGATGTACTCAGATGTACTAGAACGAATGTGTGTGTGTGTGTGTGTGTGTGTGTTAGTGTGTGTGTGTGTGCGTGTGTTAGTGTGTGTGCGTGCGTGCGTGTGCGCGTGTGCAGTGGGAGGACTCCACCGCTCCAGTATGAACTGGTCTTCACTTCCTCTCAGCAGGAAGCACTGAGGCTTCTCTCTGTCGGTCTCGTGAGTTTTCGGAGATTGTTTTTTTTTGGGGGCGACCAAACTGCACAGATGGCGACTAAGGTAAGCTGACTGATCGATCACATATCGAGGAGAGGAGGAGGAGGATAAAAAGCTCTTTAAACACAGACAGTTCATCACATGTTTGTGTTTCTATTAAACTGTCCATGTCTGACACGCGACCTGCGAATAAAGTTCATTTAAATCGACCGTCTCAGTAGAAAACAGCATGGTGCGTTCAAGTACACCGAGGAAGTGCTGTGACACACAATGACTCACTCTGGTCAGCTTCAGTGAAACATTTCATTTCAAAAACAAATATCTAAATGCAAAAGTATTCAGATGGTTTACTGTAAACGTAGTACTATAAGTGTGTACAAATACTCAGTTACAGGTAAAAGTCGTGCACTCTATAATATCATTTATTCATAATGAATTAATAATCTGAATCTGTAAAGAACTAGAGCTGTCAGATAAATGTGGTGCAGTAGAAGTACAATATCTACCTTGAGATGTAGTAGTAGAAGTATCATTTCTCAAGTAAAGTACAAGTACCTCAAAGTTGTACTAAAGTACAGTACTTGCGTAAATGTATTTCCTCTCTGCATTAAATCAGATTTATATGTTGAGTCACTTCAACAAGCTTATATATGTTTGGTTTAAATGTCTGGAAGCCCCTCAACACTCCAGGGGCCCCTCAACACTCCAGGGGCCCCTCAACACTCCAGGGGCCCCTCAGCACTCTTCTCTTATCGGCTCAGCGTTTTTAAGAGAAACTCCCTGTTTTGTTTTTTGTCAAACTTCTCTGAAGTTTCATCTGTTGTGTTCTGGGAGGATGTTTAGGAGACACTTCATCAGAGAGTCCGGGCCAGAAGACGAGAGGATTTAAGGCCCCGTTGCACATTTTGAGGGATTTGATGCCAAATTTCTGGATAATGGAACATTAGTTTTAACAATGTTTGGGATTGTGGTGCTTTATAACCAAAGCCAAGAGCGTAGATTAAAGATAACTACATTAAAGATATCATATGTTTCTATTTAATTGTCGGAGTGATTTTTTTTTGAAGCAAACTTTTGAAATGTTGCATTAAAATAATTGAGAATTAGATGTTTTCCCATCAGCTGGTTTGAAGGCAAATGAACCACAGACTGTAAGAAGTGACTTCAGAGGTCATTTATTCGTGGACGGATGTTTTGAAGCCTCGAGTTTGGTGTTTTGGCCGTCGCCATCTTGGTTTTTTTGCAACTAGTGAACAGGAAGTGACTCAATGCCTCATGTGTGGAAGCAGGAAAGATGCTGCGTCGACACAATGAGTCACTCAGAGAACAATAATCATCACCATGAATGAATAAGTTACCACAAAGCACGTTTACATTTGTAAGTGCTGCTGCTTAACTGCAAGTTTCAGGTACTTGTACTTTACTTGAGTATTTGTATTTTCTCCTACTGAATACTTAATTAGTAAAAGTAAATATTGTACTTTTTACTTCACTATACTTATAGCTTTAGTTACTTTAGATTATTAAATAAAACGTGATGAACACATAATGCATCAATGACTATAATACAAAGAATATAAATGATTCTGTGTAATGAGTACTATATACTATTGATATTGTACTTTCTACACTGTGGTATTAGTACTTTTACTGAAGATCTGATCCTGAAAACGTCTCAGTATTTGCAGTAAAACTACAGTTGGCTCCCTGAGAGTTGTTTTTCTCTGATTATTGATTATTGATTATCATAATGAATGTTCTTGTCTCAGTACTCAGATTTGGAGCTGGCCATCAACACGTTGGTCACAGAGTTTCATGAAGCTGCCGATGACGGAACGACCATGAACGCCTCTCAGTTCCAGAACATGATGTCCAAACAGCTGCCGGCGTTGGCTCAGGTCAGTCGATCAATAATCAATAACTAGACTTCAGGGCTTATGGATTATTAATGCTGCACCTTCTGTAATGTTCCCTCCTTCAGACGTTTAGTTTTCATTTTCATGTTGTGTTATTGGTGTCAATATAGTATAAAATATAAATATAATACACTATAATAAACTATTATATATAATACTGTAGTATAATAGTTTATCATAGTATAGTCTATATCATAATATATTATATTATAATATATATATTATAATATATTATATTATAATATATATATTATAATATATTATATTGTAATATACTATAATAAAATATAATGTAATATATGATATACTATAGACAATATACTATTGTTTATTTTAGAATATTAGTATTATATAGTACATTACAGTTTATTAGAATTTATTTTCTTGTAGTATTTTATAATACAATATATTACTTCTTATCATAGATTGTTATACTTTAGTATTATGCAGAATAATTATATTATAGTTCATTAGAGCATATTATATGAAAGTATATTATATTTATGCTATTTTTATACATACTATATTATTATATAATAGAAAACTATACTATACTATAATAAAGTATAATATAATGTACTATATAATACTATACTATGTTATGATATAATGCCATATTTTATTTGACTTTGTCCGTCAGTGTCTCTTTAAATCAGGGTGTCAAACTCAAGATTTGTACTTGAATAAAATGATCCCATATTCGAAGTTATAAGATATTTAAACACAACCGTCAAAGAAGCATCTCTTTGGCAGGTTACCCGACACTCGACATTACATTCATACAACAGTTGTGCACTTGAATAAACGATAATCAGATGCAGATGCAGTTATGCAACAATGTGTTGGGAGTTACCGTCACAGCCGGCCCTCTGAGGGACGTCAGCTGACGTGGTCCAGAGTGAGGACGAGACATCAGGAGTGTTATTCTGTTGACTGGTTCCATGTGTAGCGGTGCTGACTCACTTCCTGTTTCCTGTTTGCAGCAAGTGGAGACTGAAGAGGGTCTGAGTCAGGTCCTGGACCAGATGGGGGTCGAGGCCGGTCAGAGCATCTCCTTCAAGAACTTCTGGAGTCTGATCAACAAACTGGCCGTCCAGCTGTTCGACTCCACACACAAAAAGAAGAACATCAGCTCTGGCTGCTACTTGATGTGAGACCTGAGACCACCTGAGACCACAGACACACCTGAGACCACCTGAGACCACCTGCAACTCACCTGAGACCACAGACACACCTGAGACCACCTGAGACCACCTGAGACCACTGACACACCTGAGACCACCTGAGACCACCTGCAACTCACCTGAGACCACAGACACACCTGAGACCACCTGAGACCAGACATACCTGAGACCACCTGAGACCACCTGCAACTCACCTGAGACCACAGACACACCTGACACCACCTGAGACCACCTGAGACCACAGACACACCTGAGACCACCTGAGACCACCTGCAACTCACCTGAGACCACAGACACACCTGACACCACCTGAGACCACCTGAGACCACTGACACACCTGAGACCACCTGAGACCACCTGCAACTCACCTGAGACCACAGACACACCTGAGACCACCTGAGACCAGACATACCTGAGACCACCTGAGACCACCTGCAACTCACCTGAGACCACAGACACACCTGACACCACCTGAGACCACCTGAGACCACCTGCAACTCACCTGAGACCACAGACACACCTGACACCACCTGAGACCACAGACACACCTGAGACCACCTGAGACCACCTGCAACTCACCTGAGACCACAGACACACCTGACACCACCTGAGACCACCTGAGACCACTGACACACCTGAGACCACCTGAGACCACCTGCAACTCACCTGAGACCACAGACACACCTGACACCACCTGAGACCACCTGAGACCACTGACACACCTGAGACCACCTGAGACCACCTGAGACCACAGACACACCTGAGACCACCTGCAACTCACCTGAGACCACCTGAGACCACAGACACACCTGAGACCACCTGCAACTCACCTGAGACCACCTGAGACCACCTGAGACCACTGACACACCTGAGACCACCTGAGACCACCTGAGACCACTGACTCACCTGAGACCACAGACTCACCTGAGACCACTGACTCACCTG
>CM051695.1:28614008-28649008 GCA_028022725.1 Lycodopsis pacificus
GCTTGCAAGCAAAGAGAACACAGTCTCACAGATACTTCAACCGTCATCTGTCAGAGGTGCTCTACCAACACAGTCGAATACACGGACCTTTATACCAGCCAGCATGCTGTAAGCTTGCTTCGTAAACAAAAGGACAGGATAAGGATACAAGTAGTGACAGAGGTTTTCCTTTGAAGCATAGTGTCCCGTGTTTATGATAACCTGAAAGCTCTTCATGGCTTGTGTACAATCCCTTTGTACTCAGCTTGTCTCACCATAAACTATGGATAACCCCAGCCAGATGCTTCCTTTACTTCCTATCATGTGACTGAAGAGGGTCATGCCTTTCAGCTAGTACTCAACAAAGGGATGAAGACCTCTGTGTCTCTTTGTCCCTGAAGACAGTCAACATTGCACAGGATCTCAGATAGCAAGGCACCTGGACCCAAAACAGATGTTTTAGGTTCAAATAAAGGTTTATGATGCAGCTATGTGGTTGTTTATCTTAAGGTAGAGATTTATGATACAGCAGACGCTGTCCGTCTAAGGACGAGTAAGACAGAGAACAGTAAGAAACATTTTTTCCTATTACAACATAAAAACAGGTGATTGTGCTGTGAGTCTGGAGTCCTCAACAGGTCATGTGAGTGTCCGTCTGCTACTTCTGATCAATAATCTTCAAATCAGTGAACATGTTTTCATTTTCTCTTTACTTCTAGAGTTCTAGAGTGACAGTGTACTTTTTGTTGTAGTGGTATATTTCTGCTTTGTATACATTTCTACTTAGTATACTGTAATGATAAAAAATGTTTTAACATGTCCTCATCATATTTTCTGTGTGATATGTTGCCGTTAGAAAAATTCATTCGCACAGGCGTCTGGGTGTCTGGACACTTTGACTGTTCGTTCGAGTACGGAGGTCACTTTCTATCGCAAATCGGCCCTGCGCGAGTGTTGACGGTTTTCTACGCGTTTGTAATCATTCTTATTCAGGACAAGCGACTGACGTGTTCTTTCTCTAATCAACTGCTTCTTAATAGACTAAACATTTCCTGAAGACCTCGTGTCAGTGAAAGTTCGCACAAGGACACACGCCCCCACCTTTTGTCTCAGTCTCCTGTTTTATCTGTCTCCTCTCAGAGACATGTGTAAATATCTTGTTTTGATTTTGTGTCTCCAGAGCATGTTCACGTTTCACTGCAATACGTGGCCGTGGTTGTGTTCTCTGTTTGCAAACATTAAATTGACTCTTTGAAACTTTGATCATTCATCAAGTTTATTATGTGTTTATCAAGTGTTTATTTATTAACACATTGGACAAAACCAACTTCACTCCTGAACTTCTACAAAGAAATATTCTACAACAATACATTTCTACTTAGTACACATTTCTACTCAGTACACATTTCTACTGAGTACTATGTTTAGGGGGGACATTGGGATTTGGCCTTAACTGCATCCCCGTTTCCCTCACTTGCGTCCTTTCCTTGCGTCCTAGTCCCTCCCACCAGGGATGCATGGAGGAAACCATGCGAGGAGAGAGGAAACGAGGAAATGTTTTAAGAGACATGAGACGTCCTTTCCTCAGGTGCGTCACGTGAAGCGACGTCTGATTCTGATGACGGAGGATCAGCTGATCACAGCTGATCAGCTGATCAGCTGTGATCAGCTGATCAGCTGTCAGTCGGCTTTAACAGCTGGAGAGACTTCAGAGAAGTTAGTGTGTGTTCACGTGATCACTGTAGTTAATAACAGTAACTAATAACACTAATAACTAATAAAGACACACAGTGATCACTGTACTTAATAACAGTAACTAATAACACTAATAACTAATAAAGACACACAGTGATCATCACTGTACTTAATAACAGTAACTAATAACACTAATAACTAATAAAGACACACAGTGATCACTGTAGTTAATAACAGTAACTAATAACACTAATAACTAATAAAGACACACAGTGATCATCACTGTAGTTAATAACAGTAACTAATAACACTAATAACTAATAAAGACACACAGTGATCACTGTAGTTAATAACAGTAACTAATAACACTAATAACTAATAAAGACACACAGTGATCACCACTGTAGAGAGTTTCTCTCTGTAGTCTGGTAAACTGTGTTCTGTGTTCTGTTTATCAGCTCAGGATCCATTTCTACCGGCGGGATGCGATCGTCTTATTGATGAATTATTTGCGTCTGTACGTTTTGAAATTCAGATTGTGACGTCATTATTAAATAACCCAGAATATGATTATTGTTTCTCTTAAATGATAAAACTCATCAAACCCGACAATCAGGAATGAACAGCCTCACGTGACTGAATGAAATGATGAGAAATGATATAACCCTAAACTTGAGTTGAATCTGTGATCCGTCTTCACTGTTTACATGCAAAATCTCATCAGTGCGATCGGCTGCAGCGTCCAGTCACATGACAGATGAACAATGAGGGGGCGTGTCGGCCGTTAAAACACTTCCTGGAAGTCTGTTCTCGTGGGTCCTCGCTCATGGCTCCTCATAGATCTCTCCTCCATCCTCCATCCTCCATCCTCCATCCTCCATCCTCCATCCTCCATCCTCCATCCTCCATCCTCCATCCTCCATCCTCCATCCTCCATCCTCCATCCTCCATCCTCCATCCTCCATCCTCCATCCTCCATCCTCACTCCTCACTCCTCACTCCTCACTCCTCACTCCTCACTCCTCACTCCTCACTCCTCACTCCTCACTCCTCCATCCTCCATCCTCCATCCTCCATCCTCACTCCTCACTCCTCACTCCTCACTCCTCACTCCTCACTCCTCCATCCTCCATCCTCCATCCTCCATCCTCCATCCTCCATCCTCCATCCTCCATCCTCACTCCTCACTCCTCACTCCTCACTCCTCACTCCTCACTCCTCCATCCTCCATCCTCCATCCTCA
Source organism: Lycodopsis pacificus (assembly GCA_028022725.1). Classification (NCBI taxonomy): domain Eukaryota; kingdom Metazoa; phylum Chordata; class Actinopteri; order Perciformes; family Zoarcidae; genus Lycodopsis; species Lycodopsis pacificus. The sequence continues at coordinate 28,616,926 of CM051695.1, forward strand.
CTCCTCCATCCTCCATCCTCCATCCTCCATCCTCCATCCTCCAGCCTCACTCCTCCATCCTCACTCCTCCATCCTCACTCCTCCATCCTCACTCCTCACTCCTCACTCCTCACTCCTCCATCCTCCATCCTCCATCCTCACTCCTCACTCCTCACTCCTCCATCCTCACTCCTCCATCCTCACTCCTCACTCCTCCATCCTCCATCCTCCATCCTCCAGCCTCCAGCCTCACTCCTCCATCCTCCATCCTCCATCCTCACTCCTCACTCCTCACTCCTCCATCCTCACTCCTCCATCCTCACTCCTCCATCCTCCATCCTCACTCCTCACTCCTCCATCCTCACTCCTCCATCCTCACTCCTCCATCCTCACTCCTCCATCCTCCCTCCTCAGAGCAGGAATAAGAGCTTTGGGACGTCCGTCAATATGGCGGCGCAGAACAACTTCCGGTTCGAGTTATGTTTTATTGTGAAAAAACCCCGCCGGAAGTTCGACTGTGTTCCTTCGTGCATCTTGACGTCACGCTGGAAGTCCGTCGGTCCAGTTGTCCTACGGGTCCTTTTTAAAACCCGCTGAGACCGCCACGCGACAGAACAACAGTTAAAACAGAAACTACCGGTTTAACGGGTTTAACGGTTTGACAGTCATTCAAAATTTAACGGACTTTTTTCTTTTTTCTTTTGAGGGCGTGGACTCAGTGGAGTCTCGCGACAGGCGGAAACAGAATCTAACGGTGAGACACAAAGTTACATTTTACAGTAAAAACAAACTATTCCGTCACTTTAAACACTAAACTCTGATAAACCGACATGACGTCACAGTAATACTATTAGTTGATGACGCAGTTTATCAGCTGATCGATAGTTATTGATCCTGATGGTAAACAACACGAGTCACTTGAGATTAAATATTAATAATTCAAAGTAAAATATCTGCTATTTAACTCGTTTGTGTTAAACTACGTCATCTAATAAACTAAACAATATTTATTTACATTTCTGTTTTTGTCTTCTACTGCGTCTCCACTGTGCGCATGCGCAGTCTGACCAAACAAAGAACATTTTTTTAAAGAGAGAAAGACAAAGAGGAAAAACTTGAAGATGTCATTTAAATAAACGTCTTTATGTATAGTCTCTGGTCCACTGATGGAAGTATTGTAGTATTTATTGATATACTTAGCCTAGTAGTTTGGGGAGGGGGGGCGTGAACAAGAACTCATTCTGGTCTTCAGGTCGAAGATGAACCAGATCAGAGTCCCAGATCTGCACTAGGGGGTCTGAGCGATAGGACAGAGACAGACAGACAGGTGAGGACAGAGACAGACAGGTGAGGACAGAGACAGACAGGTGAGGACAGAGACAGACAGGTGAGGACAGAGACAGACACTGTGTGGAAACTATATATATCTAACTGACCACTCACAGTTTATCGTTAACCATCACAGTGTAAATAAAGTTTATCGTTAACCATCACAGTGTAAATAAAGTTTAACGTTAACTATCAGAGTGTAAATAAAGTTTAACGTTAACCATCAGAGTGTAAATAAAGTTTATCGTTAACCATCAGAGTGTAAATAAAGTTTAACGTTAACCATCACAGTGTAAATAAAGTTTAACGTTAACCATCAGAGTGTAAATACAGTTTAACGTTAACCATCACAGTGTAAATAAAGTTTAACGTTAACCATCAGAGTGTAAATAAAGTTTATCGTTAACCATCAGAGTGTAAATAAAGTTTAACGTTAACCATCACAGTGTAAATAAAGTTTAACGTTAACCATCAGAGTGTAAATAAAGTTTATCGTTAACCATCAGAGTGTAAATACAGTTTAACGTTAACCATCAGAGTGTAAATAAAGTTTACCGTTAACCATCAGAGTGTAAATAAAGTTTATCGTTAACCATCACAGTGTAAATAAAGTTTATCGTTAACCATCACAGTGTAAATAAAGTTGTACTGACTCAGTAGAACATGTGTTTCTAGTCTCTGATCTCTGATCATGTTTCATTGTAAACAACCAATCAGAGGAGAGCTAGCAACGTTAGCAGCACCGCTAACGGAATGGTTATTATAATAATAATAATATAATAATATCTTATTCTTAATTCTCCCCAAAGATAACAGGTCACATGTTAAGTTATTCTACTCATATTATCAATACTTTACAGGGGTGGGTCAAATGCAGAGAAAAATGTCCCCCTTAAAGGGATCAATATAGTATAAATTCTATTCTACTCATTTAAATACATTGGTTTCATATAGTTGTGGTTTCAAACTCCAACAAATTCACTTTTATGTATTTGTGTATTGATCAATAATATAATAATAATAATGTTATTTTGTGTGCAGTAAATAAATAAATACATAAATGAAAGGTTTACCTTTGCAGCACTCTCTCCTCTGAGGAACACATCAGTTACCTGTACCCACAATGCACCTGTGAAAACACCTGAAAACCATCAGATCAATTAAGAGCCTGAACAACCAGAGCGTCATAGTTTCCGGGAGCCGTTTTACACACTGCAAAACACAATTATACATCAACTAAGATCATATCTAGAAGAATACTACAAGTTTTACCACAAAACCACGTTTTTCTGGGCAAAGAACTGCAGTACTATACTCTTTGTTTTGGTCTCTGATGAGAAAGCACGGAGCCATTTTGGCGGATGAGCACGTGACCCAGAGGGCCGTGCTTCGACCCGCTTCACGTATCGTTTTCGAAATGACTCTTTCAAACGTTCACCCTAAGTAATAAAGTCATACATCATAATGATCAAATGACACGCAGATCAAAACGTAATGAAGTGATTAAAGAAAAGACAGACCTGTGAGGACAGACCTGTGAGGAGAGACATGTGAGGACAGACATGTGAGGACAGACCTGTGAGGAGAGACATGTGAGGACAGACCTGTGAGGACAGACCTGTGAGGACAGACCTGTGAGGAGAGACATGTGAGGACAGACCTGTGAGGAGAGACATGTGAGGACAGACCTGTGAGGAGAGACATGTGAGGAGAGACATGTGAGGACAGACCTGTGAGGAGAGACATGTGAGGAGAGACATGTGAGGACAGACATGTGAGGACAGACATGTGAGGACAGACCTGTGAGGAGAGACATGTGAGGACAGACATGTGAGGACAGACATGTGAGGACAGACCTGTGAGGAGAGACATGTGAGGAGAGACATGTGAGGACAGACCTGTGAGGAGAGACATGTGAGGACAGACATGTGAGGACAGACATGTGAGGACAGACCTGTGAGGAGAGACATGTGAGGAGAGACATGTGAGGACAGACATGTGAGGACAGACATGTGAGGAGAGACATGTGAGGACAGACATGTGAGGACAGACATGTGAGGACAGACATGTGAGGACAGACATGTGAGGAGAGACATGTGAGGACAGACCTGTGAGGAGAGACATGTGAGGAGAGACATGTGAGGACAGACCTGTGAGGACAGACATGTGAGGACAGGGACAGACATGTGAGGAGAGACATGTGAGGACAGACCTGTGAGGACAGACCTGTGAGGACAGACATGTGAGGACAGACCTGTGAGGACAGACCTGTGAGGAGAGACATGTGAGGACAGACCTGTGAGGAGAGACATGTGAGGACAGACATGTGAGGACAGACCTGTGAGGAGAGACATGTGAGGACAGACATGTGAGGAGAGACCTGTGAGGACAGACCTGTGAGGACAGACCTGTGAGGACAGACCTGTGAGGAGAGACATGTGAGGAGAGACATGTGAGGAGAGACATGTGAGGACAGACCTGTGAGGAGAGACATGTGAGGACAGACCTGTGAGGACAGACATGTGAGGACAGGGACAGACATGTGAGGAGAGACATGTGAGGACAGACCTGTGAGGACAGACCTGTGAGGACAGACATGTGAGGACAGACCTGTGAGGAGAGACATGTGAGGAGAGACATGTGAGGACAGACATGTGAGGAGAGACATGTGAGGACAGACATGTGAGGAGAGACATGTGAGGACAGACCTGTGAGGACAGACCTGTGAGAAGAGACATGTGAGGAGAGACATGTGAGGAGAGACATGTGAGGACAGACCTGTGAGGACAGACCTGTGAGGAGAGACATGTGAGGACAGACCTGTGAGGAGAGACATGTGAGGAGAGACATGTGAGGACAGACATGTGAGGAGAGACATGTGAGGACAGACATGTGAGGAGAGACATGTGAGGACAGACCTGTGAGGACAGACCTGTGAGAAGAGACATGTGAGGAGAGACATGTGAGGAGAGACATGTGAGGACAGACCTGTGAGGACAGACCTGTGAGGAGAGACATGTGAGGACAGACCTGTGAGGAGAGACATGTGAGGAGAGACATGTGAGGAGAGACATGTGAGGACAGACCTGTGAGGAGAGACATGTGAGGAGAGACATGTGAGGAGAGACATGTGAGGACAGACCTGTGAGAAGAGACATGTGAGGAGAGACATGTGAGGAGAGACATGTGAGGACAGACCTGTGAGGAGAGACATGTGAGGACAGACCTGTGAGGAGAGACATGTGAGGAGAGACATGTGAGGAGAGACATGTGAGGACAGACCTGTGAGGAGAGACATGTGAGGAGAGACATGTGAGGAGAGACATGTGAGGACAGACCTGTGAGGACAGACCTGTGAGGAGAGACATGTGAGGAGAGACATGTGAGGACAGACATGTGAGGACAGACCTGTGAGGAGAGACATGTGAGGAGAGACATGTGAGGACAGACATGTGAGGACAGACCTGTGAGGACAGACATGTGAGGACAGACATGTGAGGACAGGGACAGACATGTGAGGAGAGACGTGAGGACAGGGACAAATGGGAGGACAGAGACATAAAACGACACAGTTTTATAATGCGATATAAGCAGTCTGTCTCGAGAGTATTTATTCTCTGCACAGAGAAGGTTCAGTCTTCATGCTATGCAGTCTGAAGGAGGAGGACCCAAAGTGTACAACTTATAAAGGAGGGGGGGGGTAGGATGAGTCCTCACGAAGACATCTGGTCAACAGTTTATCAACAAATGTTATCATCTAACAATCTCATTTATCTTTGATGTCTTTTTATTAAAATCCTTGTTTGACATTAATAAAATCCTCTGTCCTCCATCTGTTAGGACATGACGTGTCTCTTCTAAATGGAGACAGCAGCAGATATCAGCAAGCAGGTAAAACTCTGCCATGTAGTACAGTAAAAAGTACAATATTTACCTCTGAGATGTAATAGTAGAAATGCTGTCTAAAGTACCATTAGCTTGTAGATGTACCTGTTATTAACTCCTTCCTGTCTCCTCAGCGCTGCAGCTGTGGCTCCGCCTCCTTCAGGTGTTGGTGTCTGGACTGTAATGAAGCTCTGTGTTACGACTGCCTGTCGGCTCATCGCAGAGTGACGTTAACCAGATCACACCGGATCCTAAATCAGCCACCAGCAGGTCAGATTACAAATTATAGATCCCTTTTATTGATCCACTGGTGAGTCAGACTGTATTTCACCAGGTAGTCAGACTGTATTTCACCAGGTAGTCAGACTGTATTTCACCAGGTAGTCAGACTGTATTTAACCCCAAAAATGTCGAGAAATGTGATAGACTCTGAATTGTAAGTCGCTTTGGATAAAAGCGTCTGCTAAATGACTGTAATGTGATGTAATGTAATGAATCAAGAGAGAAGTAGAGTCATTTTCTCATAGACTTCTATACAACCAGAGGAGTCGCCCCCTGGTGGTCAGTAGAGAGAATGCAGCTTTGACTTTACTTTAGAACCGGAGGTTGAACTGATCTCCTCTTCAACAACATGTCAAAAAGCGTCTCCTTTCTGTCTCCAGGAGACGTCTCGACTCCGCCCATCAAGTTCTGTCGACTCCACCCGTCTGAGCCGCTCAAACTCTTCTGCTTCACCTGTAACCAGCTCACCTGTAGAGACTGTCAGCTGGCGGCTCACATGAACCACAGGTATCACTGACATCACAAGTCCCAGAGACTATACATCTGTATGACTTTTATTTTGTAGAAAGTGTCAGGAAGCGTAGATTTAAACAGGAACAGCTTCCTGTTTCAGTGTCAAGAGTTTCACAATAAAAGCATCCTAAAACAAGCTGGAGTTAACTTAATCAAAGCTCTTCTTCAGACTTCACAGTAGAAACAGAAGGTTAGTGTAGAGTGTGGTGGAAAAGCTATACAATAGTACAGAGTGAGTCCTATAATACTGAATAGTGAGATAAGGAACATTGAGAGAAGAAGTTTGTCTCTGTAGTATTTGATCATCCACTGAGGGAGGAGGAGCCCAGGCTGCAGGAGGTGTAAAGCTTTAAAGCATCAGGGAACAGGAGGACGATGAGTCCCCACGCAGACGTCTGTTTCTGCTCCTCCTCTGACATTCTGTGGTTTAGTACCTCGAGGTTAAACTCTGTGATTACTATCTGCACTCCCATTTGGTTACTTCCTCTGAGGGAAGCTAGAGCAGACGTCCCATATCAAACACACACATGCATAAACATTCTATATCGTCTTGTTATTGAGTAAAGGCACATACGAGAAGAAGAGTTACTGTTGGAACATCAGCTGATCTGATCACAGTTTAAACCTCTTCAATCAATAGTTACTGATCAATAATCAAACTCATTCTACAATCATGTTATATCTCCTCCTCCTCCTTCTCCTCCTCTCAGGTACCAGTTTGTCAAGGAGGCGTTGAACAATGTGAAGCAGCAGCTGGAGGAAGTGGTTCAGCCAATCACAGCGCAGAGAGACACAGTGAGGCGGAGCCTGATGGACATGAAGATCAGGTAGAACAGCAACGAGGAAACAAGATGTATCAATAATTATGATTAATGAGTGATCAATAAATGAAGTGTTATCATCTCCTCCTCAGGCTGCAGGACATCATAGACAGTCGTTCTAATCTGAAGTCTGAGCTGGAGGGGTCGTTTAACATCGTCGTGAAACATCTGTCTAAGAGGATGCAGGACATCTTGAAACAGGCGGAGGTAAGGTAAACAACAACAAAGATCGTCATGGAAACAGATGAGAGGGCATCATCACAGTGTCGTCTGTATCATTGTCCTTTTACTTTGTTTTAGTCATTTATAGTGTTTTTATACCTTCAGCCAGTCCTCATGTTCACTGAGCAGAGCCTGAAGGCATCATAGTGTAGCTGAAGTGAACCTCTGTTGGTTAGCCGTTAGCGGTGCTGCTAACGTTACTAGCTCTCCTCTGATTGGTTGTTTACAATGAAACATGATCAGAGATCAGCGACTAGAAACGGAACTGTTTGTGTTTTTCTTTGCAGGAGTTATGTTTGTCGGAGTTCGAAGGGATTAAGAAGAGGATGACGAAGATGAAGGACCTGTGGCAGAACCAACAGTTGGTGACAGACATTGTAGAAGAAGCCAGAAACACCAACGACCTGTCGGCCCTGATGACCTACCTAGCTCAGGTGAGGGAACCCTTCACAGGTGTGAACCCTCCTCAGAACAAACTGAACCATGACCCGAGGAAAACAGGTGGTCTCGGTCCCGGATCAAACCGGACCAGGGTTCTGTTTCGGTTCTGGTGTGGAAACATATTTTTAATGGTTTGGACTTTCGGACAAATTACAGGAAGTTCTGGTCGTCCTTTATTCATTTATTTATCAGCGCTCTTTATGACGTTTAGTGAATAAAACATAAAAGGAGAGTAGAGCTCAATGATTTTGAAGAAATATCGAATTGCGATTATATTTGAGGGAATGATATTTCATTTTAAATGGTTAAAATTTTGCCTTTAACAAATATTGCCACATTGCAATTTTCATAAAATAGTGATTTATTGATTAAATAGTGATATTTAACCCCAAACTGTGCAATTTCACATCATTTTGGACCAATATAACTACTTGTTGGATCATTTAAAAAACACATTTATACAAATCACAGCCTTCGTCTAAATATTTAATTATTCTGGAAATGTTTTTTTTCTGTAAAATCCAAATCCAATTGTAAAAGAATTTCTCTCACTTCTGGTAAATTTATTATATTTGTTTATAACTAAAAAAAGTTATGATGAACAGTTAAAATTAGGAAGAGGAATTCCGCTGTAGTTCTTCAGGTTGTTTTGGACTCAGAGATTCAGAACCAGTCTGACCTCGTGGTATTTTCTGTCTGCAGGTTAAGTATCAGCTGAAGGAACGTCTTGATCTGGACGTGTCTCCTCCTCAGATCATGTCTCACCTGAAGGTAGTCACCGACAGGACGTCTCTGGAGGCCGTTCTGAACTTTGGTGAGTCGAGATTCTGTCCGGATCCCCAACGAACCATGATTGTTGTGGGTTGAGCTGCATCACGGCAGCCTAAAGGGTTTTCTAGATGAAACTCTTGAGACCTAAAAGGGTTCTCAGTAGATCCCCCTCGATGGGTTCCAGACGAAACCCTTGGAATATAAAAGGGTTCTCAGTAGATCCCCCTCCGTGGGTTCTAGATGATGCCCTTGGATTATGAAAGGGTTCTTGGTAAAACCCCCTACGTTGGTTCTAGGTGAAACCCTTCGGAATATAAAAGGGTTCTCGGTAGAATCTACTGGGTGTGTACTAGATGAAGCCCTTGGAATAATGAAGGGTTCTTGGTAGATCCCCTTCTGTAGGTTCCAGATTAAACCCTTAGAAAAAGGAAAGGGTTCTCGGTGCCTTTGAAATATGAAAAAGTTCTCGGTAGATCCACCTCGTGGGTTCTAGATGTCCCCCTTGGAATATAAAAGGGTTCTCAGTAGATCCCCCTCGGAAATGAGAAAGATTTTTCTATCATGTAAACCGATGTGGATACTTGATATTTAACATGACATCACATGTTTTTATGTTTCTGATTGGCTCTAAACATCCTGATTTATGATTTATATTTGCTGAGGATGTTTCTGTTTCCAGGTGCACTTGACATTTCATGGATCCCCTTCTCCGTCTTACCAACCTCCAATCAGAAAACTCCAAATGCCTCCTCCTCCCCTACCCCCCTTGTCGGGCCTCCTACCTCCTACAGACCACTCCCCCAAACCAGGAACACTTTTGACTTACCTGTTGCACCCGTTCCCGTCAGTTGTTCCTCAACAGCCTCAAAGTCTTTGTCCAGCAAGTTCTGTCTTTCTCCTTTCTCGTCCTCCACCGTCATTCCAACCACCTCCACCTGTCTTGCGCCCTCCTGTGTGACCCTTCCTCAAAACGGGAACACCTGGGACAATGACTCATCTGTTCCAGTCAACTGTCCCTCTACTTCACGGAAGTTGTCGTCCAATCAGTTTAGTCATCCTTCCTCCTCCAGTCCGGGCGTCAACCAGTCCAAAACTCCCTTGACCACGGTCGCGCCAGTTACCTCAACTCAAACTGTCCAACAACCGTCCTTCACAAATAACTCAAGACTGGTATGGCATCTGACAAATCCTACTTCAGGGAACCTTCCGCCTGTCAGCGTTCACCACCCTCCTTCAGCAGATCCGTCTCCGGTCTTCCAACTGGTTCCGCCCTCACTGGATTTGAACAAACCCCCTGCACACCAGAACCAGAACCAGTCCAACGCCATCCTGCTGAGCAACACTCAGACCCCAAACAATGCGTCCTGCTTCACCCTCTTTTCAGTCATGCCTCAGTTGCCCATGCTGCTCAGTCCGACCTCACCTGGAAACACCTTGCCTGAACACCAGAAGAGTCTGGGAATTATCAGCCCTCAGACACTTCCTGCAACCACCAAAGGAAACCCGATCTCTGGCGGGCCGACGGCGCTGCATCAACCTCTGAAGGATATCCGCTTTACTACAACCAGCAGCCCTCCGTCCTCCCACCAGTGTCTCACCCCAGATATCAGCCCTCATTCTTCTCTGAAAGACCAGCAGCAGAGTCCTGTGGTGAGGGCTGTGGCGGACTCCGCCTGTAATCGCAACATACAGCCGGTCGCAGCGAAGCGGCCGGAACCGGCTGAGAACGAACCGACCTCCACTGTGTCTGAAGAACCTGCACCAGCAGGGGAACGGTATGTTTTTTATAGAAAAACTGCAGAACCGAAACCGTCACCTGAAGTATCAGATACAGAACCTGAACCTGCACCTGAAGAACCTGAACCTGCATCTGAAATATCAGATACAGAACCTGAACCTGCACCTGAAGTATCAGGAACAGAACCTGAACCTGCACCTGAAGTATCAGATACAGAAACTGAACAGAGCTCTGTGATTGGACATCTGGACTACATTATGGGCCAATGGCAGCCCAGAGTTTCTCTGAGCCGGCTGCCTGTAACTCCGCCCCACCCTGGATGTCCAGACCCTTGTTTTGGTCCGGTTACCGGTGATTCTGAAGATGAGATTTACCTGAAAGAGATGAGAGAAGACACTCAGGTAAAGTAGTGGAATGTATCTAACTGAAGTGCTTTACCTTTCTAGTTCTCCTCCACTACATCTCAGAGGTAGAATTTGTGATGTGTTGATGTTAAATGTTTGTGTGTTGAGAAAACATATTTCAGCTAAATAACCATTTAAAGCTGGAGTGCAGGACTTTTACATATGAAGGAATATTCAAACCCTAAACGATATATAACTCACCCTGTTAAATACTATTAACCCAAAGTTGTGATGGAAAGTTTCCACTGTGACTTCCTCAATAACAAGACCATATATGTGACATATGATCGTGTACCGAGCTGAATGGGAACAAGACCATATGGGGTGTTTCTGCTTAGCTTCCATGAGAGGAAGTCAGTCAATGTATAACAAGACCATATGTAGGATGTGTATAGGTTCCATAAAAGGAAGAAAGTGAATGGGGATGCAGACAGTTAATCACAGAATGTTTAGATTAGGAACTGTTGTACAGATTGTAATGTTTCTGGATTATAATTATGACCCAGACGAACAGACTTGATGCACTGCAGCAGGCTTTTATTCCGAGGCTCGTATACACGCTGTTAATGCCGTCTTGCTGACTGACTGTATATATTCTCTACTGCCCACCAGGTGGCGTGGTTTTACTGTGAACGTCACACAGATGTGTTTATATTAGGAACTGTTGTACAGAGGACTCATCCTACCCTCCCCCACCCTTGTGCACTGCTCCTCTATAAGATGCATAAACCCTGCACACTGGGTCTTTTCCTCCATCAGACTGCATTGCATTCTGTATGAAGATTCTCAATGTTCCTTATTTCAGTACTATAGGACTCACTCCGTGGTGGAATAACTATATAATAGTACAGAGTAAACGTGCAACATGAATCATAAAAACAGAGCGAAGCCGGAAATCAAGATGTTCTCTTAATAATCTGGTTCTTTAAAAGCAGTGTGCTCTTATTTTGAAATAAAGGTAACAATGGTAGAGTTGATTGTGCTGATCATTGATCCTAACTGAAGTTATATGGGGCGTGTGTAGCTAAGCCTCCCAGCATGCACTGGGGCAATAGATTATAGAGGTTTCTCTCATCCCAGATCTTTTTCAAAATGTAAATGATCCAGCTAACTTTGAAGTGATCCAGGTGTTCCTCTTTGCTGTGTCACAGACCCATGCAGGTGAGGTCACAGATGACATCATCGCTGAGCTGCCGTCACCAGAGTCACCTGTGACTCTGGTGACGGTAAGCTGCGCCGCCTGTCAGTCGGCCAGCAGTTCAATAATCTGTTCATTCTGCGGTCGAGGATTCCACCGGGACTGTCATGATCCTCCTGTTGGACCCGACCTCCGGTAAGAATCCATCCATCCATCAATCCATCCATCCATCCGTCCACCCGTCCCCCATCCATCCATCCATCCATCCACCCATCCATCCGTCAATCCATCCATCCATCCGTCAATCCATCCATCCACCCACCCATCCACCCATCCGTCAATCCATCCACCCATCCATCCGTCAATCCATCCATCCATCCGTCAATCCATCCATCCACCCATCCACCCATCCATCAATCCATCCGTCCATCATCCGTCCATCCATCCATCCATCCATCCACCCACCCATCCACCCATCCGTCAATCCATCCATCCATCCGTCAATCCATCCACCCACCCATCCACCCATCCGTCAATCCATCCACCCATCCATCCGTCCATCCACCCATCCATCCATCCATCCGTCAATCCATCCATCCACCCACCCATCCACCCATCCATCAATCCATCCGTCCATCATCCGTCCATCCATCCATCCATCCATCCATCCACCCACCCATCCACCCATCCGTCCATCCATCCATCTGTCCGTCCATCCATCCATCCATCCATCCATCCATCCGTCAATCCATCCGTCCATCCATCCATCCATCTGTCCGTCCATCCATCCATCCATCCATCTGTCAATCCATCCATCCATCCGTGAGGCAGAGACCTGCACGGGGTTCTCCCAAACTCAGCTCTCCCTGACTCCGCTCCTTATCCTTGAAAACTGAGAATATTTAGACTCTTCTGGGACTCGGGACACTTCAAACAATACATGCTTCTAAAACATGAATGCCCCTTTCCCCAGCGGGACATTAATACCAGGGTCTTCTTATTCATATGTACCCATTGGCGTGACTAGCGGTTATATGCAGGAATGCTGATTTGTTTCTCAGGACCCGAACTCACCGTTTCCCCTCACCCTACGGATACATACCAATGCCGACTCGGTCTCATGACCGCTTCCTGAAGTTTCAATGAACCCTCGAGAATAATAATTCACTCCCGTAAAGGCCGAGACGTGCCCGACCGAGTGCCGATGCTTAAGACGATACGTGATGAATCGCATCTCTGCCGGTAGACCGCTGCCTCAGCACGTGCACTCTGCATGAACCGAGGCGTGTGTGTGTGTGTGTGTGTGTGGGTGCGTGCGTGTGCACGTGCTGCGTGCGCGTGCTGCAGCCGACCTACAAGACACCTGATAACCAGGGCTTTGCCGTGTAGAGGCATCACAATTTCCCAAAACACTCCATGTTTAACTCGTGTCTCGATATCGATATAATATCTAGTCTCGTGTCACGATATCGATATAATATCTAGTCTCGTGTCTCGATATCGATATAATATCTAGTCTCGTGTCACGATATCGGTATAATATCTAGTCTCGTGTCACGATATCGATATAATATCTAGTCTCGTGTCACGATATCGATATATGTAGTCTCGTGTCACGATATCGATATATCTAGTCTCGTGTCACGATATCGATATATCTAGTCTCGTGTCTCGATATCTATATAATATCTAGTCTCGTGTCACGATATCGATATATCTAGTCTCGTGTCACGATATCGATATATCTAGTCTCGTGTCACGATATCGATATATCTAGTCTCGTGTCACGATATCGATATATCTAGTCTCGTGTCTCGATATCTATATATCTAGTCTCGTGTCTCGATATCTATATAATATCTAGTCTCGTGTCACGATATCGATATATCTAGTCTCGTGTCACGATATCGATATATCTAGTCTCGTGTCACGATATCGATATATCTAGTCTCGTGTCACGATATCGATATAATATCTAGTCTCGTCTCGTGATATCGATATAATATCTAGTCTCGTGTCTCGATATCGATATAATATCTAGTCTCGTGTCTCGATATCGATATAATATCTAGTCTCGTGTCTCGATATCGATATAATATCTAGTCTCGTGTCTCGATATCGATATAATATCTAGTCTCGTGTCACGATATCGATATAATATCTAGTCTCGTGTCTCGATATCGATATAATATCTAGTCTCGTGTCTCGATATCGATATAATATCTAGTCTCGTATCTCGATATCGATATAATATCTAGTCTCGTGTCTCGATATCGATATAATATCTAGTCTCGTGTCTCGATATCGATAATATCTAGTCACGATATCGATATAATATCTAGTCTCGTGTCTCGATATCGATATATCTAGTCTCGTGTCACGATATCGATATAATATCTAGTCTCGTGTCTCGATCGATATAATATCTAGTCTCGTGTCACGATATCGATATAATATCTAGTCTCGTGTCTCGATATCGATATAATATCTAGTCTCGTGTCACGATATCGGTATAATATCTAGTCTCGTGTCACGATATCGATATAATATCTAGTCTCGTGTCACGATATCGATATAATATCTAGTCTCGTGTCACGATATCGATATATCTAGTCTCGTGTCACGATATCGATATATCTAGTCTCGTGTCTCGATATCTATATAATATCTAGTCTCGTGTCACGATATCGATATAATATCTAGTCTCGTGTCACGATATCGATATAATATCTAGTCTCGTGTCACGATATCGATATATCTAGTCTCGTGTCACGATATCGATATATCTAGTCTCGTGTCACGATATCGATATAATATCTAGTCTCGTGTCACGATATCGATATATCTAGTCTTGTGTCACGATATCGATATAATATCTAGTCTCGTGTCTCGATATCGATATAATATCTAGTCTCGTGTCTCGATATCGATATAATATCTAGTCTCGTGTCACGATATCGATATAATATCTAGTCTCGTGTCACGATATCGATATGTCTAGTCTCGTGTCTCGATATCGATATAATATCTAGTCTCGTGTCTCGATATCGATATAATATCAAGTCTCGTGTCACGATATCGATATAATATCTAGTCTCGTGTCTCGATATCGATATAATATCTAGTCTCGTGTCTCGATATCGATATAATATCTAGTCTCGTGTCACGATATCGATATAATATCTAGTCTCGTGTCACGATATCGATATGTCTAGTCTCGTGTCTCGATATCGATATAATATCTAGTCTCGTGTCACGATATCGATATAATATCTAGTCTCGAGTCTCGATATCGATATAATATCTAGTCTCGTGTCTCGATATCGATATAATATCTAGTCTTGTGTCTCGATATCGATATAATATCTAGTCTCGTGTCTCGATATCGATATAATATCTAGTCTTGTGTCTCGATATCGATATAATATCTAGTCTCGTGTCACGATATCGATATAATATCTAGTTTCGTGTCTCGATATCGATATAATATCTAGTCTCGTGTCTCGATATCGATATAATATCTAGTCTCGTATATTGATATAATATCTAGTCTCGTGTTGTGGAATTGTATCTCTTCAACCTGAACATATGCAGACGAGGCCAACAGGACTCATTTAAACCCAAATAATAAATGTTCTCGTATCGAAGGTATTTTCATGTCATCCTGATCTCACCACTTCACCAAGTCTGGGACCTGGTCTTGGTGGATGCTTCAGCAGACGGGGGGGGGGGGGGGGGGGAGGTAATGTGCATGTATACTCTGTTAAACTATTTGTTGTTGTTGACCTCTGAACCATCTGTGGGGTAAGAGCTCCATCCATTCAGCTGAATTATTATTAGTGTCTGTTCATCAAATATGTTTTTGATATTTAAGGTTATTTCTCACCGGGAGGTTCAAGCGATTTTCTGTCTGAGTGTCTTTCTCCTAAATTGAACACGTTTCCCAGCTACTCAAAACGCAGCAGCTTTCTCATTCTCAAACTTTTATTGTGGAAATCCGAGTGAATCCCAACCAATCACAGTGCGATGTTTCCTACAGGTCAGAGTGGATCTGCACGCTGTGTCAGGACCTGTTCGACAGCTCAGACCCCTTCAGCTCCGACAGACCACCGAGACCTGAGAGTCCTTGTCTCAGTCTGTGGGACCAGAGGGTGAGAGAAGTTGTGTGGATAAACTCACTTCAGCTTTCACTGAAGATCTTTGAGAGAATGTTTCAACCTGGAGCCCATTACCCACGTCTCTGTGTCCAAGTGGCTGATGGGGACGACCGTTGTTAGGAACTGGTCCAGTATTGAAGGGTGTTGCTCTGGGGAACTGGTCACCGTCGGTGTACGTCCAGTAAGAGTGCTTGTTGTTGCTCAGATTCTTATTATTAGTGTCTTATGGAAAGAACCCCAAAGAGAAATAAGACCTCAACCTTTCACTCGTCTGTTATTGTGTCGAAGAAGTCTCGTTCTGTTCTCCGAACTCTGACAACACCGGCACTCCTCTGTCCAACGCTCACTCCTGATTCCACTGCCGCCTGGCAACAAGTCACATGACACGGTAACCAACAGAAAGGTGTTGTTTCTCTGGAGGGTTCTTTCCATAATGTGCATATGGCTCTCAACACGCCAACGTCTACGCAAGCGTGTAGCAGCGCTGGCTCTGCAAACATCAGCATTAGTGCTGACAAAGCGAACAGTGATGACCTGAGGTGGAAGGGGAGGGTGGGCGGGATGCCTTTGTTCCTATAGAGTTAATGATCGGTTGTGTGTGTAACTCGCCGTGTGGTTTGTTTGCATCCCAGAGGTGTGAGCGGCTGCTGCTGTACCTGAAGGTTGAAGGCTGCACTCGACTGTCTCAGGTAAGCTTCTCCACAAACACACTCAGATCCATAAGAACACGAACCACAGATGACCTGACGTCAACGGATCAGTAATAACCTCAAGGATGTTGATGTATCAGTCACAAGTAACGAGTATCTTCACGGTGTGGAGTTAGTACTCAGTGCAACAGAGTATCATTGTGTATCATAGTATATTTACCAGCAGGTGGAGCTCTGACAGAAGCTGCTGGAGGCTCACTGGCACTGACGATGATGATGACGATGACGATGACGATGATGACGATGACGATGATGATGATGTCGTCTTTTTGTTTGCAGTCTCAGCTGGCCTTGATGTCGGAGCGTCTGTCTCTCCGTCGGTCTCCTTGGTATCAAACCGCTGCAGAGTTTCTCGGTGACGTCTGGCGTCTGTTTGAAGACGCCTCGCAGGTAAATACAGATACAAACATCGTTGCGTCATTATGGGATGGCCACGTTCTCCAGCAACAGGTTTGTGACTTCAACAAACACAAATCAGAGTACTTCATCACATTGATGCGAAATTACAAAAATCAATATGATCATTGATTACATAGATAAAGAAAGGAGAAATATGAACAAATAGTTTCTTTTTTTCCTCTCATTTATGAAACGATTATTCGATTGACAGGAAGTCAATTATTGTTCAAGGAAGTTGAAATCACTGATTCCAGCTTTAAGAAGAAACCCTGAAATTATACGAGTTATTTTCTGTTTTTGTGTTTAAATATTCTACCTCAAATGACATTTAGTTTCAATGACAGTCATGATGCATAATGACAGATAATAATATATGAAATCATTTTTAAAAAGCTGCTCCATCAGTTCAATACTAACATATTTTTAGGAGTTTTAATGTGAATGTTTTGGTTTAGACGTCTGAAATAAAGTCTGTTCAACACCAGCTGACATCAGCTTTTTACTGAAAGTTCATTGGTGAAGATTATGTTGATGAACTAAACCTGGAAGAATCAACATTGTTCATCATGAACACAGCTGATTGGTCACTCAGCCTCCTGTCTGGTGTTTCCAGGACGACGGCGTTCTGAACAGACTGCAGGAGGATCTCCGGAGCCGTTTCGCTGCAGAACTGATGTCGCCGAGCAGCAGAGACACACATGGAGGGAAACCTACCGTCGGACCGCTGGTCACCTCCAACATGTCAGACGGACTACAGGCCGCTGAGGGCCGGAAGAGGCCAAAAGTCGTATCGGAGGAACAGGAAGTGACCATCACCAAAGTGAAGGAGACGAGGAAGAGGCTGAGACACTTTCTGGAAGCGTCATGGTTCAAGAGGAGGAAGATGGAGGACAAAACGCCCCCCGGGAGTTCTGGGAACTGAAGTTCAAACGATGTTGAACGCGATTCCTCTTACTGTGAAGCTGCAAAGTCAATGTGGATTCATTGAATTGATTTTTGTATTCATTTATTTATATACTTTTACTATTTTCTTTTGTAATAAATGTTTAAAATGAGTTATAGTTGTCCGAGTTATAGTTTTTATCTTGTTTTGTTTTTTTTAAACGAGGTTTGTATGAGCATCATAAAAACATGTTTTAAGTTGAGTTCATTTCACTCGTTTTCAACTCTTACAACATTACAGTTAGACAGTAACAGTCAGAGTGTAACATCACTCCGTCTAACAGTCGGAGTGTAACATCACTCCGTCTAACAGTCAGAGTGTAACATCACTCCGTCTAACAGTCGGAGTGTAACATCACTCCGTCTAACAGTCAGAGTGTAACATCACTCAGTCTAACAGTCGGAGTGTAACATCACTCCGTCTAACAGTCAGAGTGTAACATCACTCCGTCTAACAGTCGGAGTGTAACATCACTCCGTCTAACAGTCAGAGTGTAACATCACTCCGTCTAACAGTCGGAGTGTAACATCACTCACAGTCTAACAGTCAGAGTGTAACATCACTCCGTCTAACAGTCGGAGTGTAACATCACTCCGTCTAACAGTCGGAGTGTAACATCACTCCGTCTAACAGTCGGAGTGTAACATCACTCCGTCTAACAGTCGGAGTGTAACATCACTCCGTCTAACAGTCGGAGTGTAACATCACTCCGTCTAACAGTCGGAGTGTAACATCACTCCGTCTAACAGTCGGAGTGTAACATCACTCCGTCTAACAGTCGGAGTGTAACATCACTCACAGTCTAACAGTCGGAGTGTAACATCACTCAGTCTAACAGTCAGAGTGTAACATCACTCAGTCTAACAGTCAGAGTGTAACATCACTCAGTCTAACAGTCAGAGTGTAACATCTCTAACAGTCAGAGTGTAACATCACTCACAGTCTGACAACAGTCGTAGTGTAATAAGTCGGATTGTAACAGTCGGACTGTAGTTACCGTCGGGATGAACCGTACAATCTAAAGACATTGAATCAGCATCGGCTGGACGCTGTTTTTACTGATAGTACGCTAATGTTAGCATGCTAACACACTAAACATACCTGCTAAACTTTAGCATGTTAGCATTTTGATTGTGGGCAAACTTTGGTGCTGCTCCTCAGAGGATGATCCTTGAAACTGAGGATACTGGTTGTAATGCAGCCTGTAGGGGGCGCTGACTGTCGTTCTTTAATCAACACGTTAGTCGATAAAAACTGTTTAGTTATTGATCCTCAGTTTGTTTCTTGGAGCTCTGATTAAAAATGTTTAGATATTTCGATCACATTATTCAGTGAATAAAAACACTGAAGAATATTTAAACCTGCAGATGTTGATCAAACGTCCGTTTTTAACTGTTACAAACAAACTGAAGTGAAGCTGCAGATCCCAAAAGCTTTATTGAAACATGTTGATACAGAGACACAAACAGCTGTTAGATCATAAATATTAGAATATATTGATATTTATATTTGTTAAATGTTGACTTTAAACTACAGATGAATCAAATATATGTTTTAATCTTTAAGGAACATTGTCTTCTCAACCAAAACATCACGTTCTTCATCACATCTCTCGACAAGAACAGAATGTTTAGATCCAACGGTAAAGAAGGAGGAGAAGAAGAAGGAAAAGGAGACGAAGGAGGAGAAGAAGAAAAAGAAGGAGAAGAAGACTTCATCACAGTAAACTGACACGCTGTCTTCTCAAACTACGGTGGCCCTGAGGGGAAATAACATTTGTAAGCTTTCAGCCACATCTCATGGACTTCATCAGTGGATGTTGTTTTGATTACCATGTGATGGATGAAGGCCAAGAGAAGTGGCTGAAAGCTCTGGAAAAAACAAGTAACTCTTTTCTCCTCGAGGTCAACATTTTTAAAGTCGACGTATGTATTATTTTAATTTTTTTATGTATATATTAATTCTTGAAGTGAAAGTTAAAGAACTGTAAAATAAACTGTCAAATACAAATCAGCAGTTTTATGAATCGCTAAAATACTTTTCCAATCGCTCCGTTGATGAGCGAGTACGAACAAACCGATGCCAGCTGAGGCCGAAACGTCTCACCGTGGTGGACGGAGACGGGCGGCTGCGATTGGTCGAGAGGGGGTGCGACCAGCGGCGGTTTGCCGTGGATTCGAGACCTCAGCGTGGCGTTTAGGAGTCGTCGTCCTCCTCCGTGGCATCGTCGAGGGAGTTGGGGCTCAGGTACTCGAAGGCCTTCTGGCTCTGAGAGACGAACTGTTTGAGCGGCGCGAGGAGCAGCTCGGTGGCGGATGGCCGGCGGTGGACGACGCTGCCGACGTTGGAAGGGATCTTGAGGTCCTCCTCCGCCTCCGGGGCCGGGAGGTCCTTCACGCTGGAGCGGCGGCGACCGTTGGGGGGGTCGGGGCTCTGGGGGCCTCCTCGGCCGGCGGTGGCGCGGGAGTAGAGGCTCCGGCGGCGGCGAGGACGTCCGTCCATCGCCTTCAGGAAGAGACTGCTAGCGGAGCCACGGCGGGACGAACTGTCGGGGGTTATGTCCTCCTGGCTCAGGAAGTCCTCCACTTCCTGAGCGGACGGCTGCTGGAGCTGAAAAACATGTTCATACAACAGTCTGACGTGTTACAGCGATAGCTTCTGGATGGTTTTAGCCTAGCTTAGCACAAAGACTGTTAGCGTAGCTTCTCCACTGTGTCACCCCTCGCTTCACATCAATAAAGAAGCCTTGAACTAACAGCTCACCTGAGGAGGAGGAGGAGGAGGAGGAGGAGAAGAAGAAGAAGAAGTTTGAGGTTTAATATATCTTTATTTGTTTGTGTTAACCTCCATTTACAAAGCTTCACTGCTACTCAAAACAAAAACTAGTTATTTTCTGAACACCACGATACTTCATCATGCAAGACGGTTACACAAATAAGGTCCAGCAACATGAACGTGTCTTTAATTGTCTTTAGACTGAGATCTGAGTCTCACTTTAGCGCCACCTTTGCCCAGTTCTTTGTTCACTTTTTGAACTATTTTCTGGAGCCTGAAGCCTTCCTGCTTCGTCAGACCTCCTCTGTCCTTGCTCCTCAAGTGAGATCTGGCAGAGCTGGAGAGCTTCTCCTTATCAGAGAGGTAGTCCTCCACTCTGGCTTTTCTCACGCTCTTAGTCCTCCTGAGGAACTCCTTGATCTCCCCCACGCTGTAGCCTCCAGAGCCCCCGCAGCTGCCAGCACCGTGTTCAGAGGGCTCGCTGTTAACAGCAGAGTCCTCCTGACTGGACTCAGAGTCCTCCCACCCGGACTCAGGATCCTCCTCCAGCCTGGACCCGCACTCGGCTGCTCCTCCACTTTCGGTAGTTGCCGCCTTCTTCGCCTGTGAGCGTCCTTTGTCTCCTTTCTGCTTCCTCTTCCGCTGAGGGGCCTTGAGCTGCTCCTCGTCCGCCTCCATGTCCACCTCCCCACCTGCCTCCACCTGTCCTCCAGCACTCTCCCTCACCTGCTGGACCTCGCTTGCCCCGTCCTTCCTCACCTCCTGCCCCCCACCCGCCACCTCCACTCTCGTCTCCTGGGTCACCCCCGTCTCCTTCACTCTCACCCCCTGTGCTCCACCCGTCTCCTCCACTCTCACCCCCTGCACCCCACCCGTCTCCTCCACTCTCACCCCCTGTGCTCCACCCGTCTCCTCCACTCTCACCCCCTGTACCCCACCCGTCTCCTCCACCCTCACCTCCTGCACCCCACCCGTCTCCTCCACTCTCACCCCCTGTAACCCACCCGTCTCCTCCACTCTCACCCCCTGTACCCCACCCGTCTCCTCCACTCTCACCTCCTGTGCTCCACTTGTTCCCTCTTGTCCGTCCTGCTCGTCCCCTCTGTCCCCCTCGGTGCGTCTCCGGTTCTGGTCTCTGTTTGAGCCGTGTTCCCCAGGACAAGCTCTGCTCACATGTCCTTGTCTCCCACAGCTGTAACACTTGAAATCGTTTGTCTTTGCAAAGATGACGTAGTCAAAGTCGTCCACAGTGAGCGTGAAGCTGAGGTCGACTACTCTGCTCCTGTTGCTGGGGATCATGTAGACATGTCTCCTGTGAGACACCACGTGCTGCAACAGAGGAGACTGAAATCCAGAGGACACTCTCCGAACCGGAGACACCACCTTCCCGTGTTTGGACAGCTCTTTGATGATGGCTTCTCCCTTTATGAACGGCGGCACGTTGGACACGGTGACTTTCACGTCCCGTGAGGCGAGAGGATAAGTGTGCAGGAAGTGTTCCCCCACGGAGATCCCGTGCATCTGCACCACGTCCGCAGCTTCCAAACTGTCCAGAAAGACGACCACAGCGCTGTTCATCCGCGCTGCGGACTTCACGTGGCTGCAGCCGACCATCTCCCCCACTGCCAGGCTGATCTCCTCCACCGAACACCCGAACAGCGGGGGGAGGACCTTCACGCCGTGTTCCCTCGTTAGCTCCGTTAGCCGCATGCTAGCGGCTAGCACGCCGACAGCACCTGCTGCCCGGCTGCAATCCGCTCAAAAACACCCAAAAAACCCGATAAAAGTCCACAAAAAAACCCTTAAGCCCTGCACACCCCACTACACTATCACACCCAACATTACCCCGTGAAGAAAAAGATCGGAAAATCACTATTTTAAAGCTCTCAATCACACTCCGTCAACTCCCACCTCCTGCCACTCGAAGAAGAAGAAGAAGAAGAGGTTTAATATATCTTTATTTGTTTGTGTTAACCTCCATTTACAAAGCTTCACTGCTACTCAAAACAAAAACTAGTTATTTTCTGAACAACACGATACTTCATCATGCAAGACGGTTACACAAATAAGGTCCAGCAACATGAACGTGTCTTTAATTGTCTTTAGACTGAGATCTGAGTCTCACTTTAGCGCCACCTTTGCCCAGTTCTTTGTTCACTTTTTGAACTATTTTCTGGAGCCTGAAGCCTTCCTGCTTCGTCAGACCTCCTCTGTCCTTACTCCTCAAGTGAGATCTGGCAGAGCTGGAGAGCTTCTCCTTATCAGAGAGGTAGTCCTCCACTCTGGCTTTCCTCACGCTCTTAGTCCTCCTGAGGAACTCCTTGATCTCCCCCACGCTGTAGCCTCCAGAGCCCCCGCAGCTACCAGCACCGTGTTCAGAGGGCTCACTGTTAACAGCAGAGTCCTCCTGACTGGACTCAGAGTCCTCCCAACCGGACTCAGGATCCTCTTCCAGCCTGGACCCGCACTCGGCTGCTCCTCCACTTTCGGTAGTTGCCGCCTTCTTCGCCTGTGAGCGTCCTTTGTCTCCTTTCTGCTTCCTCTTCCGCTGAGGGGCCTTGAGCTGCTCCTCGTCCGCCTCCATGTCCACCTCCCCACCTGCCTCCACCTGTCCTCCAGCACTCCCCCTCACCTGCTGGACCTCACTTGCCCCGTCCTTCCTCACCTCCTGCACCCCACCCGCCACCTCCACTCTCGTCTCCTGGGTCACCCCCGTCCTCTCCACCCTCACCTCCTGCACCCCACCCGTCTCCTCCACTCTCACCCCCTGTAACCCACCCGTCTCCTCCACTCTCACCCCCTGTGCTCCACCCGTCTCCTCCACTCTCACCCCCTGTGCTCCACCCGTCTCCTCCACTCTCACCCCCTGTGCTCCACCCGTCTCCTCCACCCTCACCCCCTGTGCTCCACCCGTCTCCTCCACTCTCGTCTCCTGGGTCACACCCGTCTCCTCCACTCTCACCCCCTGTAACCCACCCGTCTCCTCCACTCTCACCCCCTGTGCTCCACCCGTCTCCTCCACTCTCACCCCCTGTGCTCCACCCGTCTCCTCCACTCTCACCCCCTGTAACCCACCCGTCTCCTCCACTCTCACCCCCTGTGCTCCACCCGTCTCCTCCACTCTCACCCCCTGTGCTCCACCCGTCTCCTCCACTCTCACCCCCTGTAACCCACCCGTCTCCTCCACTCTCACCCCCTGTAACCCACCCGTCTCCTCCACTCTCACCCCCTGTGCTCCACCCGTCTCCTCCACTCTCACCCCCTGTGCTCCACCCGTCTCCTCCACTCTCACCCCCTGTGCTCCACCCGTCTCCTCCACTCTCACCCCCTGTGCTCCACCCGTCTCCTCCACTCTCACCCCCTGTGCTCCACCCGTCTCCTCCACCCTCACCCCCTGTGCTCCACCCGTCTCCTCCACCCTCACCCCCTGTGCTCCACCCGTCTCCTCCACTCTCACCCCCTGTGCTCCACCCGTCTCCTCCACCCTCACCCCCTGTGCTCCACCCGTCTCCTCCACTCTCACCCCCTGTACCCCACCCGTCTCCTCCACCCTCACCTCCTGTGCTCCACTTGTTCCCTCTTGTCCGTCCTGCTCGTCCCCTCTGTCCCCCTCGGTGCGTCTCCGGTTCTGGTCTCTGTTTGAGCCGTGTTCCCCAGGACAAGCTCTGCTCACATGTCCTTGTCTCCCACAGCTGTAACACTTGAAATCGTTTGTCTTTGCAAAGATGACGTAGTCAAAGTCGTCCACAGTGAGCGTGAAGCTGAGGTCGACTACTCTGCTCCTATTGCTGGGGATCAAGTAGACATGTCTCCTGTGAGACACCACGTGCTGCAACAGAGGAGACTGAAATCCAGAGGACACTCTCCGAACCGGAGACACCACCTTCCCGTGTTTGGACAGTTCTTTGATGATGGCCTCTCCCTTTATGAACGGCGGCACGTTGGACACGGTGACTTTCACGTCCCGTGAGGCGAGAGGATACGTGTGCAGGAAGTGTTCCCCCACGGAGATCCCGTGCATCTGCACCACGTCCGCAGCTTCTAAACTGTCCAGAAAGACGACCACAGCGCTGTTCATCCGCGCTGCGGACTTCACGTGGCTGCAGCCGACCATCTCCCCCACTGCCAGGCTGATCTCCTCCACCGAACACCCGAACAGCGGGGGAGGACCTTCACGCCGTGTTCCCTCGTTAGCTCCGTCAGCCGCATGGTAGCGGCTAGCACGCCGACAGCACCTGCTGCCCGGCTGCAATCCGCTCAAAAACACCCAAAAAAGCCCGATAAAAGTCCACAAAAAAACCGTAAACCCTGCACACCCCACTACACCATCACACCCAACATTACCCCGTGAAGAAAAAGATCGGAAAATCACTATTTTTAACGCTCTCAATCACACTCCAACTCCCACCTCCTGCCACTCAGAGGAGGAGGAGGAGGAGGAGGAGGAGGAGGAGGAGGAGGAGGAGGAGGAGGAGGAGGAGGAGGAGGAGGAGGAGGAGGAGGAGGAGGAGGAGGAGAAGAAGAAGAAGAAGAAGAAGAAGAAGAAGAAGAAGAAGAAGAAGAAGAAGAAGAAGAAGAAGAAGAAGAAGAAGAAGAAGAAGAAGAAGAAGAAGAAGAAGAAGAAGAAGAAGAAGAAGAAGAAGAAGAAGAAGAAGAAGAAGAAGAAGAAGAAGAAGAAGAAGAAGAAGAAGAAGAAGAAGAAGAAGAATTGATGGATACTGATTAGTATCTGACACAAGCTGGAATTTATCTTCAGTTATGTTATCAAGGTTGGAGGTTGTATCCAATCACCATGAACAAAGACCAGGTGTGTTTCGGGTGCGTCTCTGGTGCGTCTCGGGTGCGTCTCGGGTGTGTTTCGGGTGCGTTTCGGGTGTGTTTCGGGTGTGTTTCGGGTGCGTCTCGGGTGCGTCTGGTGTGTTTCGGGTGCGTCTCGGGTGCGTTTCGGGTGCGTCTCGGGTGTGTTTCGGGTGCGTCTCGGGTGTGTTTCGGGTGCGTCTCGGGTGCGTCTGGTGTGTTTCGGGTGCGTCTCGGGTGCGTCTCGGGTGCGTCTGGTGCGTTTCGGGTGTGTTTCGGGTGTGTCTCTGGTGCGTCTCGGGTGCGTCTCGGGTGTGTCTCTGGTGCGTCTCGGGTGTGTTTCGGGTGCGTCTCTGGTGTGTCTCGGGTGCGTCTCGGGTGTGTTTCGGGTGCGTTTCGGGTGTGTTTCGGGTGCGTCTCGGGTGCGTCTCGGGTGCGTCTGGTGTGTTTCGGGTGCGTCTCGGGTGCGTTTCGGGTGCGTCTCGGGTGTGTTTCGGGTGCGTCTCGGGTGTGTTTCGGGTGCGTCTCGGGTGCGTCTGGTGTGTTTCGGGTGCGTCTCGGGTGCGTCTGGTGTGTTTCGGGTGCGTCTCTGGTGTGTTTCGGGTGCGTCTCGGGTGCGTCTGGTGTGTTTCGGGTGCGTCTCGGGTGTGTTTCGGGTGCGTCTCGGGTGCGTCTAGTGTGTTTCGGGTGCGTCTCGGGTGCGTCTGGTGTGTTTCGGGTGCGTCTGGTGTGTTTCGGGTGCGTCTCGGGTGCGTTTCGGGTGCGTCTCGGGTGTGTTTCGGGTGCGTCTCGGGTGTGTTTCGGGTGCGTCTCGGGTGCGTCTGGTGTGTTTCGGGTGCGTCTCGGGTGCGTCTGGTGTGTTTCGGGTGCGTCTCTGGTGTGTTTCGGGTGCGTCTCGGGTGCGTCTCGGGTGTGTTTCGGGTGCGTCTCGGGTGCGTCTAGTGTGTTTCGGGTGCGTCTCGGGTGCGTCTCGGGTGCGTCTCGGGTGCGTCTCGGGTGTGTCTCGGGTGCGTCTCGGGTGCGTCTCTGGTGTGTTTCGGGTGCGTCTCGGGTGCGTCTCGGGTGTGTTTCGGGTGCGTCTCGGGTGCGTCTCTGGTGTGTTTCGGGTGCGTCTCTGGTGTGTTTCGGGTGCGTCTCGGGTGCGTTTCGGGTGTGTCTCGGGTGTGTTTCGGGTGCGTCTCGGGTGCGTTTCGGGTGCGTCTCTGGTGCGTTTCGGGTGCGTCTCGGGTGTGTTTCGGGTGTGTTTCGGGTGCGTCTCGGGTGCGTTTCGGGTGTGTCTCGGGTGCGTTTCGGGTGCGTCTCGGGTGCGTTTCGGGTGCGTCTCTGGTGCGTTTCGGGTGCGTTTCGGGTGCGTCTCTGGTGCGTTTCGGGTGCGTCTCGGGTGCGTTTCGGGTGCGTCTCGGGTGCGTTTCGGGTGCGTTTCGGGTGTGTTTCGGGTGCGTCTCGGGTGCGTTTCGGGTGCGTCTCTGGTGCGTTTCGGGTGCGTCTCTGGTGCGTTTCGGGTGCGTCTCTGGTGTGTTTCGGGTGTGTTTCGGGTGCGTCTCTGGTGCGTCTCTGGTGCGTCTCGGGTGCGTCTCGGGTGTGTTTCGGGTGTGTTTCGGGTGTCTCACCATGGTGTAGAGCGGCGTGGCGTTGATCACTAGCTGCAGGAGGATCTTGGCGAGTTCCTGCAGGTCTCCCAGCAGCTGCTGGATCTGAACCGGCAGCTCTCTGATCCGACGCACGGGGAGCAGCTCGGTCAGCATGACGGCCTGGCCTCTGACCCCGCTGAGGGTCAGCTCTCGAAGACTCTCTGCTCGGTACACCAACACCATCAGGAGGCCCTGCAGGTACCGCAGCAGCTCGCCCACCAGCTCCAGGACCTTACCCAGACCCACCTGTAGGGGGACAGAGGAGGTCAACAGCTGACGTACAAAAACCAGGGCCAGGGTGAGGCCCTCTGAGGCCCCCTGGCAGAATCTGATCCAACCAGAGAACCACAACAGTCTGTTCAGGCTAACCTAGCCCCGAGCTAACAGCTCACTTAGCCTTGAGCTAACAGCCTTATCACACGCACACACACACACACACACGTTGAGGTTTGACCAAACGCTCTCAAATCCATTTTTAACTCAGAAACATCTTTTTCTCAGCGGTGGCCGTCAGGGCCTGCAAGACTTCTCTGCTGCCTAAACAGAATCTCAAAGTTATATCTATTTTATAATTTAATACATTTTCTTAAATACACTACATTATAATTTATAAAAATATTTTCCCCATTATCTTATGTTCTCATTGCACAGCTCCTGTCTTCCTCAGTTGCTCTGCTTCCAGTGCAGCTTGTTTTAAGTAGAGCTTTCATCCAATCAGATCTCTCCTCTGTGTCTCTAGGTAGAACTCACACGTGCATCATGTGCACTTTAAGTGAACGGGGACGACGATGTTGATTGTCATCGTGTTCAACCAATCAGATCTCTAGTTTGACGTGGTGGGCGTGTTCTTTGACGTGTCACAGCTGCTAGCTGGCCTACAAGTACGTGATTGGTCAGTGGGCTAGCCTGACGTGTTTGGGCGGTGACAATCCCAAAATCTGCTCCTCTGTGAGCGGACGTCTTCAGCCTCAAACCATTAATTATTGTCTCACCTGGTCTGCGTCTGTCTCATCTGGTCTGTCTCACCTGGTCTGCGTCTGTCTCACCTGGTCTGCAGCGTCCCCCAGCGTCCCCACGGCGTCCTCCAGCTGCTCTCTGACCTTCATCAGTCGGTGGTAGAGCTGCAGGCTGAGGTTCAGCAGGAGGCTCCTGATCCTGGTCCACAGACCGGGCTCGTCCTCGTCCTCGTCCTCGTACTCCTGCACCTTCATCTCCCACTGACGACCTGACGGACACAAACACTTTGATTCTTTGTGACAGGAAGACACAGAGAACCTTTAAGCTTTTATTCTGAAAGTCCTGTACTCACGCAGCGTGGGGGGGAGGGGCAGGTAGCGGGCAGTGGCGTCCTCCAGACGACTCAACACGTCGTCCAATCCCGACGCGGCGACTCGTCCCCCCTGAGAGTCCCGCAGCAGACGGACGGCCATCACGGCGCCGCCGGACAGATGCTCCAGCTGGTCCAGAGCTCCGTCCAGAGCCTCCACCACCCACAGCTGCACGGCCGCCTTCAGGTGAGCCAGCACCTGAGGACGAGGAGGAGCTGCTGCTGAACTACCCAACTGAAGTACAGCTGGTCACAGTTATTTGTTGGAATGCTGTTAAGCATTCCAACTATTGTTATCCTCCTGTTTCTTTATTCCACTATTTCTTCCGTCCCCCCCTTTTTTGCAACGCTTCTTCTTCTTCATTTTTTAAGCTACAGAAACCGTTCAACTATGAAAATGTTCAGCTCCTTCAGCTCATGTCTGCTATGACTTTTTCTATTTCTAACCTTTAAACTTTTTGAATTATTAAGCTTTTAGCAACTTTTTTTTTGAATGGGTTTCTATGGAGAAGATCCTCTTAAATCCTCAAATCCTCTTAAACTTCTTCAACTTTCAAATCCTTCAACTTCCTCATACTTTCAGCTAAAGACACCATTTCAACTTTCAAATGTTGAGAAAACGCTGAACTATTGCCGCATAATTCAGCTTTCCGATATCTTTTAAACTTTTTGAACTGCAGCAATTTAACTTTTATGATTTTCCAGCCCTTTTCTGACTTTATAATGGGTGTGTATTGCGCAGCTTAGAGTGCGTGATGTCACCGCTAGAGTGAAGAGCAGCTTGAGATTCTTGTGAAAAAACATTTGTTTTGCCACTGTGTCCACAATCTTCACGCATAATTTCTGGATGTAAAAGTAGCTAATATTGTCCTTGTCGTATAAAAATTACTGTGGAATCCCACAGATTTCCACATTTGACACAGAAGCCATTAATTGAGAGGAAAACCAACTTTCTGCTCCATAGAGACCAATGTTAAATTCTGCTTCAAAAACATCTTCCACAGAACACGGTACCCCATTTCTAGATCGCCAGTTAAGCCACATTTTTTAAACTACAGACACAATTTTTACAGGATCTGTTCGTCAACTCAGCCTCCCTCTCAATCATTAATATCGGAGCAATAGGAACTACGGTTATGGGAGTGTTGATGATTTGTGTGAGAGGCGTCTCCCTGTGTTATCTCCATGAAATGGCTTCAGGCACACAGGTGTTCACGAAAATGAATGCTCTTACTAATACTGCGACAACTACTACTGCTGCTAATATTTCTAGTATTACTACTACTACTGCTGCTGCTACTACAACTTTTGCTGTTGCTACTATTACTAGTGCTATTACTGCTACCATCAATATTATTACTACCACTACTGCTATTACTACCACTACTACTTATACTACAACTGCTATTCATGCTACTACCAGTACTAATACTACTACAGCTATTAGTACGACTGCTACTAGTACTACTACTACTGCTACTTCAAATACTGCCATTACTTTTACTACTACTACTACTGTTATATTAAATACTACGACCACTACTACAGCTATTACTACTACTACTGATACTAGGCTACTACTTCTTCTGAATACTAATACTTCTTCTAAATACTAATACTTCTACTACTAATGATACTTCTACTACAACTACAACTTCTACTATTACAAATATCACTACTGCTACTTATTCTGATGCTACTAATACTTCTACTAGTAATACTTCTACTTCAACTACAACTTCTACTACTATTACTACAAATATCACGACTTCTGAAATGTGTTTAAGCTACAGAAATTGTTCAAATATCAAAGTGTTCAGCTCTTTCAGGAGAGGGCTGCTTTGACTTTTCATTTTTGTAATCTTTAAACTTTTTGAATGAAGCTTTTTGCAATTTTCTTTTGAATGGGATCTCTATGGAGAAAATCTTCAAATCCTGTTATACTTCAACTTTCAAAGCCTTCTTCTTCCTCATACTTTCAGCTGCAGACACCGTAGTTAGACATTTCAACTAGAAGGTTTTTCAGCAGTGCAGTTTAAATGCTTTCGGGCTTCAACATTTTTCAGACAGATAGTCTCCCATTTCTTAATTTTCAGCAATTTTTTCACAATTAATTTCAGCTTTCAGCATTCCAACGCATTTTCAGCAGGAAATGCATTTTCTAGTTAGATAATAAATCCTGATGATCAATAAATAGTTATCGATCAGGAGAACCAACCTCCTCCGTTGATTGGTTCAGGATCGGGAAGTTTTTCTCCAGACGGTCGAGACCAACGACAACAAAACTGTTGGCAACTTCAACTGGAGACAGAAAGTACAAGTATGAGGAGTACTCGCAGTAGTACTAGTATTATGCATTATTTACAGCAGTATTTATTAATAGTATTAGCAGTAACAGTATTTAGCTCCAGTATCGGTAGTAGTATTAGTAGTTTTCATTAGTAGTATTACTATTAGTGGTAGTTGCAGTAGTAGTAGTAGTAGTAGTGGTAGTAGTATCAGTAGTAGTAGTATCAGTAGTAGTAGTAGTAGTATCAGTAGTAGTGGTAGTAGTATCAGTAGTAGTGGTAGTAGTAGTAGTATCAGTAGTAGTAGTAGTATCAGTAGTAGTGGTAGTAGTATCAGTAGTAGTATCAGTAGTAGTGGTAGTATCAGTAGTAGTGGTAGTAGTAGTATCAGTAGTAGTGGTAGTAGTAGTATCAGTAGTAGTGGTAGTAGTATCAGTAGTAGTGGTAGTATCAGTAGTAGTGGTAGTATCAGTGGTAGTGGTAGTGGTAGTAGTAGTAGTAGTGGTAGTAGTATCAGTAGTAGTAGTATCAGTAGTAGTGGTAGTAGTATCAGTAGTAGTAGTATCAGTAGTAGTGGTAGTAGTAGTAGTAGTAGTATCAGTAGTAGTAGTAGTAGCAGTAGTAGTAGTATCAGTAGTAGTGGTAGTAGTAGTATCAGTAGTAGTAGTTGCAGTAGTAGTGGTAGTAGTATCAGTAGTAGTGGTAGTAGTAGTATCAGTAGTAGTGGTAGTAGTAGCAGTGGTAGTTTCAGTAGTAGCAGTGGTAGTAGTTGCAGTGGTACTAGTAGTAGCAGTAGTAGTAGTATCAGTAGTGTTTGCAGTATTTATACACACGTACTCTGCGGCTCCAGTCTCTGAAGAAGGGGCGTGGCTCTCGTCATGGCGACACTGGAGACGCCCTCAGCGACTCCTCCAATCAGACGCAGCAGAGGGTACCGACCTGTGACCTCCGAGTACGCTGATGTCATCGACTGCAGCGCCGAGCTGACCAATGGGAGAGCGGAGACTCTGAGCACGGCGCTGGTCTGAAACACAGGGACGTTACTGCGTGTAGAAGTACTCTGTGACAGTAAGAGTACTGATACCACGCAGTAAAAGTACTCTGGGAAAGTAAAAGTACTAATACCACACAGTAAAAGTACTACTTGTGTATATATCTACATACAGAAAGAAAATCACTTTGACTCCATCAATTTGGAGATCTTTCAAAATAAAAGTCCCACCTTCCTACCTATAATATTTTCTGAGTTTATATATACATTTTGTGAGCATCTTATTTTGAAAACAGGACGTAGTGACACGTGTTTCCTGTCACTAGCTCAGCTCCAGAGAGACTTGAGATCTTCAGATTACAGCACTAAAGGAACTTTATTTTTGTGTGGCGGTTCTCGGCTTCCGTACTTTTGAACGGTGATTATGTTCATGATTAATCTGCTGATTATTTCCTCATCAGTCGACGGATTGTTTCAGTGACATTAACAGGATTAAACAGTCACCTCATGATGTTGACGCTCAGACATTTCTCCTTCACCAA